>BCLF01000003.1:1332808-1348049 GCA_001602275.1 Zoysia japonica | reverse complement strand
GGGGGGGGGAGGGTAGAAGACTCGCACCTTGACGGCGACCTTGCCACCGGAGTACGCTTTGTCCTCATCCGGGTCCAGCGCCGGCAGCAGCGCGAACTCCGAGGCCTCCACGCCGTCCCAGTCGTCGCTGTGTCCGTCCAAAATTATCTCGCCAGGGCGGAACTCTGCGAGTATCCGCCCTCCTCCATCTTCGCATGTGGGCGCCTCGCCGTGGTGCTCATGCGCCACAGCGGCAGCGAAGAGGGCCACAGCGGCCGCCAGGAGGGCGACCGGACGCATCCCGCGGGGGCGCGGGGATCGAGGCGTTGCGATGCGGCGGAGCAGCAGGGGCGTTGCGCACGGCGAGAGGTTAGTGAAGTACGGGCCTCGTCAAGGTCAGGTACTCATGCAGGCCAAAGCGCCGGCGGCGGGAAGAACAAGTAGCCGCCCGTCGCCGGCTTGATCGGAATTTTTCTTGCCCCGTGACTGTCAAGAGTTGACCGGATTGCCCCTCGCAGTTTCCAAACAGTTTGGTAGCGTAATTGTGGAATGGGAGGGTGATTTGGGAATATATGATAGGTGCTGACGGTTCTTATGTCATTTCGAGTTAAAAGAAAGGTAAAAATTCTTATCAGCCACTTAAAGTTTTCAATTTATTTATCAATCACAATTGTTAACTTTTTTTATTATTCATCACTCTTATATGTTTGAAAATCTAAAAAGACTTTTGATAATATCAGCTAAGTTTCTCATTATCCATTTTAAATTTTAAAATTCAAATTTGAATTTGAATTGAAAGTGAAAATTGTTCTTTGTGAAAATGTATAAGCGCAGAATCAAACAATGTACTTTAAAATGGGTAACGACAAAACTTAGCAAAAAGTGATAGAGAGGGCAAATAAGTCTTTTTTAAATTCTCAAATATATAAAAATGTTGAATAAGAAAAGAAAGTTACTATTAGGCAGTGTTTGGATGAACATGCAAGTTGATCCAAGACGGATCCATTCAGGACAAGAGAGTGTTTTCATGTTTGGTTGTTGGACTCAACCAATCCATCCAGGACGAAGTGATATAGATTCTTAGAATATTTTTTTGAGATGCTAGATCGTTTCATACCGGAAAAAAGGTCGAACAATTCCGTCCAGTCTATGTTAGTTCCGCTAATTACTTGTGATTAAGTGTAATTAGTGAACAGTAATTGTTATTAAGAGTAGTAGCTAATTTTTAATTATATTTAAATGTTATTAGTTATACTAATTAATTATTAATAATATTTAATGATGTTTAGTGAATACAATTAATGATAATTAGTAATTTAATGATGTTTAGTGAATACAATTAATGATAATTAGTAATTTAGTGTTGCTTAGTGAATACAATTAATGATAATTAGTCAAGATTAATACAAATTAGTGTAATTTATTTATGTTGATATAAAAAATTATTATCATTAAAAATAATTAAATTATATGTTGGTGTAATATATTCTTTATAAGTGAGGTAACACATTTCTATACCATCGTACAACAAACCAAACATAATCATGTACTATCTCATCCAAGGAACCAAACGTCCTACTTGTCCTATCTCATCCAGGATCACCTCATCCAGGACATCTCATCCAGCATAATTCTATCCCATCCAACTTCATTCCACCAACCAAACTCTACCTTAATATTTATGGTTAAGAAGAAAACTAAAAGTTTTAATTGAATGATAAGGAATTTATAGTTTTTTATGGCTGATAAGAAATTTACCTTTTAAAAAATGCATGGAGCTTGAGAATTACATAAACCATGAGAAATATAGAGTTTGAGATTCTTACTCATAAATCCATTTATTACAAATAAGCATCTAAAAATGATAATTTTGTTGTAAAAACCATTCAGTTCAAACACGTTTGATCAAATTTATAGGTTTTGGCCGATATAGAGTTAGTAAAGGGTAAAGTAGCTAATTTAACATTGTTAAAGCTTTAGAGTAGACTTAATTATTGTATCTGTACAACAAGTATTGTATCTAAATACTAAGTAAACTTTATGGATACACAAGATCTAATTTAGAGTACTTTTTTATGAAATCTCTAAAAGTATGAATGGAATACTCAAATTATGGCATGTTTTGATGGCTACCAAATTTTCTCACGCTGTAAGTCTGGCATGCTAAATGTTCGATGAAGAAATTAGAATCACAAGTTTGGTAAGTTTTGGCAAGAAAAATAAACTAGCATCATATGCTATAAGTTCGATAATAAAGCAAGCACTTACCATAATTATTACGACTCATCGATGTTTTGGCATTGCAAAGTATGGTCACTATGCAAACAGGCTCTTAGCTACTTTACCTTTGTATTAAAGTAGCTAATTTTAAAATTTTAGTTGGGAAGGATTTGCAACAAAAAAATTACAAGGGATAATCTAAAAAATCTTAGGAGTATAACATTTTTAAAACATGCTACAATTTAGTGGTACGAAATTGGTTGACTGCTTGACGCTGTAAAACAAGATCCAAATCGATTCGCATACTATCAGACATGTTCTTGACTCAAAATTTATAGAAGATGAATGATTTTTTTTTGCTAGGATGATGCCTCGAGAATATATATTACAGTTTTTAAGCTAGCTAAGGAGCAAAGGGTGTGTTCAGCTGCCATACTTAGAGCTGTGCTACAGCTTTTATTCCTGTACATAATAATAGTTTTTATAATGCTAGCCGCTGCAGCAAATGTCACTGCAAGCAAAATGCAGTGCAGCCGAACGAGGACACGGGCCCCAAGTCCATACGGGACCCCGAATCCCTGCTCTCCTGACTCCCGCTTCGAACTTTTCTCGAAATGGTTCGCAAAGAAAAACAATATGACTGCTCCCTCCGTTCTTAATTACTTTTTATATTATAGTTTATAAGTTTTTTTATTTATTATTTTTGTTTTTCAATACACTTTTTTTATTTCTAATACATTTTCATCTCTATTTTTTCTTTTTATTTTTAGTGTATTTTATTTTTTCATCATCTTTAATTTTAATCTTTATATAGTCACACCTAAAAATAGGAAAGAGGGAGTGCTCCTTTTCTCGGATTGGCGGGAGATCCTGCCGCGGAGGCCCGCCAGTGGCGGGCGCGCGATATCTCTCCGCGGCATCCCGCGGCCACCGCGACCGCGAGGTTATGCGATAAGACGACGACCTGTCCGGCTGAGACGAGCCGACCGGCACGCGCTGCGGCTCCACCCCCCGCCAGCCGTATATTCTCGTCGCGAAGGGTCAGCCAGCAGCTCCACGTACGGCAAGCCAGGGCCAGGGGACGAGGGGCCGACAGGGAAAGGCGCGCCACATGGGCCGCGACGCGGGATTGGCCCGTCAGCGCGGTCGCACGTGGGCATAAAGACGGCCGGACCCGTCACGTCGCTCGGCTCGGCGCGGGGGCGGCGGCGTGGCGTGGCGGTTGTTGCCGCTGCGGCCTCGATCGATGCCCCCCAATCCCCATGCCCCGCTCGGTTCGGCCTCGCTTTCCCCAAAGCCGAAAACAACCCGAGCATACTTCTCCGAACGCCAATGACTGCTCGATGGTTATCCAGTCGCGAAACCGACTGGCTTCCCCAGATTGGCTTTGGCTTCCTCCGGGTTTGGACGTCTGAGGACGGGCGGTGGCGGTTCCATCGGCTGGAGCTGCGGACAGAAGCAGGAGAATAATATCGGGTGGATTTGCAACGGTTTCGCGCAACCGTGCGTACGCGGATTCGGAGGCGACGGCAGTGAGATCTGTCGCTCCAGGTAAAAACGATAGTGTGTTGTCCATGTGAGGTACAGCGACAGCTAGTTCTGCATCCCTGATCCAGTGGGTGACACGGACAATGGCATAGGGCCACCGCAAGTTGCCAAATGGATAGGGCAGAGGATATGTGAATCCCGATGTCACGTGGTTCGAAAAGGAAGCCAGGCCTCCGAAAAGGGTGCGCTGCTGGTGGCAACGAGGCAGCGGTGTGGTTGATCAGCCTGAGTGAAAAACTTCAGGTGGCATTTAGATTTCTGGAAAATGTAGAGTGGATTTGAGATTAAAATATAGATAAACGGTTAAGATGTAATATAGGGAATGAATAAATGATGCAGATTTTTTTTCTTTATTTCTAACCCAGTGACTATATCTTTGAAGCCAAACATCACCTCAGATGTTAACCACCTTTCGATTCTTGTCAGTTATCCCTTTTTTATGAAACTTTTGATCTGAATTTTTGATCATTCATTGTTTGTGTTTTTCTGCAACTTTTTTTTCTTTCAAAAATTAACGATTTAGAACTCTTTTGCAGTCTCTTCGACAATTCGATACTTTGTGAGAATGACATATAAAACGAATTATGTGGATAACATGCGAGTGTCAAGTTGTCAAAAGTTAATGATTAAAGTCTTAAAAAATCAAATCTCTCATTTCTTTTCTTGACATTTTGGCACAGGGCTGTCAGTTTGGGCCCTTTTCACATGGAAATATGGGAGTCGATGGCTACGAGAAGCGATGATGTACACTTTTTAGCGTGTTCATTTTTGTCGCCTGTGGTGGATGTCACCGTTGCAGTCGTCAATTTTTATATGTTTTTTAGGGAGTAAAACATAGATAGACTGACAACGACGGCGATTGGCAAAAGCAAGCAATCACCTGCAAGTTGGGGCGAAACCAAAAGGGATGATAACTGGATAGCATGACATAACTAAGGGGTCGGTCGGCAAAAGCAAGAAAAGAAAGCAAAATTCAGTTTATTAACCATGTAACGTTAAGCTTTGTTTTTCATTAAGAACCACTAATAAATAACTGAGTTGGAATGCTCAGAAAGAGTTAACTCTCTGTTCTTAAATTGTTATTGGCATTGACTTTTATCATTTTTGGTCATTCTTCTTATTCAAAAATTTAATTTAAATATGTAAAATTATAATTTATGAATCAAATATTTTTTTAACAAGATGATAGTCAAAATTGATGATAGAGGACAAGGACGACAATAATTTAGAAACACGGCGTATATGAGAACAATAGGAGTATATTGAAATGCCCAGCAAAAACTTTTGAAGGCCAGTATTGAATGCTCAGCAAGAGTTTTTGAATAGCAGCAAACTTTTTTTAAATGTATTCGCAATTATAGTTGGTCAACAGGGCCGTGTCATGCTGGCCCAGCCCAGCCCGTTGGTCAGCTATAATTGCAAAATGCTCACTAGTAGATCGGGCCGAGCTGTGTCGGCCTGTGAGCCGATTGCCTAGGCTCAAGCACGGTTCGGGTGATTTTACATGTGCCAAGCTCGTCTGAAGCACGGGAAAGAATTTTATTTTTTTATATAAATTATTGAAAATTAATTATATAATATAAAAACCTATACTTTAAACATAAATAGAACAAAATACATATATTTTAATATTAAATTTCAGTAAAATAATAAACGGGCTGAGCGGGTCGAGCTGGGTTGATTGGGCTAAACGGGCTTGGTAACAAGCCTAATCGAGCCGTCCCAGCGGGCCTACAGCTAGGCCCAGGCACAATCTGTGTTGTGCCTCGGGTCGGCTTGGCCCGTCTAGCACGACGGCCAGGCCATGCTTGTGTCGAACCAAAATCATCAGGGCGGTGGACCTGTTTGGTCCGACCCAACTGGCCAACTATATTTGCAATATATCTGAAAGTGTTGATCTAACAATCAATTAACAAAACATCATAGTCATTGTATTTAAAACAAACGATCAAAGTTGGCATGTAAAAATATAAAATCTAAAAGACCACGAAGAAACGATAATAAATTCTTGATATTTTTTACTTTACACTATGTTTGACCCAAATTTTTTACAAATTTGAAAACAAATTAATCATGTTTAAATCATCTTTTATAATAAAACTAATCATAATAAAATAAATGATAATAAGGCGAAAAGTCAAATATGAAATCTTAAAATACAAAATTATAAAAATTTAGGAAGGAAGATAGTAACAATCACTGCTAGTAAGGAAAAAGGAAAAAAAAGTAATAAAGAGGAGGCAAGTATCTACCCGCCCCTTCAGCTTTTAGCTCGTCGTCGTCCCCAGCACTGCCGCGAGGGCCTGCCTCGTTCCCCTGGCCCTCTCCACCCATCCCTATCCCAGCCATGCCGTCGTCATCAACCCATCGCCTTGCGCGTAATATCCTTTCTCCACTGTACCTGCCGCCCCTCCCTGGCTTTTTTTTTTTATATTTTATCCTCGTGACTCAATGTGCGCAGCAGCTGCCCAGTGTGGCGGAGCGACCGGACGAACCCCAGGCGAGGGCGCGAGACAGCCGACGAGACGAGCGCACAACGGCCGCCTAATCCAGTAGCGCCCCAGCTCTTTTACCCCCCACCGCCATGGCGTCGGGCAGCCGCGCCACGCCTACGCGCTCCCCCGCCTCCGCGCGGCCCGGGGCGCCGCGGCACGCGCATCACCAGCACCAGTCGCAGTCGTCGGGCGGGAGCACGTCCCGCGCGGGCGGGGGAGGTGGAGGGGGCGGGGGCGCCGCGGCCACGGAGTCGATCTCCAAGGCCGTGGCGCAGTACACCCTGGACGCGCGCCTCCACGCGGTGTTCGAGCAGTCGGGCGCGTCGGGCCGCAGCTTCGACTACTCCCAGTCGCTGCGCGCGCCGCCCACGCCCTCCTCGGAGCAACAGATCGCCGCCTACCTCTCCCGCATCCAGCGCGGCGGCCACATCCAGCCCTTCGGGTGCACGCTCGCCGTCGCTGATGACTCATCCTTCCGCCTCCTCGCCTTCTCAGAGAACGCCGCCGACCTGCTCGACCTGTCGCCGCACCACTCCGTCCCCTCGCTCGACTCCTCCACGGCGCCTCCGCCCGTCTCGCTCGGCGCTGACGCGCGCCTACTCTTTGCCCCCTCGTCCGCGATCCTCCTGGAACGCGCCTTCGCCGCGCGCGAGATCTCTCTGCTCAACCCGCTCTGGATCCACACCAGGGTCTCCTCCGAGGCCTTTTACGCCATCCTCCACCGCATCGACGTCGGCGTCGTCATCGACCTCGAACCCGCCCGCACCGCGGACCCCGCGCTCTCCGTCGCTGGGGCAGTCCAGTCCCAGAAGCTCGCGGTTCGTGCCATTTCCCGCCTCCAGGCACTACCCGGCGGGGACGTCAAACTCCTCTGCGACACCGTCGTCGAGCACGTCCGCGAGCTCACGGGTTATGACCGGGTTATGGTATACAGGTTTCATGAAGACGAGCATGGGGAAGTTGTTGCCGAGAGCAGACGCGATGACCTTGAGCCTTACCTTGGGTTACATTATCCCGCCACGGATATTCCACAGGCGTCTCGCTTCCTGTTCCGGCAGAACAGAGTGCGGATGATTGCAGATTGCCATGCCACACCAGTGAGGGTCATCCAGGACCCTGGTCTATCGCAGCCACTGTGCTTGGTTGGCTCTACTCTACGCGCACCGCACGGGTGTCACGCCCAGTACATGGCGAACATGGGGTCGATTGCATCGCTTGTTATGGCGGTGATAATTAGCAGTGGTGGTGATGATGAGCAATCGTCAAGGAGCAGCATCTCCTCTGCAATGAAGCTGTGGGGGTTGGTGGTGTGCCACCACACTTCGCCACGGTTTATCCCTTTCCCGTTGAGGTATGCTTGTGAGTTCCTCATGCAGGCCTTTGGGTTGCAGTTGAACATGGAGTTGCAGCTCGCTCACCAGCTGTCAGAGAAGCACATACTTCGAACGCAGACTCTACTATGTGACATGTTACTGCGGGATTCACCAACTGGCATCGTCACACAGAGCCCCAGTATCATGGACCTGGTGAAGTGTGATGGGGCTGCACTGTATTATCATGGGAAGTACTATCCACTGGGTGTCACACCCACTGAGTCACAGATCAAGGATATCATCGATTGGTTGATGGTGTATCATGGGGACTCGACGGGGCTCAGCACAGATAGCCTGGCTGATGCAGGCTACCATGGTGCTGCTGCATTAGGTGATGCTGTGTGTGGAATGGCGGTTGCTTATATCACGCCGAGTGATTACTTGTTTTGGTTCCGCTCACACACTGCTAAGGAGATCAAATGGGGTGGTGCAAAGCACCATCCTGAGGACAAGGATGATGGTCAGCGGATGCATCCACGATCATCATTCAAGGCATTTCTCGAAGTGGTTAAAAGTAGGAGTTTACCATGGGAGAATGCAGAAATGGATGCGATACACTCTTTGCAGCTCATATTGCGTGACTCCTTTAGGGATGCCGCAGAGGGTACCAGTAACTCAAAAGCCATTGTCAATGGCCAAGTGCAGCTTGGGGAGCTAGAATTACGGGGAATAAATGAGCTTAGCTCTGTAGCAAGGGAGATGGTTCGATTAATCGAGACAGCAACAGTACCCATATTTGCTGTTGATATTGATGGATGTATAAATGGGTGGAATGCAAAGATTGCCGAGTTGACAGGCCTCTCAGTTGAGGAGGCGATGGGGAAATCACTGCTAAATGATCTTATCTTCAAGGAGTCCGAGGAAATAGTTGGCAAGCTACTCTCGCGAGCTTTAAGAGGTATATCTCCTCTGTCTTGCTCATGTGTTTGATGTTCCCTTTTTGAATAGTGTTATGTATCAATCATTTAACCAGTCCGTCCATGAAACATTTATCTTCTCCTGGCTGTATCTTTTAATTCAGGAACTATTCAACACAATAGAAGTTTATGAACTTGAAGTATTAACATATAATTGGTCTGGATATTTAGTATTTACATTGCATGAAGAAATGCAGATTTTATGCATAAAACCTTTTGTGCATGTTTAACTTGGTTTAGGAAAAAAGAAACAAATAGACTATTATTGAATGTTCTAATCTGATTTTTACTTATCTTAGAATTAAGTATATCAAACGTGTAAAAGATGGCATTAGATGCTCTTTGTCTTTCAATACTGCTTATATATTAGTAAATTTCTTATCCAATTCGTGGAGACAGGTTATATGCATTGATGGATGTGCTGTGCTTGGTGAACGATAATTTATGAACCTGTTGCCATACAGGTGAGGAGGACAAAAATGTAGAGATAAAGCTGAAGACATTTGGGTCAGAGGAATCAAAAGGACCAATATTTGTTATTGTCAATGCTTGCTCCAGTAGAGATTACACAAAGAATATTGTTGGTGTTTGTTTTGTTGGACAAGATGTGACAGGACAAAAGGTGGTCATGGATAAATTTGTCAATATACAAGGGGACTACAAGGCTATAATACACAATCCAAATCCTCTAATACCCCCAATATTTGCTTCAGATGAGAATACTTGTTGCTCAGAATGGAACACAGCAATGGAAAAACTTACGGGATGGTCAAGTAGTGAAGTTACTGGAAAGCTTCTTATCGGAGAGGTATTTGGAAGTTGTTGTCGACTCAAGGGACCTGATGCATTAACAAAGTTCATGATTGTCCTTCACAATGCTATAGGAGGGCAGGATTCTGAGAAGTTCCCTTTTTCTTTTTTCGATAAGAATGGAAAATATGTGCAGGCCTTATTGACTGCTAATACGAGGAGAAAAATGGATGGTACGGCAATTGGAGCCTTTTGTTTCTTACAGATTGCGAGCCCTGAATTGCAGCAAGCCTTTGAGATTCAGAGGCAACAAGAAAAGAAATGTTATGCAAGGATGAAAGAACTGGCGTACATTCGCCAGGAGATAAAAAACCCTCTTAGTGGCATTCGATTTACCAATTCCTTGTTGCAAATGACTGATTTAAATGATGACCAAAGGCAATTCCTTGAAACTAGCTCCGCTTGTGAGAAGCAGATGTCCAAGATTATAAAAGATGCCAGTATACAAAGTATTGAGGATGGGTGAGAATTCTAATTTTACCCTTTTTATCTCTTCATGATTAAAACTTCCACTAAGTTTCATATTATATATTATGCTCTATTAAAGCGTACCAAGGTTAGGCACAATTAAAATTGTAGGTTAGCCTAATTTTGATTTTAAAATTACAGTAATGAGATAAATGATCATTAATAATTAGAGTTTCATACACTGACAGTCCTCTTGCACCCTTTTAGGAGAACTTTTTTTTTGCAATTTTTTTGCAATATTTTTGTACCTTATCGTCCATGGCATCTGTTGGCTTCATCCCTGCCTGGATCATATCTAAAAAATATTTGAGCTCAAGCGTTGTGTGATAAAACATTACAGTGTGAGATTTTCCCATTGTCTTGAGGTTTTACCATTACAGAAATGAAGCTAGTCCAGAGATAGCTGCACATGAAAGTAGGCATTGATGAAACCTAAAGATATCCAGTTAGAGTGAGTCCATATTATTATAATTAAAAGACTATATTTCGAGCCAAACTGTGTTTGATTTTAGGAGAGAAAACTGCCAGCCTATGTAATGGCGGTTTTTTTTTTTGGTTGATTTATGGGATAGGCATGGATGCAGCTTGTCAGATTTTATCTTATGGTGATGGTTGGCTGCTACTCAAGGCATAAACTGATGATCTGTTCAGTTGCTAGTGGAATCTGGCAAAACTAGTGTCCTTTTGTCTTTTGGGATACCATGAACTAACACCTTAAATGAAAGTTACTAATGTATAGAAATTTAACTTCCTTGTATCCGGCACAAGCGGGAGCTACGTGCACCGGGTTGAGTAGTTCATTCTTTGACTTCTGAACCTTTTTATCTCACTTGGATTTTGAGTGTGCATTCCTATTTACCCAAGAAAGTGACTACCTTAAGGCACACACTAAACAAAGTTCATTGTTACTTTGCAAACTCCAAAAATACACTTAATCCAAAAATCATTCTGAATAGGCTTTCGCATATTGCACAATTGATTTCTGAAAGCTTGATGATTTTATTTATGTTTATTAAACAGCTCTCTGGTGCTTGAGAAAGATGAGTTTTCTCTTGGAAACGTTATGAATGCTGTGGTCAGCCAAGTTATGCTGTTGTTGAGAGAGAGGGACTTGCAACTTATTCGAGATATCCCTGATGAAATCAAGGAAGCGTCAGCGTATGGTGACCAATATAGAATCCAACAGGTTTTGTCTGACTTTTTGCTAAACATGGTGCGGTTTGCTCCAACTGAAAATGGCTGGGTAGAAATACATGTCAGACCAAATGTAAAGCAAAATGCAGATGGAACAGAGACAATGCTTTTCGTTTTCAGGTTAGTTGCTTTCTTATCATTTTAGTGCTTTACAAATTTTTGTTTGTTTCTTAAAAGAATGTTTTCTTCTTCTTTTTTTAGTTCAATAAAATAAGTGATAACAATTGCTTCCTCGACTGTTGTGGATGTATCTTTGAAATATGTGTCACAGTGCATCATCTGTTCTGAATACAATATCTACTAGGACAACTCTTATTCTGCTACTTTTTTTTTTGCGACTATTCTGCTACTTGGTTTTGTCATGTTGTATATTACTATTTCAGTTGCCTGTTCTCTTATCCATGACCCTAGGATCATTAAAATATCTGTACCAAGATCCTTTATCCAATGGTTTCCAGTTATCAAAATTTCAACCGTTCATAGTAAGTTGGCTGTGGCACAGTCTTCTAACACAAACTGCGGACCAAAATGATTGTTCTGTGTAAATCGTGTTATTTTAACAATCTTACTCTATTGCAACAATCAAATTGGATGCAAATAAACGCCAGCTTTAAATGTTGTTGACAACAGAAACCAAGTTTCTCTAATGGATCCTCAAACTGATTATTTCTTCTTCTGTATGTTATCTAGATTCGCTTGTCCTGGTGAGGGTCTCCCCCCAGACATTGTCCAGGACATGTTCAGCAATTCCCGTTGGGTGACAGCAGATGGCATTGGACTAAGCGTATGCAGGAAGATTCTCAAATTGATGGGCGGTGAAGTCCAATATATCAGGGAATCAGAGCGGAGCTTCTTCCACATCATCCTCGAGCTGCCTCAACCTCGGGCAGCAGCTACTCGAGAAATCAGCTGATTTATTAAGCTCAGTGCTGACCTCACTCAACTATTTGGTCAACTATGAGACCTGAGCTCCCTGGATAGGAGGGAACCTGGTCGACGAGAAGCCTGGAAAACTAGATGACACAGCGTCGTTGAGGAGAGGTTTGTTTCCGGCGCACCGATGAAAGCACAAATGTTCACTCTGTTGTTGTTGTAAGATTAGAGTTCATGGCGCCTAGTATTGTACACAGACGGTGGTGTGGTCGTAGCTTAGGCCCATCGCCATTTCCATGTTAGTACAAATCTTATATGCATCTAATCTGTTATGTACAATGCATAAGGAGCTGTTTCAGCTGCCACGGTTGTAGAATTTTCCAGGACTTCCTAGTCCTACTGCACCTTAATCTAACATAAGAGCATTTTATTTCCCTGGAATTTTGACAATCATAGCATTGCGAAAAATTATATATACTTGAAACCGATAGATTTTAATCTGACTCCTCGTATGACCTCTTGTTAGATCTAATGAATTTGTGCTACTTGGTCAAGTCAGCCTTCCTAATGTGTTATTTCTTTGCAGAAAAAGTTAATTTTGTCTGTTAGACTCTAAACAAAATTATGGATCAATTAACTTGCCGTTCACCAGCAGCGGCGCATTGCCGCTCTGGACCGTCGGTGCTCACCGCTTTCCCTAACCAGTGCCTGATGGCAGCGTCCTTGTACGATCGATCTTGCAGCAAACAGGAGTCGTGAACGACGACACCTCGAAACATCTCACGTGACGCGCACGCCAGGCCGCCATACGGTACTCGCTTGACGCAACGGCTTACCAATCAGTTCAGAAGCTCCTCCTGCTGATCTGCACATGTGAGCGCTAATGCTATCCTGGTGGACGTCTCTGATCAGTTGTCGCTAGCTAGTGGCGGCGCGCATCTGTCTTGATATATCACTGCTCCCTGTTGGAGCTCTCGATTCCTCGAACCATTTCACCACAACATGAACGGAACCACGGTGCTGCTATGCTGCAATCTGTGGGGAACATGGAAAGGCAATATTAAGATCGGCGTGTGCGTGTTGCTCAATGCTCACATGATAAAATATAGTTTATTTCCAGAAATGCTGGTGATTCCAATTCCATGTATTGAACTTGTGATGTAGAGCGCTTGCAGCGCAAATTTTGGATTTCTGTTGCATTTTTTTTTCATTACAAGTATCTGTGGCTTATTGAGTGGCGAAAGAATGAAAAAGTTAGAAGGCGAAGCTTTTGCAAGAAAAGGCGTTAACCGAACCAGCCCATAGACAAGCTGCCTATTCAGGGCTCTTTTGGAATACGGGATTTTTTTTTCTGTAAATTGCACTGATTCCTGTAAAATTCCTACGTTTCAAAGAAGGCCGTAATTATTACAGAGAATTCTTAGAAAGTACTATATCATTCACTTTCTTTTTAAAAAGAGTAAATTTCAGATAACTACAGATACTTTGGAAATATTATCAGAAAACTACAGATTTAATATTCAATTTAAAAAAATACACATTTAAGTTATAATTTATCACAAAACTACATGTGTAACATTGGAGGTGCTTATAACATTGCAGCTAGGGCCCACCTGTCAGGTTCATGGGGCAGACTAAAAACTGTAATTTTGTTATAAACTGTAGCTTAAATGTGTAGTTTTTTGAAATTAAATGTTAAATATATAGTTCTTTGATAATATTTTCAAAATAACTGTAGTTCTCTAAAATTTACTCTTTTAAAAAACATTGAAACCAAATGCAATTCATGACATGTACTATTGATGTTGGGGGTACCAAGTCATTCAGATATGAAATTCAGTATGCGTAGCTGTGCCTTTGATGGAACCTGGAAAGAAATTATTTTGACGAAAAAAATATCAAATGCTTCATTTAGTATGGTTGAGTAAAAGAGGATGGATGTTTGAAAAGTATCTAGAATCCCTTTACGATAGTTTCCCGTATTTTTAAAATCTCTGTGTGATATTTTCCGCCAGATAAACCAATTGGTTTATATCGAATCATGATAATGTTCTTTGAGTTTTCGGGTACTATACAGAATGAAGGATGATAAGGGGAGTCTTAATTCCCATCTGCCATCTCCCTTCTTGTTCTAAGCGCATGAGACTTTCTTTATCCTGTGGGCTGTGGCGTGTGTACACGGACATATAAATAATCAGCACAGTTCAGCTACAGCTTGTCAGTACTACTACTTGAAAATTATCGGGGACAAATCTCTGGCCAATGTTTAAGCTACTGCTCTTTGAACTGCGTGCATTATGGCCAACGTTCGTGTTATCTACAAGCCTCACTCCTGCTCAAAATTCCAGCAAACAATCACTTTGATATGGATTGGCGATATTTCCCGGCGCAACAGCACGTCCATCGTCACTACTCGCCGGCTTGCTGTATCCCGAACATGCACCCACCCTTCCCTCCGTCAGCCGGAGTCGCTCGGGCATGTGCGCGGTTGGTTGCGCCGTCGGTCTTCCAGCGCGTGCGCATAAATGCAGCTCGGCCTCTTCTCATCTCCTCGCCGACGACGTGCAGCGACGTCGCACGCGCAGCACCGATCAGCGCAGTGCCGCACCGCCACATACAGTGCGAAGGTCAATGCGGCGAGCGAGACTCCAGGACGCCCACGGTGAGCTGGCCCATTTCCTCGCCCCGCTACTGCCTTCCTGCTCATCCCCTGGATGTCCTGAAAGCAGCCGACGTCGTCGCTCACAGCGAGACGCGACCGCGACAGCGCGCGCGCGCAACCACCTGCATTCACTACGCTGCGACTAAGCGACACTCTGCCCCGCTATATAAGCGCACCGATCGAGCTTGGCGTTCTTCGTCCAGCTCTCTGAGAGCAGCAACGTCACTGCCACTTGACTCCAGTGAGTAGGCTCGTTGCCTTGGCACGCCATGGGGAGGCGGCAGAGGGGTGTATCTGACATGGTGCTTCTGGGTCTGGCTGGAGCGGTGGTTCTTGCCGTGGCCGCCGAGGCGCGTCTCTTGGACAAGCAGAACTTGTGCGGTGGGTGTGGGATTGGTGGAGGTGGAGGGTATGGCGGGGGTGGTGGTGCTGGGCTCGGTGGTGGCCTTGGGCACGGTGGAGGGCTTGGTGGAGGTGGAGGGTATGGCGGGGGTGGTGGTGCTGGGCTCGGTGGTGGCCTTGGGCACGGTGGAGGGCTTGGTGGTGGGTTCGGAAAAGGGGGTGGATTTGGTGGAGGTGCAGGCAACGGAGGCGGCCTTGGTGGTGGAGGTGGCTTAGGTGGTGGTGAAGGAGGTGGATATGGTGGAGGCGCAGGAGGTGGTGCAGGTGGTGGTCTTGGCGGTGGTGCCGGTGGAGGTGGAG
>BCLF01000003.1:1321388-1332770 GCA_001602275.1 Zoysia japonica | reverse complement strand
AGGAGGATATGGTGGAGGTGCCGGTGCCGGAGGTGGAGCTGGAGGAGGCTACGGTGGAGGTGCTGGTGCTGGAGGTGGAGCTGGAGGAGGCTACGGTGGAGGTGCCGGTGCTGGAGGTGGAGCTGGAGGAGGCTACGGTGGAGGTGCCGGTGCTGGAGGTGGAGCTGGAGGAGGCTACGGTGGAGGTGCCGGTGCTGGAGGTGGAGCTGGAGGAGGCTACGGTGGAGGTGCCGGTGCTGGAGGTGGCTATGGTGGAGGTGCAGGAGGAGGCTATGGAGGAGGTGCTGGTAGTGGTCTTGGTTCTGATGGCGGTGGTGGTTATGGTGGTGGTGCTGGCGGCAGAATTGGTGGCGGGGTCTAAGATATCCGGTCTTTGAGAAATGCATGGCAGCACATAGAAATCCCTGAACGTGTTGATTCCATATGGTGTTAGTTGTGCTATACCGTGCCTATACTTTATATACAGCTTAAGTGCGTGATAAACGAAATAATAATTACAATTCCCTAGCTAATTGTATGATGGTATACATAGTTGTGTCTTGTATTTGGTCGCTGAAATAAACTGATTATGAGTTATGAATTTCGTGCTTGCTTACCGCCAGAGGTTGCCTGAGCTACGCATTTCCTTGTCGAGCCGTTCCAAATTTCATAATGCAACCAAAATTGTTACTCGTGGTTTTGGAGCAATAATCAACCAAATTTCACATTGCTTGGTGTTTTTTACTCTAAGCAATAATCAGCATGCAAAATTCAGTGAGTAGTCAGGGTCATCAAACTAATTCTGTCGCAGTTCTATAACATATCAGAAGATATTGATTGTGTTAAATTTCAATCAGAATTTAGCGTTGCTGATTCACCCCCGGGGTACCATGCATGGAAGAAGAGTACTGAGTACACATGTATACGTTCATCCAGTGGACCAGTCCGATCATCAATAGTAGTACGCCGGCAGCCACTCCTTGCCGTTGATGAAGTCGACGGTGAGGTACTTGGCCGCCTCCTCCTCGGTGAGCCGCCGCGACCACGGCACGCGCTTGGACGCGTCGGCGCCCGGCCCGGTGCAGTTGAACTCGGCGAGCATCACGTTCGCGGTGCTGCCGGGGTAGCCGTAGCTGGTCCACCCGGCCGGGTTGACGGTCTTGGAGAGGTACGTGTTGGTGAAGATGACTCGCGAGTTGGAGTCGGTGACGCGGCCGAGGTACACCTCCCCGACGCCGTACACCTTGCCCCTGAGGAACACGAAGCCGCCGCTGTCCTCCTCCTTGCGGTTCTGCGCGGTGATGGACCCCTGGATCTCCGTTCGCCGGTCGGGCTTCACGAAGATCTCCGGGCACTGCATGCACCAACACGACACGTTCATTTAGGCGCTTTCTTGTTTGTTGCTACCGTGAAGGCGCGTCGGCGCTTGTCATTGTGAAGGCGTGCGCATGCACTTGCCTGAAACATGGACTGGCCGTTGCCGAAGATGAAGTCGATGTTGCCCTGGATGTAGCAGCTCTCGTAGTAGTGGCGGCCGGTGCTATCGAATAGAGTGTGGTGGGGGCTGTAGAACGCGCAGTGGTAGAAGGCCACCTTGTCGCCGGCGACCATGGTCGCTACAGTGCGGATCTCCGAGTTCGCGATCAGCCCGGCTCTGGCGCTGTTCTGTAATGCCGTCGGACGAGCGGATCGTGTCGGAAAAAAAGATTCATAAAATTTTGCATAAAAAAGCCAAGCGGAATCCTCTGAATTTCTCCATTCTTTCACTTCAGAAGTGCTCCTAGTTATTAGAAACAGGAATGAAAAATCAGTGGAGAGCGGACCCTGAAGCTGATGCCGAAGACGATGACGTTGTCGGCGTTCACGGTGAACGCGGCAGACTCGGCATTGTCACTGGAGGCGGACTCGTGGGTGACAGAGGTCCTGCCCTTGCCGTTACCCCTCACGTAGATGAACGGCTTGTTCTCCGGGATCACAACTTTCCCGCTGCATGCAGAATGATCACGTTTCTAAATTCACAGCCTCATGCAACAAGGAAAAAAAAAAACATCTGCACATCAATGGTCAAAAGAGAGGGGAAACAAAGGTCCGATCGAAGCGTACCTGTGGACGCCGGAGCGGAGGTGGACGATGACCCACTCGGAGTTGCCGGCGGGCACGGCATCGATCGCGGACTGCACGGTCTTGAACTCCTCGTCGGGGCCCACGATCAGCGTGCGGTTCGCCTTGAGCTTCTCGGTGAGGAGGGGCCCGTTGACGATGTCGTCGCTCTTCTTGGCCAGCTTCGACTTGGCGTGCGCGCCGGTGGGCAGCGACGAGAACGCCGCCGCCGCAGCGGCCACGGCGAACAGGACGGGGAGGAGGGACGGCCGGGCCATCGCTGCGCGCGCGTGTGGATCGCAAGGTTACGTTACCTTGTTTCCTAAAGCAATGTAAGGCAAGGGGCCGGAGCTCTTAACGCGGCGCTCTGTTTCTGGCCGTTGGCTCTCTGCGTGAAGGGGAAGGCGAGGAGGGAAATGCGGGGATAGGCTCAAGGCGGGATTTTTTATCCTTTTTGAATTATGTGTGATATTATAAAATACAGATTTAAAAATAGACATAAATGAATATAGACCGTTTAATTTTAAGATTTAAATTATTGTTTTACTTCTTAAGAGGTAATTTTTTTTAATAGTTACTAATTGCTAAATAATTAGAAAGTTATTAGTGAGATTTGACAACTGACAGTAATCAAAAGCATATTTATTTATATAAATCAATAGTTAAGATCATATTTGTATGTTAACTTTTATGAAACAATATGTCTTGATCGGACTAAAAAAGAGGTCTTGGCAAGGGATTATTATAGAGGCATACGATGATGGGCCCACATGCAAGTGACCAAGAAGGCACGTGCAATGACGTGGCTCCCGTAGTATCTGCAGATGTCAAAAGGGCCGGTTCCACGAAAGCAGATCAGCAAGCCAGTGAAGCCACCGAAACGAGACGCTAACCCAAGCAACCCGACCCGACCCAACCAGACACGATGAGCGGCGCATCGCCGGACTCCGGCGACCTGATCCTAGTACAGCCGGCGAGGCCGGGGTCCCCGATCGCCGTGGTGGCCATCAACCGGCCCGGGGCGCTGAACGCGCTCACGCGGCCGATGATGATCTCCCTGGCCACGGCGTTCCGGCGGCTGACCGACGACGACGACGTCGCTGCGATAGTGCTCGCGGGCCGGGGCCGCGCCTTCTGCTCCGGGGTGGATCTGACGGCCGCGGAGGAGGTGTTCAAAGGCGACGTCAAGGACCCCGCCGCCAACCCTGTCGCGCAGATGGAGCTCTGCCGCAAGCCCATCGTCGGCGCCGTCGCCGGGTTCGCCATCACGGCTGGATTCGAGATAGCCCTTGCCTGCGACATCATCGTCGCCGGCCGCTCCGCCAAGTTCCTCGACACCCACGCCAAGTGCGTTCCTTCCCCCACTTATTTTATTGCGCGATCTGCTGGATTGTCAGCATACCGATACACCTTGACTGCTCCTATCACCATTAGTCATTAGCAATCAGTCATCTTTATAAATTATTGAGTAAATTTTATAAAACCCCAGGTTTTATGGTCCTTGTTTCACAAAACTTCATATATTTTATTCTGTGTCACTTAACCACGGGTTTTATAATCATATTGTTTCACAACACCCCATTTGTATCAAAAAATGGTTATAAATATGAGCTGTAAATTCTAACTTCATGTGTGCATGGTGTATAGATTTTGATTAATTTAAATAAATAAAATTATTAAGTGAGATGCAAGCACAGAACCTCCCAATATAAAAGTTTAACATTCACATTGCTTTGTCAAGGGTGAGGTTTTGTGAAATATTATGACCATAAAACCCGTGGTTAAGTGACACAGACAAAAATATACGAGGTTTTGTGGAACAATACCCATAAAACCTGAGGCTTTATGAAATTTACTCTAAATTATTTATCAGTCAAGCGGCAGTAATTAAAAGTTTGTTCTAGACTTCTAGGTGAGCTCGATACTTACCCTACTTTGCAGACCCCTATGCACTGGAAATTGCAAAAATATGTTTTGCTTAGTAGGTAAACATTCTGAGTTTGGTTGTTTGAAAGTGTGGGGATAATAGCGGAAACTTGGTTGAAACTTAGCAATAATGCTGTGAAACATTTGATTGTCTGGAAGTATGTCCATCCAAGTATGCATTCGTGCAATTTTCAGAAGATGTAAGTTTGATGTTGGAGTTTTCCCTTTTGATTGGCCAGAGTATGCATTGAAGTGCTACATATGTTCTCCATTATCTTTAGCCAATACTTCTACGTGTTCCTAGTTTCCTACTGCAACTTGTGACAACTGCTTGGATTTGTGCTATTGCCAGCATATTTGTTCATTTTACCCGTTGTCCTCTAACCAGCTTTTGGTTAATGTGATATAGGTTTGGGATATTTCCTTCCTGGGGTCTGTCACAGAAGCTTTCTCGTGTAATTGGGCCGAACAGAGCACGTGAAGTGTCACTAACCTGTAATCCCATTACTGCTGAAATGGGAGAGAAGTGGGGCCTTGTTAACCACATTGTTGATGACAATCAGGTGCTGAATAAGGCAATTGAGGTTGCTGAGGCCATCGCAAAGAATAATCACAACTTAGTTGTGTTGTACAAATCAGTTATAAATGACGGGCTCGAGTTGGACCTGGAACATGCTAGAGCTCTTGAAAAGGTGCGAATTTTTACATTGCATTGCTCAGTGCCCTTATATTTTGCTAAAGGTTTATCAGCAATGTTTTGTGGTTAGAGCTGGCACTGTCAGATGTAGCTTTGTAGTGCTAATGAAAACGAAAAAAATGGTGGTCATTATATGTTTATTTTATTGATGGGTCCATATTTTTCAAACTTGTATGATCTTACTTTCATGGTTACAGGAGAGAGCTCACAACTATTACAATGGCATGACAAAGGAGCAATTTGCGGATATGCAGAAATTCATACAGGGCAGGAGCTCTAAGGCACCATCAAAGCTATAGCTTCCATCTTCTGATATACGAGTATTACTGAACTCTCCATGTACTAAACATGTATAACTGCTGAAAGTCTGTTCCATAATCTGAAAATAAGCATACCGTGTGACGTACAGTGTCATCTCGTGTACAAGTAAATTTACATTTGAAGTGGAGAGTCGGCATTCACCATGGCCTAGATTTATGTTCAATCACCTGTGTAAAATCGTGTGTTTTGCTTCTGGTTCGATGGAAAATTGTATGGCAAATCGGACGTTATCCCCTATGTGTTAAAATCTATCCGATGCTTCTAAAAATGGTGTGAGAATCTCAAAAGAAAAATGAAATAAGAATGAGAGAAATGAAACCAAAAAAAATTAAAAGAAAAAACTAGCCCAGCTCGGCTCAGCAGAGGTGCTGCCGTGCTGGGGAGGAAAACCTGGGCCGAGGGGTGAACAAATGTGTGACTTTCAATGTGGACTAGGCCAGAAAAAAAAAAGAACAAGGCCCAGCTGCAGGGGTGGGCGGATGATGGTCCAGAGTTGGTGTGTGCGGCAGGGATGAATCCCGGGCGCTGTATGCCATTTGGAATCAATTTGATGTTCCATTGCTGTATTGGACGCTGGTGATCTGGTCTAACAGGCCCAAAACAATTTATGGAAAGTTCACATCGCCATTGGTTACAAGTGTTTGCTCCATCGTCATCCGGTGAGTCCCGACTTCAGATGCACCTACGAAATTTTTTAAATTACTAATAATTACTAAATTTTTATTATATATGCACTATTTAAATTAAAATTTATGCATCTACGAACAATTAAATCAAATTTTTTACATATTATAAAATTATGCACCTATAACATATTTGTTCAGCTTCACCGACCGGAACAATGCACAACAGGCGTCGTACAACGGTACAAGTCGATTTGGGTTGGGACTTCCCTTGTTTGTCGGCTGTCGCCTCGTCGCCGATGGCCGGTGGTCGTCTCCTAGCAAATGGCGGGCGCGGGATGCCGAAGTGCCCATGTTTCGCCACGCTGCGCTGCTGTCAACCAGGCACACGCGTGCCCTACTTCCTCTGCGGTGCAAGGTGCATGACGCCTGTGGGTCAAGAGGCGCCGCTGTGCTTGTTCTTTTCCTCCTCGTCATTTTGAGCGCCCTCCGGATTCCCGGCGTGAAACCAAAGCTGTTTTTCTACCGCCCGTATTGGAGCGTCAGATTCCAACCTCCACTGAATTTGAGCTTCTGTCCCCGCACGCAAGCACAGCAGTGCCTTAGTGATTTGGAACATGGAATCCAAGAACAGTAAATTCGTTGTGGTTAAGAAAACAATTATTTAGCCTCTTTTAAAACTCGAGAAATCCGTTCTCCGCACGCAAGCACGTGAAGTTGTTTGAGATATAACTTATAATTTTACACATTTAAATGAATTCTTTTTAATAAAATGTTAGAGATGAACGAGGAGGACGACAATTTGAAAAAGAGAGAGAATATTTTAGAATGAAAGAAGTAAATGGCTTTGATACCCCTCTACAGCAGAGAGTCGTTGCTTGGTTCTACAGTGACCATGTGCCAAACTTGGGCGCTTAACAAATCATCACGTGCTGGTGTGCTGGCTCTTACCAATTCAATTTCCGTTGAAAGATACAGAACGCAGACTCGCGGCAAACACACAGGGACGGTGGTTGACGCCACGGCAGATCTCAGCTGGACAGCGGCGGAACGCTGGACGTCAGCCTACACGTCTTCGCGCTTGGACGGGTCTCCAACCGGGAGCGACCCCGCGCTCCTTGCCCGCCAAGATTGCTCCCTCTTTTTCGTCGAATCTCAAGCCCACCACGTAACCAATCGCGTTGAGGTGTCGCCATTCCGCGGTATGGACGGTCCACCGCACCGCGCCGAACTCCGGCCTCATGTTCGCATAGCGAATCGCGTCTGTGTCCCCACACGTCAGTGCGATGGGCTACGTAGACCGAGCTTGCACCGAGTCCACGGACCACTTCCGCGAGAGCTGGAGAATCCGTTCCCGCGTCTATAAATGCGGGCCTCCCCTGCTCCGCGAATAGCACAAGCCGCAATTAGCCGCGACCTCCGCAAAAGCAGAGCGAACATTTTGATTCCAGAGCTCCAGACTGTTCCCGAGTCTTCTCCTCGTTCGCCTCCTCCTCCTCGCGCGGAAGCAACCATGTGTCCCGCTGGCAGGTACCTCGGCCTGGACCTCTCCGGCGTCCCTGGGGCAGGCTGCGACCTGCGCCCGGCATTCGACGTGCTGGACGCGGACAGCGACGGCCGCATCAGCAGGGAGGACCTCAAGTCGTTCTACGGCGCCGCCGGCGCGAGGTTCGACGACGACGACCTCGCGGCGATGATCGCGGCCGCGGACGCCGACCGCGACGGGTTCGTGCAGTACGACGAGTTCGAGCGCCTTCTGGGCCGCGCCGCCGGCAGGTGCGGGTGCGTCGCCGCGGTGGAGGACGCGTTCCGGCTCATGGACCGGGACGGCGACGGCAAGGTCGGGTTCGAGGACCTCAAGGCGTACCTCGGGTGGGCCGGGATGCCCGCCGCGGACGACGAGGTCCGAGCCATGATCCTCGTCGCGGGCGGCGGGGACGGGGCCAACGGCGTGGGGATCGACGCGCTCGCCAGGGTGCTCGCCGTTGACTTGGAAGGCGTCGCCCTATGAGAAAATTCGTCGAATCTGCAGCAGATGCCGGCCACTGGGCTCAATTTTTTTGGGGCATTCTTTTTTTCTTTCCCCAAGGTTTGGTTGATGACCGGAGTGTGTTGTGAACTTGTGATGTGAATCATGTGATGGATGCGGTTCTTGGTAGCCGTGAGGCTTGTCTGTATTGTAGTCCTACCTGCTCTTGACGGAAAGAAAAATTGAAAACTCGGGATCGTTGTATGAGTACCGAGTACTATTTTTTGGTCGATTTATTTAATGAGGCTCTTTCTGATGAAATATCTGCAAATTCTTCTCGCAGACGAACATCATCCAAATCCTCTAGTAGATCTAAATGCAATTGAAATTACAGTTAGTGTTGTCGTGGTAAGGCTTTTTTTGGAGTGAAGGGTATAAGCGTTGGAGTGTGACCCTCTGGAGGGAAATGGGCACCAGTTGATCGTTAAACTGTAATGTTAAATAAAGATATGAAAAACAATCACCTGTTCAGTTATCACATATTGAGAAGGGTCAGATGAGAATGAGAAGGATTAAATACTGATCCAACATGTGAGAATGAATCCTCCTTAATCTATATCGTTCCAACCTTTGGCCAAAAACAACTGAACAGCCCCTAAGAGGTTTTAAACCAACTTAATGCCTCCTTAGGTGGCGTTTGGGTGTTGAGATTTGATAGTGGGATTGGGAAATGGAAATGAGTAAATAAGATTTTGACTTTTTATTCATCTATCTCATTAAATCTTAACTATTCATTTATTTCTCAATCTTTATCCCATCTCTTATTTTCATATATCCAAACGCCACTTTAGTTTTTTTGTCTTTTTGCTGGTCAGTTGTGAACACCTCTTGTCCTTTTCTTTATGCAAAATGCATATAAAATTCATGTCCCCTAGTCTCACTTCTTTTAAGGTACACATATGACTCTTGATACGATTATCTCTTGCTTATTACTCAAAGTGTGTGGTTTAGACTCAAAAATCTTGAATTTGGTAACTTCATGGCTTGCCAAATGCGATCATTGTAACAATGTTATCTAAACTTTCCTTCCATTCTCTAATTGAAAAATCGAAGGTGGCACTATATTACGCTACAATCATGCTTCTAACTGCTTCTAGCACACTTCTTTCTTTATTTCAAAAAAGTCAACGTGATTTACTTTAGTTAATTTGATCAGGACCATGGCTTCATAATCATACGCTAGCGCTAACCTACCTGCAAACTTCATGCTCCATATGAAAATGTCGTAGGCAGGCATGAAACAAGTCGTGCCAGTTGTTTGCTGGACAAACATTCATGAACCATAAGCACACTTTTTTTGAAATACTTCCATCGTTTTAAAATAAGTGATATTTTTTACTTTTTAAAAATCGACATTTGACCATTTGTTTATTAAAAAAAAAGAAAATATAAAGTAAACAAGTCAAGCTTAAAAGTATTTTAATAGTGAATTATTTTATAATAAAATAAATAATATTTTACTATTTTTAATAAGATAAATAGTAAAAATAGAAGTTTGAAAATTTAAAAAGATATTTATTTTAAGACGGCAAACCATAATTCCGTCGCTTGTTACGATTGTATAGGGTTCTTTCTTGATATATTTTTGCGATCTATTATCATATTCTTTTTTATGTAATCGAAGTCAATAAGAAAACAAAGCCACACAGGAGTATCAATTCTTTATAATTAATGCTAGTATTAACAATCTAGCTTGAATCCACACGTCAGTGAGTTAGCATTGAGGACGTGAACCCGCCACACAGGGCCTCGCCGACGCGTACGCCCCCGGCCAGCCAGCAGCCGAGCTCGCGTCCACGGGGGACGCGGATCTGCTGCGTGCCGACCCGGGCCTACGTGTCGGTGACGCGGCAGGGAAGGCCCGTCCCCGTGCATCCATGCCCGCGGCGGCTACGCGCCGCACTGCCACCGCACACGCTCCCGACTCCCTAGCTCCCACCAGCCCGAGTGGCCATGGCGCGGCACCTCGCGTCGTCTTCTGGAAGCCTCCCCCGCCTCCTCGCGTGCCGCCAGCCTTCCCCACACCGCCTCCGCCCTAAGGCCTTATCCCCAGCGACGGCGGCTATGCAGCTCCCTGTTCGTGGGCGCGCGCCGTCGCCACCGCATCCACATCTGCTGCCCCGGTGCCCTCATGTCCGTATACAGGGGTGGCGGCTGTGCAGGAACTGGGGGAACGTCTCCGCCAAGCTCTACTGCTATTCAACATGGACGGCGTATTCTGTAATAACGAGGAGGCCTCGCGCCAGGCCATCGTCGACGTATTCGCCGAGATGGGCGTTGAATTCACCGTTGATGACTTCGTCCCCTTCATGGGCACAGGTAATCATCTGGAGGGCCCTATTGTCAATAGAGAACTTCCACTGGAGATCGTGCATTCCCCTCTTCGCTGCTAGGCACGGCTACTGACAGTAGCATCCCATGCTCGACTGCTCACATCCTCTAGGATTCCGCCATTTCGTGATTCCTAAATTGTACAAACTGATTTTCTCAGTAATGTGCTTGCGCCCAGCACTGTCATGGTCTGGTAGTTGCACATGTTGCTAGCTCCACGTGCACGTATCCACACTATTTAAACGTCTGCAAAACATATTGTCGTCAGAATATTTGTTACAGGCTAAAACCAGCCCTCTTCATGATTAGATACTTGCATCTCGTTTCTGATTACATACTTGCATCGGAATAGCTCTGACATTATGTCCGTAACCAATAAAATTCTATGACGCCAAAGTTTATAGAGTTGCACAGTTTGTTATTTTGATGTCCCGCACTGCCGCTGATCCTTGGAACAAAAGTGGCTGCTAATTTGCTTTTCTCATGTCAATAATGACTGTTACCAGTTGCATGGAGTATCTATATGTAAGAACTAAGCATATCTTGAGAGGAATGAGGCGAGTTGTAACTATAGGATTTTTAGTCTATGTTTTATTAATTCCTACAGCGAACATGCTTATAGTATTAAGACCTTCCAGTGCGAGGCTACCAACCGGGGTTCAAATCTTGGTTTGGCAAGTAAAAAAAAATGCACTTGTTGGCTGCCCTAAATACATTGGGTTAAGAACCAACCTATGAAGGGTGGCCCCTTGTGTATGGGGCAAGAGCCTCAAAGATGATTAAGGCCACGTACCATTTCATAATGAGATGATCCCACAAAAAAAAAGATTTGTATCCAGCTTCAGAAATGTTGTAGTATTTTTCTCTGGGTGTGGATAACCATTGTTTAGGTGAGGCCAATTTGCTTGGAGGTATCGCAAGGTTGAAAGATTTCAACCCTGAAAGTGCCAAAAGAGATTTTTCGGGATATATCTTGGCAAGATTGAATTATCACAAGACCCACTTCCTTGGTCCCTGCACAAGCGGGAGCTACGTGCACTGGGCTACCCTTTAGATGATTGCATATCTCTAGATGGGGAACGCTTTTGGATGCTCTTTCTTCAACAAGCACAAAATCGTAGTCAAGTATTCTCTTCTAATGATACTTGTAAGGCACACTATGAAAAGTTTCTGAGGCTTTTCATCTGCAACCATATATTCCTGTAAGCAAATATTAGTAAAGGGTTCTTACAATGATGCAACAAAAATGTTCTGCGAAAAATATATTTCCTGCTAAAAACCACCCTTGACTTTTAATTTGTCACAATATAATGAGATTATATTCCCATAATTACGAATTGATTTTTTTTCTTCCTCGTCATCACCATCATGTCCCA
>BCLF01000003.1:1279590-1307373 GCA_001602275.1 Zoysia japonica | reverse complement strand
CGCACGTGCTGGAGCCGCGCAATCCTCGCCAACCGCCGCCGCCGCATCCAGGCTGCGCGCCGCGCGCGCCTCCGCAACCCAGCTTCCCCGCCATCGCGCCACGCGCCCGTCCCTGCAGCCGCTGCCTCCGCCTCCGCCTCGGCGCAGGCTGACGGCACGAAGAGGCCGCCCCTGGCGAGGAAAGCGAAGGTACTGGGGCGTTTAGTGCCCGGCTGCCGGAAGCTGCCGTTCCCAGCGCTCCTGGCCGAGGCCTCCGACTACATCGCGGCGCTGGAGATGCAGGTCCGCGCCATGACGGCCCTAGCCGAGGCCCTCTCCGCCGTCTCACCCTCCTCGTCGTCCGGCGGCGGTGGCGGTGGCGGCGGCAGTTTCTCTCCGGCGTGACACCAAACCCACAAGCTTCACGATTCGTGCATTCGTTGTAAATTTTCCCCTCTTTTTTCCCCCTTGAATTTTTCCTCGGGATTAGTTAACCTCTACTGCTAGCTCCCTTTCTCTCTCTCCCCCGTAGCTTGTCCTGTTCTTCCTTATTGGAGTTGGGTGAGCGGTTAGTGTGATGATGATGGATGATGATGGGGTTCTTCCAGTGATTAACCCGTGTTGTAATCAAGTACCAGTAGTGGCGTAGGCCGCAGTTGTTTTGCTGTTCCGTCCCTGTGATCCCAGGATTCTTTTGTTGGTTGGATTGTTCTGCTGGCTCTGCATCGATCGTTCTCTGATGAATGAATCAGCTTGAAATGTTGAGATTGTGTCCTGATCTTCTGCAACTAGTAGTCGCAAGTTCTATAGAGCAGTGCTAGCATCATCTCGCGACCATAATTACTGTACTTTGAACAAACACGGAGCAGCCCTGAAGGGTTTGCCATTGTACTCGTAACCAAGAACTGAATCACTAGTACTACCTTCACGATGTGCCCGTGATTTCGAGTAAACCCGCGCAGGTTGCCGCTAATCCTTCTACCCGTAGGCAGCCT
Organism: Zoysia japonica; assembly: GCA_001602275.1. Lineage (NCBI taxonomy): Eukaryota > Viridiplantae > Streptophyta > Magnoliopsida > Poales > Poaceae > Zoysia > Zoysia japonica. The sequence continues at coordinate 1,306,399 of BCLF01000003.1, read as the reverse complement.
CCATTGCCCAGTCCCAGTAAAGCTAGAGAGGAGTGATCCATCTTCGAATCATACGCGATGGTTTATTTCGAACTGCGGTATCGTGACGTGGATGGAACGTGAAATGTTGCAATGCGAGGGTGAGATTAACCGGCACGTGGCCGATCTGAACAGAATCGCAGGGCCCACGTGCAGTCGAAAACCCGCGGGCCCGTCGCACAACGCTCGCATTCGCATCTCCATCGCCAGTGACTGTCCATCGCGTTGCAGTTAAAAACATCTCCCATTCTCCCCCATGGACAGAGTATAGAGGAGGAGGAAGAAGGCGGCCCCCACGTCACCAGCAGTCGTCCGATCCTAGACGGTCGCTTTCCTTTCTTCACTCACGTCGCATTCGCCGGCCCCCCTCCCGGCCCGGCGTAACGGGGCTCCGGCGAGAAACGAAAGTACGGCCCTGCCCCTTGCGCTAGGCGACACCGCGGAGAGCGCCGCGCGCGCGCGCTGGTGCACCGTCGCGGCGGCGGGTGCGTGCCGGAAGCTACCGGTCGAGCGAGGCCGGGCTGGCTAGCTCGTAATGGAGACGGGGCCCAGGCGTCGGCCAGTGGGTGCGCTGTGCCTGGAAGGGGCGCGGCCTCCACGTGGTCCGTACCGGTGGCGGGGCACGGGGGTCGCAGCTACGTGGCGGACGTCTGATTGGTCTGGCATGTGCGATCGCTCGTTCCAGCCATGGTGCCGCTGCCGCCGCTTGTGGTGGTAGCGCGCGGTAGCTGGACAGGCTGTGCGCGCCACCGGGGCCGCTACGTACCGAGTCGTACGCCGCGGATCATGATTCGTGCGGCACGAATCAACGACGACCGACTTACACTGTGCCCTGCCCTGCTCCCTCCTCCGGTCCGCTCCCTGTGTGCGCGCTGTGACGATCCATCGCCATCCAGTCCTCTCCTCTCTAGCTGGGGGCGTTTCGCCGGTGTGCGTTTGCTGTCCATGCTATTCACCCGCCCTGCAGCCACTCGTTATCGAGCACGTCCATCTTCTGGCTAGTGCTGCAAGTTTGCTTCCTGTCTCGTCCAATATTACAAACCAAAGGCAAATTAAACCGAATGTTTTTCTCCATAACTGAAATCGGAAGCTTGGCCAAAAACGGAGCAATCTCTCAAGCCGTTTCGTAATCACATGCCAGCTTCCAGTGACGTGGAATTTTTGTTTTCTCTTCTCTCCTTCGCTGGGGAATGCGACGTGGATGCTTGGCCTAGCTAAGCACGCCGCACGCGTATGTCGTGAAAAACGGTAAGAAGTCATCGTGCTCGTGGATGCTGATCCGGTTCCGGTTGCTGTTCGGCTGTTGGTTTCTTCCCGCCCGTTCGTCGTGTTGGAACTTGGACGAAGGGATAGGCGTGGGGGCCGTGGCCCAGCTTTGGTGGTGCCGCGGACGCGCAGGCGAAACGCAGCCTTACCTGAGCCGAGGATTTGTTGTGTAGCAGCAAGATTTGTTGTTCCTCAGTGGTACCCCCTGGTGCGCCAGAGTTCTGAAAGCCTGCCTGGCTTCACCTTGGTTTCGTATGTGATGCTTCTGTTCTCTCTTTCTTCGTGCCAGAGACTGCTATTATCAACTTGGTTACTTGGGACTGTGCTCATAGATTCAGTCAGATGATACTAGTAGTAGCATATGCTTGTTTGGAGCGGGCTTAATCCAACGTGCCGTATAGGAGTACTATTTTTCTTCCTGATAGTAGAAAAAAAATGGATCTGGAAATCGCTGCCAAAATGCAAATGCCGTGTTCTCTGAGGACTCTAGAAAATAAACTTCGTTGCCTGAAAAGAGCTGAAACATTCGTCAACATCAGCCCGAGACCAACGCTAGCTCGGCCAAGCAGGAGCGAATCGAGCCTGAATAATTATGCCGACCGCGATTGATCCTTGCATTAGATTTGCCGCCGCTCCAAGACGGCCAACGCAGCAGAAACCGGCGCGACCACTTTATTTGCGTCGAGCCCGCCACGACGCCGGGCCCCGCACCCAAATTTGCGAACGCCACGAGCCATGTGGGATGCCTGCCCGGCGAGACGTGGTCCCCAGAGCGGCTGAGCCCCCGGGGCCTGTTGTGCGTTCATCCCCTTTTCCATCGGCTCGGCGTGGTGGCGGCGGCATGCCGTCGCCCTCGCGCCGCTTTGCTTTCGCCCCCGTCACCTTTTTCTCCCGTCTCGCTGCACCAGGGCCCGGTCTTCCCTAACCTCGTGCCTGCGTTTCGAAAACCCTTTCCTATTCGCGAGCGAGAGACCGAAGCGGAAACCGTGGCGAAGCCCACCACGTGGGTGGATAGCGCTCGGGCTCCACACGCTGACAAGCGCTCCACACGCTGACAAATCAGGGAAGGTGCCTTGGCGCCTTTCGTGGCTGACGTGGTCCGGTCCTTCTTCGTTGGAGTCACTGTGGGACTAGGATCTTTCTTGCCTGCGTTCTGAAATGCGCGTAGCAGGTGGCCGAAATCTTTATCGACGCGTCGTGAATGTTTGCCGTTATTCAGGGCAGTCATGGTGGGGAACTGCCTGATGTGGCTTTTCTGCGATTTTTGATTTTTTTTGTCCATTGGATCCGAATTTAATTTGTATATTTCAATCTGTCTCAACCTGATTCGCAGCCACATATTGTATGTGTGTACGACAGGCAAATAGATATGCTTGTCATGTTGTTGATTGTCTGTTGTGAGTATAAACATATGCCCTGTCATTGAAAAAAGGCAAAATAATCCATGACCATAAACAGAGGCCCGTACGGACCCAACAGCAAACAACGGTAGTACTGTATGTACTCCTATGTAAAAGCGCCCAGGCCGTCTGAAACTGAGTTGTTACGAAAAACGCCAGTACATGGCGCTTCTCTCTCGCTTGCACGTTGCATGTTGGCGAGGGTATGCAGTCTGGGCAGGGGATGGCACGTGAAAGCGAGTACGAAGTACGAACGCACGCATGATGCTCCCTCCTCCGCGCGAAACTGATCACGACCACACATGGAAACGGCGGGGAATGGCGTCGTACACGCGTGTCCGTGTTTCATCCTTTCCCGTCTTTCTGCCTCGTGAATCCGCGACACGGGAGAGGGGAAGCGACGTGACGCGCGACGAAGGCGTAATCATGGTGTTTTCCCTTGCCCGGGGAGATTAGCTAGAGATGGCGCGCGCGCGCGTACCTGCCTGGCCGTGCACGAAGAGGGCGCCTCGGCCGTCGGTTTCGCCGCATGGACGCGACGCACGGCGCGGCAAGCCAACCGCATGAAACCGACGTCCATTGATTGGGTTTCGAGTTTCGACCAGGATTGGGCGGCCACCGCTACTTAACGGTTCGCGACGCCGGTGCCGGCGATGCGTAAAACTTAGATGATGTTTGGTTCATGATCTGATAATGTTAATGGTAATTGCAATGAAACACAGTGCTATTAGAAGTGGGATTTACGATCACGGTGCTTTGTTTGTTTTGGACAAAGGCAACGGGATTTACCATCTCGTCGCCTCTGCGCCCCGTCCTTGTCTCCCTCCTTGCGTCGAACCTGCATTCGACTTGGTCAGTCTCCTCATCGCCTCCATGCCCCGTCCGCATCTCCATCACTCTCGGTTCCACAGCGCGTCCCCGTACCACCGCCCTGCATCCACGGCCACCTCGCCCATCTCCGCCGTGCACCCCGCCACCGCTGCCATTCCTCCGCATCCACTCCAGTCCTTCGCAGACGCGACGGCCGTCGGCCGCTGTCCACTCCTGTCCCATGTGCTGCCAACCTCCGAGCTTCGTCCGCCATTACCACGCACGGGCGACATGGGGATGAGGCAGCCGGAAGGGCAGCGCCGCTACCGACCTTCCCACGCGGCCGCACGGGTGCCACCGGCTTGAGGCATCCAGAAGGTCAGTCGCGTTGCCGTCCTTGCGCGCGGCCGCACGGGCGCCGTCGGGATGAGGCCACTAGAAGGGCGGCGCCACCGGGAACCGCCAGGTCTCTGCTCGATCTCTTTTTTCCTTCCACCAGCTCGACCCAAGAGAGAGTCTTGAGTCAAGGAGAGGAGAGCTGGAGCGATCGGAATCGTTTTACGGTGCTGCACGGGCGGTATCCAGGTTGTGAATGATAGAAATGGTTAACAATGTGAATGGATTACAAAGAGATGTAACCAAACATAAAACAATGTCATTAGGTATCATTGTGAACCATTAACGCTACAAAATACCCCAACCAAACAGTGGGATCCGTTTGGTGTCAGCTTTTGATGGATGAACGAATATCGTCATGACGAATCACTGGAATCTGCCATGGAGGAGCCTTTCTTTTGAAGGCTGGCAAGTTGAATGCGAAGTTGCATTGCCTTCGCTTGTGATTGACATCCAATGTTGGTCTGAAGTGTAGACCATACTTCTGCAGCGGTGTTACAATTCACCACTTAATTTAGGACATCTTCTGTCATGGATGCCAATAGGGCGCCGAGGACTGCTTGATCCTTTTCATACCACGAGGTGTACGCCGGGTTTAGGACGGCGCGTGCTGCATCGCCTGTGCCTTCAATGATGTTTTTGACTGGTGCCTTCTCAGGTCCATCGATGAATCCTTCTAGTCTTTGACTTCGTAGGTTCGGCAACAATTGTGCCTTCCATGCAATGAAGTTCTCACGAGTCAGCTTGATGCTGAGGAATTGGTGGAACGAAGTTTGATTGCTGGATGCACTAGAATTGATAGACATGGTTGCGGAAGATTGGTGGTGTTGGCTCTTGTTACCATGAAAAGATGTTTAGGCCAGAATGACGAGCTTGTTGATGGTCATCTTATTATATAGAACTTTCTAGTTACAACAGAATTTTGTTACAACAACTTAATCATCATAACTACGTTGATATTTGTTACAATGCCGCAGTTATCGTGAACATAATAACAAAGGTTGTTTAACAGGTACTGTAATTACTTTTCCATGTGGACCGCACACCGCAGTCCTCGGTCCCTGCTGCAGCAGTCAAGTTCCAGTCGCTGCTGCCCTACGTCGAACAACAGTGAAGACCAAGAGTTTCAAGTTTCAACTGGCTCACCGCCGGCGGGTCCCTTTTTATGGATAGCTCGGCTCGCTGGTGACCAGAGAGATGGAGCGTCAAGTGGTGCGCGTCAACTTGCCGGAAAGGTCTCCAGCGGCTGTGCGGTGCGTGAGGAGGACATGGGGAGCGCCGACGCGTCATGGGCGAAGGCTTCTGCTTCTGCTGCTGCTGCTGCTGCGGTTGGGTCGGTTACACAGGCGAGTGATTGGCCTGGCCATCGCGCACATGCATGGGCCTCACCGGCCACTTGGGCGGTACTGCATGGACACGAGGAGAGAACTCATCGTTGAGTACTGTTGAATAGTACTAGTAATAGTTCGGTTTTCCCGTTTCTTCCCTCGAGAAACGGCAGACAAACTCTCCTCCTCGCCGTATGTTGGATGCTATCGAGCCCACATCCTCTGCTTCCGCCATGGGCAGCTACCCACCTTTCGGCTGTGTGTTTCTGTTTGCTAGCATTTCGTTGGCCGGAGTAGTACTTCACCACTGGCTATTTCTAGTGCCATGCACCGACTGCTTCGCCCTGCACAGTTTTGTCGATTTCACTTGTCAGCACGCAACTCTGCCGGACGATGTACCGATGTGGGAATCGGACCGGAAGGAGTGATTGGGGGCGTGTCTTGGCCCGGATTAGCATCCGCCATCACCACTAAGCAATGAAAGCAGGGGGGGAGTCTGTCCTGATCTCTTTCGAATTCTCTTCAGAAGTTCAGGTCGCAAAAGACGTTGCTTTTTTGGCGGCCTGCGGCATGCAGTGCACCCATAATGCAACAGTGTAGGAAGCATCCATTGCCGCCCCAAAAGAAATTTGCATGCTGTATAAGTAATTCTCCCGCGTGGAAGACAGATCAAGTCCATAGCAAACGCCACATCAACCTCTGCATCGACCAAGCCTGATAAGATGCGCAACTATGTAAGCAGCGGATCCATAAGCAGCACAGAAGCGGGAGAAAATGTTTTATTTGGTGGGTGCAATAGTGGGGCTGCTGGTGTTAATGTCTTTTTTGTTTCTTTTTGCATTGTGAGTCCTTGCGTGCTAGTGGTTGGACGGGCACTGGTTCTTGTTTTTAAAGGAAATAAAATGAGTGCAATGAACTATAAAATGGAGATGAAAACAAGTATTCAATCATCAGAGTAGGTAGGTAGCATGCACATGATGATGTCCATGGAGAAGCCATCCAGCTTTTTTGGATTGAAAGAGTTTATTGGAGCGTACTCTAATGTCAACACGAAGATGGAGATGGATCTTACGTACGTAGTACTCTCCATGCCGGTCGGTACATGTATTACCATGCGAGCCAAACTAAGTGGGAGCTGTACATGCAAAAGAAAAAAAATATTCAATGCTAAGTGTGAGCATCAAATCTCAAACTGATGATGTTAGGATATCGTTTACTGTCTTACATCATGAATTGAGAATGGAGGTAAAAATGTTCAAAATGGTAATCCAATAGTAACTAATATCTTGGCATCAAACAAAAGAATCGATAACAAATTTACAAATAGGTTGTAGGCGTAATATAGCATGCATGTGAACTGAAAATTATGGATGCTGACAAGAATAGGTTTGAATATATTAAAAAATATTACTCCTATGTACTCTAGTATCGTTAGCTTGAGTTAAATCCACAACCAGTGTGACATGACATGCTATCATTTGACCATGTGATTGAAGTCTTATTGTCTTAGTATATCGGCACAGCATAGATCAAAGCATGTCTAAATTTAAACAATATGACATGTTTAAAAGGTCGACGCGACCATGAAGGGAATCAGCAGATCATGTGATGAGAGGGGGTGCCACGACGCCTCTCCAAGAAAAAAAGAGAGCTCGAAGCTGCATGCATGTGCGGAGGGGACAGCCGCGAGCTGGAGATCAGGGATTCAGATTTCAGGCCGTGCCAGAAAAGATACAAAAAGTGGGCAGAGGCGCCATGCAAGCTTGCCGGACGGGGGGTTGGGAGTGGCCGTGTCCTGACACTGCCGGCCGGCGGGGAGGATAGCTCGTGGCCGGCATCGGATCAGGGTCAATGGCACTGTGTGCACGCAAATGCGTGCGGCACTCTGGCTGGCTCTTGGCGTCCGCTTCTGGTGGGGGGCGCGCACGGACCGCTCACGGAAATATTTCCGTCACTGTGATACATGCATGCCGCGCGGTTGCCCACGTCGCTCGTGAAATGACACGCATGCGTCCATGCGTTTGCATGCCGCGGCTCTAGCTCGTCGCCACCATGCATGCGACTTACGCACGCTGTACGCGGCGAAGCCACAAACAAAACTTTATACGAACGCGTCCAATATCTTTCTGCGTTGTCGATGTCAGCCTAAGTCCAATAATCTGGCTCTGGCCATGACTCCATCCACTACCGGAGGGTATTCGCAATCCATTCATCAGTACGTCCAAAAATACACACTCCTACAGTGAACAGATTATGGTACAAAAAACACTGTACAGAGCACGTATGGCTGAGGCGTCACGCACGGTCCCGTCCTCACTCATATGCGTACGGCTGTCGAGAATGAGGAGGAGCAGGTCGCACATGGGGCGTGGAGGCGGACCGGCGGACGGGACTGGACAGGGCTTGGCCGGCGCACGACGCACCCACACCAAAATGGCAAAGCGCGAGAGCCGATCCGAGCAACTAGGAGCCTGATCGCTTACATACTACGCATGTGGAGTACCGCACCGCGCAGGCCGTGCACATACTCCTGCGCGCGTACGAGATCGCCGCAGATCGATCGAGCCGCGCGCGAGCGAGAAGCAGCGCATGTGGCCTGTCCAGCTCACCGGCTGGCGGGCGGGCGGGTACGCGAGGCACAGCCAACCCGTTCGATCAATCCAGCTCCGTTGAGGCGTGGTCTCGCGCGCGCGCGGGGCTATGGGAGTCGGGACTCTGGACCACCAATAATGGACGGAGGCGAGAGGGCAGTGCCGTCGTCCACCGGTCGATCACGCTCGCGCAGGCGACTTTGCACGGCGTCGGCACATGCGCGTTACGTTGCGGCTGGCTCCCCACGATCTGGTCATTGGGAGCGCTTTTGTTTGTTGGGTGCGACCCCAGAAAGCGTACGGCGGCAGATGCGTGCTCGGTGCCGCCTCGTTTGTCGTGTTTCGTGTCTGCCTGCTGTAGGAGTATTTTGCTGCGGTGGAATGAAGCGAGGGGGTCCTGGCTCGGGCTCGGCGGGCCTTGCAGCGAAACAATAAGGCCCAAGTTAGACAATTCTGGGAACGGCCTGGTCATAAGCTGATGACACCTCCCGTGAAAATTCAGGAGGAATCGTTGAGGTCGAGATGGCGCTGCCGATGCGACAAATGTTCAGCGTTCCTGTCCCTGCTTCCGGCAACAAACGGATCAGTGCCCCCGCGCTCCCAGTCTGTTGGACTTGGCCCTCGACGATGGAACGCAGGAAGGACGGCGGCTGTCGATGCGGAGATCCACGGCGCTTTAGCGAGAGACGCGCTCTGTTTCTCGCCGGACAAACCAGGGGCAGATCGATTCCCTTTTTCCCGAAGAATAGCTTTACACGTGACAAAGTTTGCCTGCGCCGCGCCGCGCACACGCGACGCTGTCACCTTTCAGTGGGTGTGCGTGTTCGATGGCGATTGATAGATGGCCCGGCGAGGTAAAGCGGCCGCACACACGCACGCACGAGTCACGACTCTAGCTGGCACTGATGGATAGAGACATACACGATAGGCAGCCAGGAAGCCCGTGCGTGCCCCTGCATCCTGTCCACGTCTACAGGTGCGTGCACAGTGTATTCATGGATTCACGGAGGCCGGAAAGGGCCGGCGAGAAGCACCGAGCGCTACTATTTTTATGCAGATTGAGTTAAGAATGATAGGGTACCGCTGCATTTCCTACGGCTCCACAGTTTTTTTCCCCGAGAAAAATATCGTACTACTCGTGGGGAGTACTACTAACAAAGCATGACTGCTCTGTTTTCACTGTATTTCCTGTCATCTTCAGGGCTCCAGGAAGGGCAATAAGCTACAGGTGTCAGGACCGAACTCGCCAATCACACGGACAGGTCCGTGCAACATGCTGTGCTTGCTTCGACATTGTTCAGATGGGCGGTGCCGCGGCCGGGGACCATGGGCGCTGTTTGGTTTGTATCTTATATTAACTACCAATTTAAGAGCAACTTCAAATCATTGGTAAGAAAAGAGCATTTAGATCAAGTTGATGTTAACAAATAGAAAACTAATATTTGTATTGTAGTCATACTAATATTTGGTATTAGTATGATATGTGGGATCAAAAATATTATAATTTTTTAACAGTAGTAGTCAAGTGAGATTTTATTTTATAGATTTAATTGTAAGAGTTAAACAGTGAAAACAGATTGTAAATTGAATATACCATTAAAAAGATGCAATTGTTTAAAGCGTTTTAATCTAAATATTTTTGAAACCTGTGCCATCACTAAGGAGGCACCACGTCATCCCAACCAACTTTGGAAGCCAACTGGTGGCGTCGGCGAGCGTTTTCGGCTATTTGGTTCATGTCCCATACTAACTTTTAAAGTTTGACGTTATCAACTGGTAACTTCAAATTGTTGGTAATAAAAAAACGTTTGAATTATTACTTTACCAAATTGATAGTAACAAGCAAGAAACTATTGTTTGAACCTTACCAATATTTGGTAATGATATTAATGACATGAGGGTTCAAAAATTATTAAAATTTTTTATATCAAAAATATAGTCAAGTTAGATCTTGTTTTATAGATTTAATTATAAGGAATACAACAGTAAAAACAGAATATAAATCAAATATACTATTAAAGAGATATAATCGTTTGAAGTATTTGAATCCAAAAGTTTTAAAATTGGGCCACCTCTTACTGCAGCCACGTCATCATAGTCAATTTTGGCCACCTAGCCAGGGCAACGCGAGCATTTTTGCCGCCGCCGAAGACGCCAACATTGGCTGTGTTGGAACGTGGGCGTTCCCAAATTTTCATTGGCACTCCAAAATTTGATCAACAACCAAATAACTTTCAAATTTCTTAGTTTCACCAATATTTGGTAAGGTGCAATCCAAACATTGCCCTGATGCTGGCCGCGTTGGCGAAGAAATTCTATTGGTGTTACCAAATTCTCCTTGGCACTCCAACATTTGGTAAAGAAGCAAATATGTGCCAAATTTTAAAGATTTACCAACATTTAGAAAGGGAGAGAAGGGTAGCAATCCAAACAGGCCCCATGTCTCGCCAAGGACTTTTTCATTTCTCGTTTTCAACTGTATATGCACAAAGAATGAAAGGAGACGTGGTAAAGCGTAGTAGTAACGTCCAGAGTGAGTAAGCTCTTAGAGCTTCTAATTGATCTCCCCCAATGATTAAATGGGAGGCTAATGATGGTTATGCCGTCCTAATGCTCACCTTGCCTCCTCTTCTAACTAAACAACGCCTTCGGCTGGAGATGAGTATACTTGCGAGCCACTCCAACGCCCCCTTTCCTTTGCAGTTCCAGTTCGCAGCTTACCATGCATGGACGGGCGCAAGCACATGGGGACATGATTCAAAAGCTAACGTTGTATTGATACGCCCTAACCAAAACGACAATTAAACTAGTACTACGTGCGAGATGAACACACACATATCCTTATCCTATCGAGCAACGAGCAGTGTGATGAGTGAGAGTCGCCGTAGTATATCTGTGCGCCTTTTTCCCGTCTGTTTCCATTGTTTACATGCGCGCGTCGGCGCCTGCACATGCATCATTGGATGATAACGATAGCAACTTGATCACGGTTTCTTGCAGGGAAACAGAGGTTTGAGGTTTGTCTCCGCGAATCGGAAGGTGGATATTTTGTACAGTATCACAATGAAGTTAACATGGGTGCCATCGTGGCAATTGTTACTAGCATCTTTAATTGAGACGGTTCATCGCGTAATGCATGTCTAAAGACGTTGTAAAATGGGTTTTAGACTATGCAGTGCCATATATGTTTTTTTCCATCATGTTCATTTATATCTAACTAGACGTAAAATTGTATAGCAAAACCTTATCCGAGATATAAGTTGTGTTTAGGAGAACACTATCTCTGCGGATAGCGTGCTCGTCTCAGACTTGGTTGGGGAGGTCACTTGTTGCCCAAGTGAAACGAAGCAAAAGATCTTCTCTGAACATAGTGTACGTCTTCAAAGTGGAGAGAAGATAATAAACAAAACACCTGTCCCTACGTTGACATCTGTTTATGAACACGCACCTCTTGTTTCGGTGCAAACGATTCGTAGAAGATGATTGCAAAACGCTAATCATCAGCATACTCGATTTAAATATTACGAGCTTGCCAGATGTCGAGCATGTACGTGGCGCCGATCGTGCAATAATGCGGCCAAAGTTCGCCGGGCTAACCAACCAAACTCCGGCCCGGTGCAAGGGCCACAGCTAGCAAAGCTATCTAAAAAAAGGCACTTCGTTGCACATGCGCATTGAGCTGGAATGACGGTGCAAGGTTCTGATTAGAGATGGATTAGGAGTCCGTCGTCCCAAGCTTTCCTAACGTGCTAAAACGAATAGGCAGCTGATGATTTGCTCGCTCGAGGAACAGAAAGCTGCTTGCGTGACCACGGTCCAGGAGAATAATCCAGGGTGTTGCAGTGACAAGCGAAAAAAGGCCACGGATTGCGGAACGGAGCTAGCTAGCTGCTCCGCGAGAGCAGCACAGCTGACATCTCACACGCAGCATGCGTTCGCGCTTTCATACGTCCACACAGAAGGGATGGACGGATATAATAGCAACGGGAGCGTCCGTCGCAGCTGGCGTTCCGGTTCGGTGGATGGCACCGTGCATGTGGGTGCATGTGCGCGCTTTTGCAACGCCAAACCAACACACTGCTCATGCAAGCACGCACGCTCTACGCCTCTACCTAGCCCGCGGTTTGATTGATCTATGTCGATTCCAGCCACCAAAACAAAAATTCGCATGGAGCGTATGGATCGACGGATACGTGCGTGGCGCCGACCATACCACGGGCAGCCAGCGTAGACGTCGATCGAGCGGCTCGACGGGCACGAACGAACGGACGGTGGCGGCGAAAACTTTCGGCGAATCCGCTGCCCGCGCGCGCGCGGCAGGACACAATCATCGGGGCACCGGCCGTGTCCCGCCAACCGCAGCAACGACGCCACTAGAATAAGCCGTGCCCGCTCCCTTTTGTAGGTGGTTCGCGGCGACGGCACGGACATGCGCATCTGGAAGCCGCGCCGGCGCATGATTGGACGTGCATGTTCTCGCTCGCTCGCCAGCCGGCGGATCGCCGATCCCTATCCGTCCGTGGTGTAAGCAACAAAGATTGCGGCTATATATGCGCGCGCGCTTGTTTGGATCTGATTCTGCCCCGAGTGACGTGCCTTCTTCTGCTCTAGAAGGGCACTCCTCGTCGATCCGCGGCTTGCGCGAAGTGAAGGTTTGGTGGAGCTAACGACGATCGGCCGGGGATGAGAGGAGGAGACAGGAGCAAGGCGGCGCGGCCGGTGGTGCCTGTGGCGAGCGAGATGGACATTCTTGAAGACGGTAGGCTGGTGAAACAGGTCAGGGAGCTCCGGAGTCTGGTGCCGGCGACCCGCGAGTCGTGCGGGCTCGGCGACCTGTTCCGGGACGCCGCGACCTACATAGAGGACCTGCAGGCGCAGGTGAAGGTGATGCGGATGCTGCTTGAGAGGCTCTCCGACGAGTGAATTGTATACTATTATTCGCGCGCTTGCGCTTACAAATTGTGAATTGCGTCCATGATTCGATCCATTGATCGACAGGACGACACACTATAATCCGATTCATTCATACGAGTTGTTTGACTCTTGCCTTGAATTCCGTTCGTGACAGACTCATTGGATCGTTTTCACTTGCTTGTATCACTGAATTAGTTCATGCTCGTGACCCGTTCATAAGAATGTATACTTGCTTGCTGTGGGAGTGTCCGGGAAACTGAAATGCTATGTGTCAACTGTCAATTGTCAGGTCAAAAGACGGGGAGATACCAGAGCTGATTTTGTTTTTGGGGAAGAGATACCCGAATACAGGTTGCGTGCAACGCGACAAGTTGAGCCGAAACTGCATGAGCCACACGAACACACGAAAGCCGGCCCAATAAAATCGCCGCCACAGCATGGGTTGGCCTAGCCAAGGCAAACATGTATGCACGGGCTAGGCCCGCGAACTGAAGCATTCCGCGTTCTACTAGGTCGGTAGCTCCAAGCCAACAGTCCAGTCGCCCACTCGCCCTTTTTCCGGTGCTTCTCATTTTGCTTGCTCTGCTCCTCCACGCTCGCCCTTCTCAAGCGGCCTAGGGTTTAGCAGCTAGCAGCTACGCCCCTCCGCAAGCCGCTCAGCCACCGCCGCACCTCCCGCGTCGCCGATGGACGTCGACTCCGACCCGGCCACGGAAGACAAGCCGGCCAAGATGGACCTCGAGAACCAGGCACGCCGCCGCCTTCTCCCGTAACTGCTCCCTTGCGGGTTTTTGCATTTAGTTTGAGTGCCATGGCAGTAATTGTGCTCCACGATTGGTGTTGGGCGTGTGCAGGCGGACGCGAAGGGGAAGGGGAAAGCGGAGGAGGAGGGGAGCGGGAAGGGCGAAGAGCTCGCGGACTCCATCGGGAACCTCTCCATCGACCCGGGACCCACCAACTTCAAGAAGAAGCCCGTGATCATCATCGTCATAGGCATGGCTGGTGCGTCGAATTCATTGATCCCCTGTTTCTTAGAGACTGGAATCGCCGAGCCAGCATGTGCTTTTCGGAGCTTTTCTTTTTGGGTTTTTGGGGGGGGTAATGTGTTTGCTCCGGTGCAGGGACGGGGAAGACTACCTTTATGCACCGCCTGGTGGTCGATATGCAGTCAACCAACAAGAGGGGCTATGTCATCAACCTCGACCCAGCGGTGATGACGCTGCCATTTGGCGCCAACATTGATATACGTGACACAGTGCGGTATAAGGAAGTGATGAAGGAGTATGGGCTTGGCCCCAATGGTGGCATCCTCACCTCGCTGAACTTGTTTGCCACCAAATTTGATGAGGTGCAGTTTCTGGCAGCATCATCCATTCCATATCTTATCTGCGTTGATGCTTGATTCTGCTCACGCTGCACAATCATACCCGGTTACTCAATGAACGAAATGTGGTTCAAAGCCACTAAAAAAAATATGATCGCCTGGTTGAACTGAATAGATTTGCAGGCTATAGTTGCAACAGCACTAAGTTTATTGTACCTATATATTCACTGGAAAAATGAACAAATTATTGTGTTATTCCAGAGTTGAATTTTGTTTAATGACTTTATGAATAATTTTAGATAGCTTTTGGACTTAACTATAACGCAAGGAAAATTTCTTAATTATTTTTTTATAAGATATCTGTCAGTGCTATTCCATCATAAGATATTGAATGCTCATGATGAGCATAATGAGGTTGGTGTTTCAAGGCTAATAAGCTTAGTTTTTTTTGTGGAATGATGCATTGCCTTTCGATTTGAAGGCTCTTGAATGCATCCTTGATTCCATTGTTCCATATTATTGTTGCCAAAATGAAGCTTAATGTCTGTGTATGTTGCAGTACAGGAGGATTTATTTAGATTATGCATTGAGTGACTAGCTTACTCCCAAATTAATACTGCACTTTTCTTGCCATATGAGAAATGCATTTTCCCCTCTACCCTTGTCTCATTCAGCAAGCTCGACTACCTCTAATATTCATTGTTGCAGGTTGTATCTGTAGTTGAAAGACGCGCAGATCAGCTGGATTATGTGCTGGTTGACACCCCTGGTCAGATTGAGATATTCACCTGGTCGGCTTCAGGAGCTATCATTACTGAAGCTTTTGCATCAACATTTCCAACAGTTGTGGCATACATTGTTGACACGCCTCGATCAACAAGCCCTGTCACTTTTATGAGCAACATGCTTTATGCCTGCAGTATTCTCTACAAAACCCGCCTGCCAATGGTCCTTACATTTAACAAGGTTGATGTTGCCAAGCATGAGTTTGCTATCGAGGTATGTATATCATCTGTTTACTTGTTTCCTCTGTTCCCAGTTCTACTATCATGTTGCTAGCAACTGTCATAATTTTATATCTGTCAAAAACCTGTGTTTTCCTAAATGGAATTAAACGGATGTGTAAATGCGTTTAAATGGTAAACGCCAGCCTGCTGTGTAGTTTAGGGCATAAACGCCCTCCTAAACGTTTGACCCGTTTAAACAGTCAAAAGCAGTAAAAAAACGGCCTAGACGGACTTAACGGAACGGTGGTAGACGCTGTTTTGCCCGATTAGCTGCCCGTGTAGGAAAAAGAAAGAAAAAAGTAGCAGGGGCGGGGAAAGGAGAAGAGATCGAGCGGGAACGCCGCCTCCGGGTCACACCTCACCGCTTCTAGGCCGCCTGCCCCCGCCTCACCTCCAGGCTCGATCCACCGCCTCACCTCCAGGCCACGCCGCGCCACCTGCCTCCTCCTCCAAGTCGTGCCGTGCTGCATCCAGGCCACGAGCCGCTACCTCAGGAGCCATCCTGCTCTGCCGGCTGACATCGATCTGCTGAATGTATGGCTGGTGGTGTTGATCTGGTGTGTATAAGGGAAGGGGATACGGTAGGATGTGGGCTGCTGATGGGCCAGGCTACTACAACACATCTTCTCCTTTTCTCCTTTTCTCTTTTTTTCTTCTCCTTTTCCTTTTCTTTTGTGCTACAGTACCAAAACGTTTAGTCCCGTCTAAACGCGTTTATATGCTGTATACACGGCCTAAACGCTAAACGAGGCCTTGCCGCCTGTCTATTGTATGTACTGTGCAATGGCTTTGTTTTATACATAATCAACATACCGTGTATTTTATGGAAATATGAGTGTAGGCAATGAGTTTGTCTCAATGACCTTTGTACATGATGATATTTGTTCAGATTTTATGGATCATTAGTTGCTGTGGGTTTCCCCTAACTTGCTTGGGGCTAAAAGGCATTTTTATTTTATTTTGTTTTCTGGATCATTACTTGGCATTTCAGCCAGCTAGTTCTTTACAGTATCGTGTGCATTCATCTCTTTCCCAGTTTTCTTTTCACAATTTTATACTGGTATCTACTTATCTGGACAATAACATTATTTGCTGTACCAGTGGATGCAAGACTTCGAGGCATTTCAGACGGCACTGGATTCAGACAAATCTTACTACTCTACATTTACCCGAAGCCTCTCTTTGGCACTTGATGAGTTTTACAAAAATCTACGGGCTGTCGGTGTGTCTGCAGTATCTGGTACTGGAGTCAATGGATTTTATGATGCTGTAGAAGCAAGTGCCAAGGAATACATGGAAACCTACAGGTATTATCTCTTTATACCAACTGATAGTATATCCAACTGATATGCCGTTACGCTAAAACTTTTTGCTCCGACTGAATGCCGATATGCTAAAACTTATTGCTAGCGATAATTTCTTTATGCCTTTTCAGGGCTGATCTGGACAAGAGGATTGCTGAGAAAGAAAGATTAGAGGCAGAGCGCAGGAAAGAGAACATGGAAAGATTGCAGAGAGATATGGAGAAATCCAAAGGAAAAACTGTTGTACTAAGCACTGGTTTGAAGGACAAGAATCCTGCTTCGGATATGATGGATGATGCTGATGAGGAGGAAGAGGAGGATTCACTGGAAGATTTCAAGATTTCTGAGGATGATGAAGATGAAGATGAAGGAGAAGATGAGGAAGTGGACCATTTTGGGTTTTAAGGTACCACGCTACCATTTCATTTAAATTTGAGCTTTGCTTAATGTTGTCACTTGTTTCAGAATCTGAGTGAGCTTTTAACAATAAGTGTATAATTCTTGCATCTGTGATGTGAGTTTGCATTTCGTACTCATTCCAAACCATTGTTTTTTTGGTGACATTATTACGCCTAAAAAATGTCTTGTACATTTATTTTTCTAATAGATCACTTACTGCACTTCTAGTCTCAGGTATTCTGGAGTTATTATTGTTTTGTCACATTGCAATTATATTGTTAGATTCTTCAATTTCAGTCTGATGATATTTGCCTTGCCTTATCAGGTTACTCCACAGCGAGTTTACTTGGTCCTATAATGATGGAAAGCCCGATATGCCCGACTTGTTTCCGATTGCTGCAAGGAATGAAAAGCTGTCACATCATTAAGTTTATAGATTGTTGACCATGATGTTAGTCTGTAAATCAAATCTAACACTTGGTTAAAACGGTTTCGGTGCTGGCTGCCCATGCCATATTTTTGGAACCTTGAGGTTGAACAACCCTTGGTGAATTGTACTGATTATTAACTTCCTATCTTGCATGCGATCTAAGGATCGATGGATAGCGAATAGTTTCAGCCGGCGGTGTTGTTGCAACGGCATCATTGTTTTACTTGAATCAGTAGTTAGACGTTGGCAATTTGTCCGGTTCATGCTCTTGGGCTCTTGGCTGGCATCATCTAACTACCTCTGGTCAGAGGTAGTAACTCATGGCGTAGTTCTTAAAATTTGTTGAACAAATATACTAGAGAGATCGAAAAGAAAACCTTACAACAGATCTACAGAAATGACCTACCCAAGGCCCTCGGCAGCATGATTTATTTTCTGGAATTTCAGTGGATTGTTTCGCATGAAAATAATGGAATTGCAATGTATAGTTTCTTGCTTGGACGTTATGTAGCTCACCTCTAACAAGACCTGAATGCTCTATGGCATTAGATGTTCACGCCGCTTGCATTTTTTTGGTTCATATTGGGAGGGGCAAGTTAGGTTCTATATTACAAATACACTCGAAAAAGCCTACATTTTGCTTGTAATTGGCTTTGGTTTCACCATACAAAATACTCCCTAATTTTAATATTAAGAACCTATGGACAGGTAAATGAGGTAGTTTTGCCACTCCTTGAAAAAAAAACATTACATTTTGGTTACGAGCCAAGTAGACGTATGATGTTTATTAGTACATCAGAGAATGGAAAGCTCACTACACTGACAAAAATCAAAAGCCCACTGAATACCGAGTCCACGGCCCACCCGGCCACACCGTCCTAACTCCCCAATCTCAGATTCTCTTGGCTCGCATTCCCCACAGGCCACAACACCCCCACCCCCGCAATCGACGACGGCACGATGTTCCTCCGGCGGATCCTGACCGGCGGCGGCGGACTGACGGCGCTGCGGGCGGCGCGCGCCGTGAAGGAGACGACGGGGATCGTGGGCCTCGAGGTGGTGCCCAACGCGCAGGAGGTGCTCATCGGGCTCTACACGCGCACGCTCAAGGAGATCGAGGCCGTCCCCAAGGACGAGGGCTACCGCAAGGCCGTCGAGTCTTTCACCAAGCACCGCCTCCAGATCTGCCAGGAGGAGGACGACTGGAAGCGCATCGAGGACAGAATCGGATGCGGGCAGGTGGAGGAGCTCATCGAGGAGGCTCAGGACGAGCTCAAGCTCATCAACAAGATGATTGGTGCGTGATTCTTTGCTATCCCCGCTCCTTCCCCCCTGCACTTGATTCCATGATGCGTAGGCTCTGATAGGGTCATTGATGACTTTGATTCAGTTAGTCCACTTTACATGGTAGATGGCTTTACTGATCTGAGGACAGCAAGTTAGTTGTAGTTGATGCATGATTAGCTCATCTAGAAGAAATGACGGTCTATTGATCCTAGTACTTTGGTGAAGGATCGAGTTTCTTGGAGATAATAATATAGAATGATAGATGGAATTTTGATCTGTGGTTGCTTTTTTAGGATTGTGGCATAATAGGTACTGTATTAGGTATTGTCCAAGTAGAGTGCATGAGCACATTGAGTTCTTTGATGGACTGATTAGTTCTGGAAATAGATAGTGTATAACAGAAATAAGCTGGAGAATTTGTAGATGTATTGCTTATAGCCATGTGTGCATCTGGTCTTATGATGCATTCTGCATCAGAAAACAGCCTTATCCCAATAGGGGCATCTGTTCTCTCCTGTAGGAGAGTGCACTGGACAGACGTATTAGCGCTTGACATATCTTACTGTTTACTTCTGGGAGGATATCACAGAGTTGATGCATGCAGCATTTAATCTATTCTTTTGCACTATAGTTCTGATTAATGCATCACCAGCTTTGCTAGATTGGATTCGTTAGCTCCTTTGTGTGTTTGAGTAATAAAGCAACCCTGAAAAATTGACGTGTCCGGTGTCTGATATATCTCTTCTGGACAAATTACCTTAGTACCAGAAATGCAAATCCGCACCTTAACAACGTCATCTCGTAAGTTTTTCCTTTGGAACTGCAAGCATTTTATTTGTGTCAGTATGATTGTGGAAATCAACTGTTTGCTGAAAATCTTTCTGATTAATGCCAAAATGGGAACATATTGTTACTTTTAGGGATGTTACCTTTGTAGCAGTGTGCTTAGATATTGTTGCAATAACACTGGTAAACACTGACTTCTCATTTAATTTTTTCGGATTATGAGTGCCGATTGTGTACTGCTTATATGATTATGTTCTATGGTCTGTTGTCTGTTCGAGCCTTCTACATATGTGCCTGAATGTACCTTTAAACCTTTAAGCTTCAGATTGTATTAACGTAATTGTTGGAATGGATGGCAGAATGGGATCCGTGGGGTGTTCCTGATGACTATGAATGCGAGGTGATTGAAGATGACACTCCGATTCCTAAGCATGTACCCCAGCACCGACCTGTTGCTCTCCCTGAGGAATTCTTCAAGACACTGGATGCTGTTAGATCCAATCCTGCTCTGCCGGGGGGAGATGCTCCTCCTCAAGTGAAGGCATAGGTGTGAGCTCTTCACGATGTGGCATTTGCACCTTTCCCTGTGTTGAGTAGATGCTGTTTCATTATGTGTCATCTGCCAGCAATGTGCTTGTTGTTTCAAGCAGAATAAGCTTCGGTGATAATTATCAAAGAGTATGTTTCAACTCAGTGATCCGACACAGTAGAATTAATGTCTATGAATGCTTTGTGCTTTTGAATATTGTTTATTTGGGCATAAATCTATGTTGTCGAGTTTCAACTCAGTGATCCGACACAGTAGAATTAATGTCTATGAATGCTTTGTGCTTTTGAATATTGTTTATTTGGGCATAAATCTATGTTGTCGAAAGATTGAATTATGGCACCTCATTTCTTATTTGGGCATAAATCTATGTTGTCGAAAGATTGAATTATGGCACGTAACCCTCCTCATTTCTTATTTGGACAGAAATCTATGTTGTCGAAAGATTGAATTATAGCCATCTGGTATGCAGTATTTCCAATTTTTTACTGTCGTTTTTTCCCCTGGGAGATTGGGTACGAGGGCAAGGGATCTCAATCCGGATATGGGGCTGCTCTTGGTACCCAAACTTCCAGGAAAAGGAAATAGCATGTAAGCTACCTTCACTGGATTCAGGATGTCTTTGTACACCAAAAAAAAGGACAGAATTCAACGCCTCAGTTACCGAACCAAAGCATCACCTCCATGACCGAGGCTTCAGTTGGCAGTAGAGCTGGCCAGCTGCCGGAGACCGTTCACCATTTCCTTCTTGCTCTCAAGCGGTACCTTCTGCTCCACGAGACAACGATACTGTATGGCCAGTAGAAGTTGGGCTGATAGACGCAGTTGAAGTCTGGTGGAGGCAGAGCCTGCGGACCTGCGGTGGATGAAGAGACGGCTGCGGCAGAGGGATGTTGGGGAAGGAGGTAACGCGGCAGTTTTTTGTTTCCTGGACTGCTGGGAGAACGAAAAGGGAGCGTGGAGAGTGACTTGGCTTTCTGTTACTGAAGCTGGCTTCTGGTTCAGCCGCCTTCCAGGTCCACTGACGGGAAGGTCACGTAGCAAGATCGTTTCCATGGCGCCTCTGAACTTCGGCGCTGCACTGTAGTATGCCGCAGCAGCGTCTTCTTCGGTTGCTGGAAGGAGTATGTTTATACTAACCCATCACCAATGTGTCCATTGTAAAATGCAAAAATAGAATAGTTTCAGAGAGTTACAGAAGTGCATAAATAGAATGGAGATCGAACATCACAAGAGGACACGAACCATATCCTAAAACAGAACGTTGATGGTAATGTGTCAGAAAATAGTAGGATGAAGTACTTCAAAAATCATGAGTTTCTTTGTGTGCCTATGGAAAAACACTGGAAAAACTCGTAATTCTTTCTCAGCGCACTGAAAAAAATGATTTTCTCTTATCTGCCACCATTTAAGTTTTTCGTTCCCTTACATGCCACTCTTGAGGGATTTTTTTTTATCTTTTAGGGTTTTATTTTTTCTTTCTTCACTGTAGCTCAACGAAAAGCAACTTTTATTGCTTCAATATCGGTGCCAATTTTTATGGTGACAGAACATATAGCGATGAATAATTTTTGTTATTTGGTTCACTGTAAATTCAACATATATTACGAATTAAAAATTTCACATGGATTTAAATTACCTTGATTTTTACATATGTTAAACAACTTGATAAAATTCTGAAAAAATCTCAGTATTTCTCTTTTGTGATATAGTATTTTATAAAAAAATAATTTTATGTTACATCTTTGATAAAAAAAATGTTTTAGACTATATTTGTACTCGGAAGTGGTACGCAGGTGAATGAAAATCTCAAACCCTGACACAGAAGGGAATGTTATTTTTCTAGTGGCCGAGAAAAAATTAGGAGTTTTTTCAGTGGCACACAAGGAATTCTCTCAAAAATCATTGTCACAACAGCTTGTCCAGAATCTAACATTTGGATTTCAAGATGATAAAATAAGTAGAATGTAATACTCCCTCCGTTCTCAAATTGATGCCATTGACTACAAACATTAATTTTGACCATTCGACTTATTCAAAAAATATGATAAATTTCATATATTTTGTTATAATTTATTTTATCATCAAAGTTATTTGAACTACAACTTATAATTTTTTTAGATTTGAATTATTTTTTTACTAAAACGAATAGTCAAAATTGATATTTATAGTCAACGGCGACATCCATTTAAAAACAGAGGGAGTACCATGTTCATACAAAGGATATGGTTTAGGACCTTGTTTTGAGAACAAGCTCTGAGAGCAATCCGAATGTCCCGTATGTTAAATCTTAATTCATAGTAAATAGTAAAGAAAATTGTCCGAGTTGCTGACGACATGACTTCTGAAGTTAATATCAGGAAACATGTCGAAAGGAAAGCATTATGTTAATGCTGTTCTATGGTCTTCTGGGATAGAAATAGTCCTCACTTTGACAGCGACTTCTTAAAACTGTCGTCACTTCTTAGGGTTGCTAAATATATACGTCTATTTTAAAATTATTCTCAGCGGTCTATTCAAATTTAAACTAACTGGTGACCAATAATTTTAGAACGAGTCTCACTAATTTTTCAGGAAAGTTCCGTGTCTTGCTAATTTCCAATCATTGCCACGAACATAGGTTGCAAAAAGAAGTAGAAAATCGAGATGGTAAAATATCCTCTCAGGTTCCACGTGCGTTTCCCAATCGGCGATTCGTTTGCAAACGAAGTACTCATGCACAAAGCAATGATGTTCGATAGTGACGGAAAGGGAGCTTGACTAGGTTAATTAACATCCATTCATTTGGACAGGAACAGCGTAGTGTTAACCTCAAAGGGGGGTGATCATCCATTCATCCTTATCCGGACGAGTTCGGCACCCACAAAAGCCGCAGAGGTTTTGCTGTACGGCACGGAATACGGCGGGGTCAATCCGTCATCCGCTTTGCTTGCCGGCGGCGAACACAGTTGGCCGGCTCCGGCAGAAGACTCTGGCGTTCGTGCTGACGAGCAGATAGGCCGAGTTGAGAGTAGAGACCAGGTGTTCGTGTTCCTGCACGGTTTGGTTGGGAGCTCGGCCGCCGCTGCCGGGTGGCTCTGTTGGCAGTCGTGCTCCGACTAGTGCCTTGGCGGAGGATTTTGGCAGGAGCGCAAACGCGACACGAGTCGAGCGCGGGACAAGGAGCCGTTTGTGGCTCGTCGCGGCGGCATGTGTGTGGGGCGCGCGGCTTCTGTCCTCTGCTGTGAATCGCGGCAACGTGGAACAGGGACTGGATTCAATGGCGCACATCGGACCGGACGTTACCAGTTCACCAACCTTTCAACAAGAAAAATCTGGCGGGACGTCACCAGTTCACTAACCTTCCAGCAACAAAAATCGACGCCTTCACGAACGGAGATCAAGAGAAGAACATGCATGCCATTGTGCAAAAGGATCAAAGTTATAAACATCCTGTGATGGGCATGATCTTTGCAGGAATCTAATTCTAAACACGAGCCACGAGCGTGATCTACGGACGACACCGTAGCATGTGACTTGCAGGATCCAAAAATCTACGGAAGCGTGCAACACGACGCCTCCCGTTGCACATGACACTGGCACGATACGCGATTGACGCCATTGGCTTGGCTGATTAGGAAACTGAGATATTTCCGCGATTACAAGTCGCATCCGCGCTCCCACCACGCCCAGGCACGGGCCAACAGGAGCATTTGTTGATCTCTTCCCCTAGCACTAACACAGTAGCCAAATGGCGCACAGGGCCGACACACAAATCCAATCACAAAGCACCCTGGTAATTATGACTGCCACCAGCATCCTAGCTACTCCTAGAAAATATAATTAGGAGTACAACTGATCCGCTACAACCACGCAGCAGGGAGAGAGCCGAATGTACATGTCTTTATAATTTTGCAAATTTTAAAATATATCATTGATGTGTCAACGACAATGAGATTTTAAATAACTTGTAAACTTAAATAATATATTTTAAATTTTACAAAATTTAATAACATGTATCAAATTAATTCAAAAATCATGCGTACTAGTAGAACCAGCAGTAGGTCTTCAGTCAGAGCGTGCAGCCGCAGAAGAGGAAGAAGCAGCACATCATGGAGACGAGCGCGACGGACTCGACGGCGGTGACGACGCCCCAGAGCGCGGCGTCCAGGAAGAGGGGCACGTCGCGCACGAGCCCGGGCCACCGCCGCGCCGCCGCGCCGAGCTGCTCCGGCAGCAGCCGCTGCTGCGCTTGCCACCACCCCTGCAGCCGGAGGAGGGCGGGCGAAGAGGGGAGCAGCGCGGCCAGGCTGGGCAGGCCGAGGTCCGGCGGCCACCGGAGCATGGACACCAGGCTGCCGCCCATGGGCCCCTCCCCCTCCCTCGCTCTCTCTCCTCCTCGGTCGCGGCGCGCGTCGGCGTCGGTCGAGCGGTCGCTGTGGCCTGTGGGGGAGCCGGGCGTTGAGTGTCTCGAGGCGACGTGGTGCGTTTGTTAGGTTTGACAGTTTGGTCATGACGGGGCGACGCGATGCGATGCCCACGGCGTAACGTGTTCTAGTACTTCTGGGCTAATCTTGTGGGGGCGCCCGTGACGCGACCATAGCCCGTGTTACGTGGTGGCCGGCGCGGAGTGTGTCTGTCTGGACCCGAGGCGGTTCACGATCCTTCAGGCCTGTGTTCCGGATGGATTTTATGGCCCAGCATCTGATTATGCCCTCCCTTGGCCATGGGCCTCCTGTTCAGCTGACCTGGTGGTGCTCCGCTCCGAGTGGACGTGTAAGGGCAACATTGGCAGGTACCGAAGTGAACGAGATTTTTTCGGTTATTGCCTTAATACGTAAGTCCTTACCTCTCAACGTGGGAGACTTCTATTTGAAGCTCCTAATTACGTTTTTAGTTTCAGAACATGCGATTTATTTACTTTAATTCATGTTTTACTTATTTTCTACTAGTTTAATGTCCGTGCTTCGCTACGGACCCAAAACAGCTACAGACGCAAAATGACAGTCCGCAAAACTTACTTTGTTTAACCCTTGTTTTTGTTCGTTCAATGCACATGGACAATGGGAGGTTCTCACCATTTTAACAGACAGTCAATCTAAATCTGTGCCCTCTAGAAGAACTAAATGGTGAATTCAACACATAGAACAAAATATTAAAAATATTAGGATAGTGTACCTTTTTGAAATGCTTCACATCAAGTACACCAACAGGATTCACAATATCAGCTGCAACTTTACAAAAATGGCAAAACAACTAATTTTTTCATGCATTAAATCAACTTATTTGTAGAAACAGAAGATTTTTCCAGTTTGATAGTAGCAGATCAAATGATGGATAAAATTACTCTGACAAAACAGCTACTGAACAAGGCTCACCGGCACATCCTCTTAGAAGACGCTATAGCTGTGATAAGCCTCCAAGGTGAAGTCCATGCTCTTCCTCGGAGCTTCAAATCCTAAATGTACAGAATGCAATACAGCAATGAATTAATTAACTTTGACCCAAATCCAATCAATAAAAAATACTTAATCAAATATAAAAGTATGCTTGAGTAGCATCTATCAACAGAAGTTAACAAGCCTTTAAATTGATGAATAGGTGATCAAGAATTTCAAATCAAATTAATGTACTGTCGAGACATAGAGATATAGTTCACCATGTATGACCATACCGTCAACCTGTCTTTTGTGCTCCACTTAGGGTGCTGGCATGAGAAGTCCAAATACTGCAATATGACGGGTTTCTGCCAATAGAGATCCAGTGTATGCCTCAATGCCAAGATCAGGGTTTCTGCAAGCCGAAATGTACTGAATTTCATCACTTATGAAGGGTTCAAGAGAGGATTCGAGAGACTAATATTATAAAAAAAAATTAAGATGCAAAGAAAAGAAAGTAGATCCAAGCCTGGTAACAATGGAGAGATAAAAAGGTAAAAAAAAGTATGCTGTAGTCCAATTTTGTCACTAACGTTATGATATGAAGACAGCATCATCGTGAACATGAACTTGATTTTGTGGCCGGATTTCAGCTCTTCTGATGAGCCGAAGCATTTGACAGCTAAGTTGATGTTGTCTGCTGTCAAACTACAAATTGATCTTTTATAAATCTAAGGTGGCAGCCGTTAAGTACTAATTCATACTCGTTTTAATTTGTAAATCAGAAATGAATCAGCAGCGTTGCCATTCTGCATCAGGAGTCCTTGGACAAATCTGATCTTCCTTCTATTTGACTGCCGAGCAGTCACTGAATACGATTTAATATTTTTCAAAAATTAAAATAATAAGTGGACATTTCTGTGAGGTTCATTACCAAGAAAATCTCCAACTAATTTGTGCAAGCATTCGTTATGCACGAACCAGTGGAACGTCAGGAAAAAACTGACCTCGATGGTTCCGAACTTGCGACCGTGTCCCGTCTCTTTGGATCTCATCACCATGATGGAGCACTGCTTGACGAAGCAGGCAAAGTACTCCATCAGGTCGCCCTCCGTTGCGGATTGGACCCTACGGCTCGCTGCTTTCTTCCCCGTGGGCCAGAGCCAGTGGCTTCAATCAGCGGTTGGGGACAGGCGGCTGCTTCAAATGTGGTTGAGGCGAGCGGTTGGCGTGGCCAGGCCGACACCGAGGCGAGCCTGTGCGGAACCAACAACTAAGCTGCAGCCGGGGAGGCGTAGAGGCAAGTGGGGAGCGCAGCACATGGGTGGTCGTGGAGGGCGGTGCGGCCGACGAGTGACGACAAATCCGGTGGCGGCGGGCAGGACACGGAGAAGTCCGACAGCCGGAGATGGCATTTTTTTCGGAAGACTCTCGAATGCGTTGCTGCGCGGCCTCGTGTGACGGTGAGGCGGCGTGGCCGGATGGGAGGAGTGGTGGGAGGCGGGGCCGACGGCAGGGGTGGAGGCGGCGGAGCCGGCGGTGCGGGGAGCAGGGACAAGGTGGCGAGGCCCTCCTGCCAGAAACACGCCGCGGGGAGGAAGCGACGTCGAGGCCCGGCAGTGTGGCGCCGCCGGCCGGAGTAGGC
>BCLF01000003.1:1253120-1278882 GCA_001602275.1 Zoysia japonica | reverse complement strand
GGCTAGGGCGCGCTTCGGGGGCAGGGCGCGTCTTCGGTCGGGCGCAGGGGCGCGCGTTGTCTCTGGCGCTGCTACAGGGAGCTGCGGCTGGGCACTGCGGCAGGGCTTCATCAACAGGCGTCTGCTGCAGGTCCGATGGGGATGAGGAGCTCAAGGATTTTTGTTTCGGATCTGGGTAAGGTCACAACTTATTCGCTTCATCTCTTAATCATAGTTGTGTCCAAAAACATATGAGAGGGGATACGAACAAGCTAACAATCAATTTAACATTTCTTTTCTTTGATCGAATTCGATAGGATCGATGTCACAATTACAGTGTGTTCAGTTTGGTCAATTCATGGTTAAGTATGATGATGGTAGTTGTGCTCTTGTTCCACGCAAGTATGATGAATGGGTTGTGGATGGTAGGCATTGTTCACTAGCAAGTTTGAAGGACTTTGCTGGTAGAGTTAAGTGGGGCAGCAACCAAGAGACAGAGGTGTCCGGATCTGACAAGAGAACAGGTCAGGAGACAAGGTTGGATAGTGACTGTGCATTGCTTGCGTTAGTTGAGGGTTGTGCTGATAAGCGGTTGTTTTTATTTGTTGATGTGGTAGAAAAATCTGATCTCATAGTGGGTACTAACTCCGGTCTCACAGATGTAACGAAATAGTGAGTAGTAACAATGGTGCCGATAGTGCAATACATGCTGATGCTTCATATGTTAATTCACCGGTCGTTGATTGGGATACTCTTGAGATTATTCCAATTCAAGAAGATCAGGTTGGTTCTGTAGTACCTGTGGTTGGAGAAGATAATTTGTATGCACACATTGGACTTAGAGCCGATGATGATAGAGCAGAGAAGGAGAGGCTTGCGGCTGAAGGTGGGGATGAAGCTGCAGGTGCGGCCATACCTCCAGCTGCTCCTAATCTTGGAAATGTGGATGTTGAAGGTGCTGCCATAGTTGTTGATGATAGAATTCCATGTGAAGATGAGATCTTTTATGATAAGGAGGACTCTCCAATGGTTGTTGGCAGCACGTATGCAAGCATGAAGGAGTTCAGGTCAGCAGTGAGACAACATGCTATAAAGGGGCAGTTTGAGTTCAGGACACAGAAATCTGATACAGATCGGTTTAGGGGTTATTGCAAAGCTGAGAATTGTCCGTGGGCCATTGTGACAAGGTTAATGCAGGATGAAAAATCTGTTAGGGTACTAACTTCTAACTTTGGACATTTAATGGACTTAACACTTTTTTGTTACTAACAAAACTTCTAATGTGGCGCAGGTTACTATGAACAATTTTGACCACTTATGTGCCTCTACCGGTAGAGTGAAGACTAGGATGACAACATATCATTGGATAGCAGAGAAGGCCATCCCTTTTTTGAAGAAAGACTCAAATATGGGTGCAAAGAAGCTACAAGAGGAGCTAAAGGATAAATACAATGTGAAGTTAGGATATTCAATAGTGTGGGCTGGTAAGCAGAAGACTGCAGAAAAATTATTTGGATCATGGGAGGAAAGTTTTAATGACTTGTACAGGTTCAAGGCAGAGGTTGAGAGCAAAATGCCTGAAAGTGTTATTGAGATTGATATGCAGGAGGAAGAGGATGGTGTTTATTTTCACAGATTTTTTTTGTTGCTTTAGACCTAGCATTGATGGCTTTCTGAATGGTTGTAGGCCATATTTGAGCGCAGACTCCACAGCTCTCAATGGTAGATGAAATGGACACCTAGCTTCAGCCACAGGTATTGATGGACACAACTGGATGTATCCTTTTGCCTTTGGCTTCTTTCCATCTGAGACACTTTTTCATTGGGCTTGGTTTATGGAACAACTGTACAAGGCAGTAGGTCCTCTTCCTTGCTTAGCAATCTGGGCAGTCAAGAAAGTGTTCCCTTGGGTAGAGCATAGGGAATGTTTCTGGCACTTGATGCAGAATTTCATAAAATAGTATCGAGGGCCGGTGTTTGGGAACATGTATCCTGCAGCAAGAACTTTCTTACCTTACAGATATGAGTACCACATGAACAAAATTTATCAGGCAGATTCTGATGTTAAAAAGTATCTCGACCAACATCACATGACATTTTGGTCAAGGAGTAAATTCTCGGAAGATATAAAATGTGACTTCATCACCAATAACCTTGCTGAATCGTGGAATAAATGGGTGAAGGATATTAAGGATCTTCCAATTTGTGAGCTTGCAGATACTCTAAGGACAAAATTTATGGAACTATATGCAAAGAGAAAAAAAATAGGTGAGAGACTTGAAGGTATAATGCTTCCTGCTGTAGTTCAACAACTTAATAGGCTCACCAGGTGCCTAGGACACTTGAAAGTTGCTGAAGAAAATAGGGAGACAGCACAAATAACTGAGATAACTGCTGACCATGAGATACTTAGACATGTACCGCATATTGAAAAAACCATACATGCTCATGTAGAGAGGCAAGTTTCTGGAAAACCATGTTTCTATGCACTGGCACTAATCATAGCTAACAGAAACTCAAAAATGGCTGATTATTTACATTCCTACTATTCAGTGTATCATTTTAGACAAGCATATGCTGGTGTCATTCAGTCACTAACAGATAAATCCCAATGGCCAAAAGTCAACTTTGGCTTCAAGTTAAGACCTCCTTTGGTTAAAAGAGCAGTAGGGAGACAATGGAAAAATAGGATAAAAGGATGTTTGGAGAAAGGTGGAAGCTCTAAAAAGGATGTCAAAGGCAAATGGCAAGTTTTATGCAAGAAATGTGGAGAAAGAGGTCATAGAGAGACTTCATCAAAGTGCTGTTACAATGATACAAAGAAAAGGTAAAAACTATATCATGATCTAAAATTTTTACTGCTGGTATAATTTCTTATATATCTTGTTTTTCATGTACAGAAAGAGTAGTGCTAAACAAGGAAGACCACTAGGATTGGATCAAGGAGAGGCTGGTACTAGCAGCACACCTAAGAGGCAGAAGGTTGTCACACATGTGTTGAGCAATACTAGTCCAAGACCTGTGACAAGGAGGTTGGAAAGTTCTTAGTTTTGCTATTTTTTCTCTTTTCCAAGAATTTTAATTCATTTAACATGACATGCCCTCTATTTTGTAAAGTCAACTCGCACTTGCAATGTGTGCTGGACATAGTGAAAGTCAGAAGACGAGACATAGTAGTCCAGGACCAGTGACAAGAAGGTTAGAAATCTCATAGATTTGCTGTTTTTTTCTCTTTTCCAAGAATTTTAATTCATTTAACATGACATGCACTCTATTTTGTAAAGTCAACTCGCACTTGCAATGTGTGCTAGACATAGTGAAAGTAGGAGATGAGCCATAGCAGCCCGGGACCAGTGATAAAAAGGTTAGAAATCTTATAGATTTGCTGTTTTTTTTTCTCTTTTCCAAGAATTTTAATTCATTTAACATGATATGCCCTCTATTTTGTAAAGGGAACTCGCACTTGCAATGTGTGATGGACATAGTGAAAGTCAGGAAACGGGCCATAGTAGTCCAGGACTTGTGACAAGAAGGTTAGATAGACATCTTAGCTTTACCACTTTTTATTTCTGGTTTCTAAATTTGAGTTCATGCAACCTGACATGTCCCTTATTTGTTCAAGGCAACTTGCACTTTCAATGCATAATGGACATAACGCAAGTGAAGAGATGGTCACACCTCCAAGAGCTACAAAATCTCCCTCTAAGCGGCCTGCTAAGAAGATAACTCCTAGAAAATGCAAGAAGTGAATTGTATTTTGTAATTCTGTTCTTGTTTTAGAAGTGCAAACCTCTGAATGCTATGTAATTTTGGACAGATGTATTTTGGAACTCCTTTAAAAATCTGTACAGATTTGGTGGATGCTATGTAGAATTTATGCATTTATCTTTTACTCAGTCAAATGTCATTTTTGTGCCTTATATGCAATATAGTGAATATATTGTGTTAGCTGTTTAAAGTTCCTATTTGTTTTGAAAATATAGGTGCATGCTGTCAAAATTTTCTTTGACACATGCATAGTGGAGAGGAGCACATCTAGTGCCAGAGAGCAAGGAGAGGCAATTTTCTTTGACACATGCATAGGGGAGAGGAGCACGATCTGGTGGCAGGGAGCAGTAGAGGCATATAGAGAACGTAGAGGCCAATGTTTATGATTTTATTTAAACCGTTAAAACCGGTTCAAACCGGTTTGATGAAAATCGCAAAAACCAACTGAAAACCGCTTTAAATCGGAAATTCAAAATTTGAACAATTGAAAGCCGGTTTTTTTCGGTTTATCGAACGGTTTCACTGGTTTACCGATCGGTTTCTCTGATTTTTACGATTTTAGATTTCAAAATTTGAAACCCACCCGGTTTATTGATCAGTTTTTGGTATTTTGAATTTTTTAAATTTTTTAAATTTTTTTAAAAAATCGGTTGTTTAATAAAATCGAATCAAACTGATTTCACTGAAAACCGTAAAAACCGATCGGTTTTAAACGATTTTGTAAACGTTAGTAAGGCACAGAGAGCACGTAAAGGCAAAGAGTAGACTTTCTTATGTAATCGATCTATTTTAAGGACATTTTGGTCACGTCAAGTGGTAACAACGGGAAAATGCAAAATAAATATAAAGGTGGCATGTTATAGAACTAAAAACGTAATTAAATGCTTCAAATAGAAATCTCCTGTATTCAAGGGTAAGAACTGAAAGGGTTATGTATTAAGGGGGCAATAACCGAAAAATATCGAAGTGGACAGAGGAAGTAGAAATACACCATTGTCATTTTGAATTTCGTTGAGGAAACTAAATCAAAATGGAAGCCAAACATCACAATAACAAATTTTATTTTAGTGTTCGACACCTTTTACAAAATCGTGGAGCAGCAAAATTGGCCGAGGGAATCCCGTCCCCCTGACCGCTGACCACCTTGCCGACCTTGTTCTGCGCAATTCCCAAATATAAATCATCAACGACGCTTCTAGAACAGAGCTAGGGTTTCGCCTGGTCGCTCCGTCCCCCGCGCTCCCGCCTCCTACCCGGCCTCGAGCGCAGGACCGTCGTTCTCGCCGCCGCCGTGCACCCCACCATGGGGACGGAACGGAAAAGAAAGGTGAGCCTCTTCGATGTGGTCGACGAGACCTCCGTCTCCGCTAAGCTCGGCCGCGCCGCCACGAACGGCGCCGCGGCGGGGGCGGTCACCCCGTCCATCAACCGGTGGAACGGGCGACCCTATTCGGCGCGGTACCACGAGATCCTTGAGAAGCGCCGCACGCTTCCCGTGTGGCAGCAGAAGGACGAATTCCTCCGCGCCCTCCGTGACAACCAGACCCTCATCCTCGTCGGCGAGACAGGAAGTGGAAAGACCACTCAGGTATGACAATCTGTGCTCCGACACACATACTCGTTTGTATATAGGGGATGGTGATCATGTTATTGGGATATTAGATATTCTCAATTGACGGTTGTTCTTAAGGCTAGGAAACAGAGGGCCTGTTCGTTTCCCGTTCTAATAGCTGCGGCTTTTTGCTGTGGCTGCAAAGTTGAATAGCAATTTACTGTAGATATAATAGAGTACAGCCGCAGCAAAATTAATCTGGCAGTGAACGCCCCCAGATTTGCTATGTTGTAGCTACCTTTTAAGATAACTCACGTGAGGGTGTGCTTGCTGTCACCTTAGTTGGACTGTTCCTTATTCCTGGCATCCATGATGTTATTGTGATGTTTGGCTTTCATTCTTATTCATTGATCTGCGTTATATGTGGAACAGATCCCTCAATTTGTTCTCGAGGCTGAAGGCCTGGGTAACCGTCCCATGGTGGCCTGCACACAGCCACGGAGGGTTGCAGCAATGTCAGTCTCTAGGCGTGTTGCAGAGGAGATGGATGTTACTATTGGGGAGGAAGTAGGTTACAGTATCCGTTTTGAGGACTGCAGCAGCCACAAAACTGTTCTCAAGTAAGCCTTTTTGGTCTTATGTTTTGATCTTAAAATGCAACTAGATGCATTATCCTTTTGGCAGATTGATATAGAGTGTATGTTCTTCTTTTTTAGGTATTCTGATCTAATCATGTTGTGTTGAACACTATTGCTTCCTATCAGATATTTGACAGATGGTATGCTTCTGAGAGAGGCAATGGCAGACCCACTTTTAGAGAAGTACAAGGTGATTGTTCTTGATGAGGCTCATGAGAGAACATTGGCAACAGATGTCCTTTTTGGGCTTCTGAAGGAGGTTCTAAAGAATAGACCTGACATGAAGCTTGTTGTTATGAGTGCTACCCTTGAAGCAGAGAAATTTCAGGGTTACTTCAGTGGTGCACCACTGATGAAGGTACCTGGGCGACTTCATCCAGTTGAGATCTTCTATACTCAAGAGCCAGAAAGGGATTATCTAGAGGCTGCTATCAGGACAGTTGTGCAAATACACATGTGTGAGCCTGCAGGTGATATTCTTGTATTCCTTACTGGCGAAGAAGAGATTGAGGATGCTTGTCGGAAAATTAATAAGGAAGTTAACAACATGGGAGATCAAGTTGGCCCGGTTAAAGTTGTTCCTTTATATTCTACGCTGCCCCCAGCAATGCAGCAGAAAATTTTTGAACCTGCCCCAGCCCCAATGAAAGAAGGTGGTCCTCCTGGAAGAAAAATTGTTGTGTCCACAAATATTGCGGAGACATCGTTGACCATAGATGGTATAGTTTATGTGATAGACCCGGGTTTTTCCAAACAGAAAGTATACAATCCAAGGATAAGGGTGGAGTCCCTCTTGGTGTCACCAATTTCCAAGGCAAGTGCCCATCAGAGAGCTGGGCGTGCCGGAAGAACACAACCTGGGAAGTGCTTCCGGTTATACACAGAGAAGAGTTTTAACGAGGATTTACAGCCACAAACCTACCCAGAAATTCTTCGGTCGAATCTGGCAAATACGGTTCTTACCTTGAAGAAGCTTGGAATTGATGATTTAGTACACTTTGACTTTATGGATCCTCCAGCACCAGAAACTCTAATGAGGGCATTGGAAGTTTTGAATTACCTGGGGGCACTAGATGATGAAGGTAACCTGACTCAGTTAGGTGAGATGATGAGTGAGTTCCCGCTGGATCCACAGATGTCGAAGATGCTTGTCATTAGTCCAAAGTACAGCTGTTCAAATGAGATTCTGTCAATATCTGCAATGCTTTCAGGTACATCACCTTTTGATTTCGAGAAAATTTTCTTCTGCATAGAAATTATCTTGTTTAGATATGCCACCTGCATCATTTGCGCGTGCAAGTAAAGTTATTAGCTTCTTTTTTGTGTAAGCTTGCATGCAGTCTGCTGCTTGCATGCTTATTTGTGCATCTCTTTTATGGGCTGTCATCAGCAACTGTCATTCACCTGGCTTTTTGAGCTATTGGTCGAAATGATCATAAAGTTTAGGCTGATGCAGATAGTTGGTGTTTGTTGAGTTATTCTGTCAAGCAAATGGTATCATCTCGCCTCCTTGCATCTGCTGACCACCGTGGACTTCGTCTGTTATTACCATATTCTTTCTCTAGTACCCAATTGCTTCCTCCGGCCTAGGGAGGCTCAAAAGGCTGCTGATGAGGCGAAGGCTCGATTCGGCCATATTGATGGGGACCATCTGACTCTTCTGAATGTATACCATGCCTACAAGCAAAACAGTAAGTCTATAATCCTCAGTTATCTTGGAATCCAAGTGTGCATCGGGTGACTCACAGATGCATCCCTGTTCCTATTTGACCCAAGTGAATCACATTGAGTGGATGGTATCTTTGGTCAGCCCACTTGCATTGTATCCAATTGAAATGTGTTTAAACTCTCTGCTGCCTAACAAATTGTTACTGATGTTGCAGGTGAAGATCCTCAGTGGTGTTACGAGAACTTCATCAATGCCAGAGCACTTAAGTCTGCAGACAATGTTAGACAGCAGCTTGTTCGCATCATGACTAGATTCAACCTCAAGATGTGCAGCACGGACTTCAATAGTCGTGAGTACTATGTCAATATCAGAAAGGCACTGCTTTCAGGTTATTTTATGCAGGTTGCTCACCTGGAGCGGACTGGACATTACCTGACAGTGAAAGATAACCAGGTTTGTAATTTTGATGTTCCATTGTAACTGTCGTCTTAGCTTCTTGCACCAGGTGCTGTATTGCAGTCATAACTCTTATTTCATTACCAGGTTGTCCATCTGCATCCCTCGAATTGTATGGACCATAAGCCTGAGTGGGTCATCTACAATGAATATGTCTTGACCACCAGAAATTTCATCCGTACAGTCACTGATATCCGTGGGGAATGGTAAGTAGTTACTTGCACAAATCTTTTTGCTTGTTTAGGATTGCATTTGGGCCTGTTCGGTAGGTTTAACACCTGTGGCTGCTTATTTGGTACAGTAAAACAGTGAGGACAAAAAACAGCTGCAGCCAGCAGCAGCTGCAAACAAATCAGCTGCCGAACAGGCCCTTTGATGGATATCTTATCTCTTTATTATTATTTTTTTGTACCCTATGCAGGCTGATTGATATAGCTCCACACTACTATGATCTGAGCAATTTTCCATCATGTGAGGCGAAGCGTGTCCTTGAGAGGCTGTATAACAAGCGGGAGAGGGAAAGAGCTGCAAACAGAGGCTGAAGATGCTGCTTTTTTCTTGCCTCCTCGTAATGGTGACGTGGATGTAACTCCGACTTGAGCAAAGGTGTCACTAGTACGCAGTGATTGGCAGCAGCATATGTTGTCATTCCAGCCTGCCATATTTGATCAGCGTAGTGATCAATTTAGAAGATTTCTGAAATGTTGCTGGTGCTTCTGTGTAACAGCCTTTGGCTATGAATTTGGTTCTTGAAGATGTAGGGTACGATACAAATTATCTATGTATCTCATTTCTGAAGGTGCAGACAGTTTTTTTTTTTTGCCTAACCATTCTGCAATTGGATCGAATGTAGTTCAGCTGATATCATGTTACTACCTCCATATTTATTTTGTTGACGTTCAATTTGTGCTATTATACGTCAACAGAAAAAAAATGTACTCTCTTCGTTTTTAAATTGATGTCGCAGTTGATTTTTAATATTAATTTTGATTATTTATATTTTTAAAAAATTTTGATAAATATCATATGTTTTGTTATAATTTAATTTATCATTAATTTTATTTGAATTACAATTTAAAATTTTACATGTTTGAATTAATTTTTGAATAAAATAAATGATCAAAGTTGATATTAAAAGTTAATGATTATATTAATTTAAAAACGATCGGAGGGAACAGGTAGTACTTAGTAACTTATCTCGTTGTGAATGCATTGCTGTGGTTGGCGCAAGTTATACGTGGTACCCGCACCATGCTGGGTATGGACGATGATGGCCTTGGCCGCTACGCCTAGAGCCAATAAATTGTACAGGATGGTCGCTGGTATGCACGCTGAGGCGGAAAACACGAAAATATGTTGCATATTTCACTCCTTAGAATGTAAAGTGCTTCCATTTTTGGCTAAGGGTTATCCAAACGTCAGGCTTCCGCTTGTCCGTGTGGTAGCGTTGCCGTAACGAGCGTACCAGTTGCACTGGGTGACGTCGCTTATCTTTGACGCCAGTAAACGCCAGCCTATGGTTGCACTAGGCGAAGTTCAATACCGAATAAAATCAAGCACAAAATACCCCATAGTTAGGTTACAAAGCTAGCAATTTTACTGAGTTTATAAATCCCAGACAAGATATCCGAACATATAGAAATGGAACTAGCTAACGACATGATTTCTTGTCAACATCCTGTCTTTCAAGCTTTAAACAAAAAATAGGAAACAAAATCTGATTTCCACAGCTGACCTGTTCACCGGCTATGCATTTAACGGCTATACAGAAATATCTATTTTTCTCGTATCCCCTGTTTGGGATTATTGGTTCACCATATGTTACACTCTTCAAGGTCTCTTCACATTACCCATGACCATGGAACCCACCTTACTCTATGCACGAAAGAGGTAGTAGCTTTCTGGGAAATGCATGATGTTTCGCCTGTTAAAATTCCTCACAATTGAACTTGCTTTGCCACTAACTGCCAACAAGAACAAACTACAAAGCTACATTTCCTAGTATCCTGCGATGCCAGCTATAACAAATGATACAAAATATAGGGCGACTGAAATAGCAATTCCTGCTATAAAATTGTATGCAAGGCGCTTGTTGTCGCGACTAGGTACAAATACATTCTTCAATGTATTAGTCAACTCAAAGAGCCTATAAGAGACCTGCAGGAATACATGATAAACGTAAGCATGTTGCTCTGGGGCTGGGCTAACATATTCAATTTCTTGCATATGGAAGATCCACATACCGCAACATATATAGCAGTAGTGAGCATGAAGTTAAGCATTGGGTAATTTGGAATTATTGACAATAGCCATTTGGGCTGGCCATTGGGCACCCTTGACCTGCAGGAGTTGTCAATGAAAACAAGGCATTTTCACACACGAAATGTCTGAAGGAATTTTATATCGAGACAAAGTACAAATGGGAGAAACAGAAGATGGCTACCTGAGCCAGATATGGAACTGAGATATGTAGGTCTCCAGTGTAATCTTTCCAAGCCAGCTAGAACAGTAAACGAACAAAATACTAAGTCACATTACCAAAAAACTAGAGATGTTAAACAGCAGAAGTGCCACGCAACACAACAAACAAAAACTTACGCGAAGAGCGTGAGAGAACAGCTCCTGAACTCTTGCGTGAAGTTGCGTAGGCAGATGTAGACACTTTTGAATAAAACAAGCACATGGAAAATCAGATTTCACAGTGACAGATTCAAAAAATTAAAACTGAGAAGAATAGGTACATACGTAATTGGAATCCAGGATGTATAGGGATGGTACTTATTGTAGGAAATCTTATCTAGCTTATAAATGTATTCATACCACAAATAACCAACCTGCGAAGAACACACAGCATGACTTATAAGAAGTTAGCTATTTAGAAAATGATATGGTCCAGTTGTCTGAGGATTACCGTTATGGAAACTGTAACTATTGATGCCTTAACATACAGTTTAGTTCGTGTTTCAGTTTCTTCAAGCTTCTCCATCCACTTCTCAACCTGAGATGGTGATAATTCATTGACATCAAACATAACTTTCTGAGAATAACCCAGTTATCTCAAAATCTTTAAGAAATGGACCAGCTATACTAGAATAGAAGCAAGTGATAGAAGGCTTACAGTTGGATGGTAATAAGCATATATCATTCCCACAATCCATATGTAACGATCCAGCCCAGATCGGAATTGCCATTCATGCAACCGAGGGAGATCTGGTTTCGCAGGATCGGTATAGCCTGCATGCAGTGCCAATAGCACTTGTCAGTCATTTTTTTCACAAAAGTATACATAGAACATCCACAAAAGAAAATATTCAATTATTTATACAGAACTTCATACCTAAAAGAAATGTGAATGGGCTCCAGACCATGTCAAAGACACCTGGGACTTCCCATACAAGGATAACCACCAAGAAGCAAGCAACAAATTTCATAGCCATCACTGATCTAACTTCATTATATTTGTTTAGAATTCCGAGAGCACCATAAACCATGAGAGTGAAAAGGGTGTGCATTGGACATATATAATAGAGTGTGTAGTCATTATTTAGGACAATGCAGCAGAATATCACAAAGAAATTGAGGCGCCACATCATCTGTTGAAGGATCTAACCATGTCAGGAAAATTCAACATAGAAAAGCAAGAACAGTGCAGCCTAAAAACAGACCTGAGCAAATCGTGCGAGACTGAAATCCTTCCGAACATAATAATAAGAGAAGTTACCAAATCCAGTCATCCAGACATATGCCGCAATGAATACACGAATAGCATTGTAGATCTCTTTAGCATTGAAGTAGTGGTACATCAAGAACAACACCTGAAATTTGATGAAATAATTCTGAAAACTGCTGCTAGCATAAGGAAGAGGTTGAAACTCTGAGCCTCACTACCCATAAGGGTTTTCTTGACCAAATTAACATATCTACAACTCAAAGGTTGTGTACAGTTAGTCAGTCATGCCAGATGGCAAGTGTTGCTTGTGTTAAGGGACAGATCGAGACCTCATAACCCAATGACCAAACAAGGTGTTCACAACAATATTAACTAATTGACATTTCAACAGGCCTGCATGCAGTGCAAATAGGACCGACAAACAGACCATCATGAACAAGATGAGAGTACACATATTATTTATGCCAGATGATAATAGGTGCATATTATTGCATACACGTGGCATTGTCTTCGCAAACATCCTGCTCATGCATTAGCTAGTACAACTGGCAATGAGCCTACTCAACCTACTATGCCAGGAAACAAGAACTAGAACAAAATAAGATAGAGCATGGCAAATACCTGCATCCAACCCTTCCATTCTTCAGTCTGATGCCTATTCAAATATAATATAGATTTTCCAGTGAATGAGGACTTGTCTTGATGGACCTTGAAGGAAGTCATAGCTGATACAATAATAAGAAGAAAGTAGAGGAAAAGGAACAGATCACGGCTGTAATTCTGCAGAAATATAGGACACCCAAAGAAATTGTTAAAAATAAAATAACAAAAAATGACTCGCGGTGCATGTATCTTCACTGCACCGTAAGCTTATTACTTCAATCTGAATAAGCAAGTAAAATTGGAATGTTCGAACAAAAGGGTAATTTTATGAATATGCCATTTAGTAATGTCCTCAAAACTAGAATACGAATTAAATTAAAAAATATTCTTTAGATACAAAGTTAAATTAAACCATATGTTAGACTCGAATCTAGAAAAGTTATAAAAAGAGACATCAGTGCCATACAGATAATATAATGTGGCAACCGTGCTTTCAAGTGAAGGCATCATATTTGAATAAATATAAACACAATCGTACCTTAGCAGTCTCTCCGAGTAGGTTTGTACGATCACAAATGTAAAAGTAAACTAGATACCCTCCAAACTCAGATCTGAAAAAAACATATCGACACAGTTAACAGAAAAGTGCTGCAGCAGGGGATGGATGATTTCAGGATGTAACAACAGCTTACATAGCTCTCAATGTCAAACGATTCTCCAGAAGAAGTGTATGGTCCATAAATAAAAGTCTGTCAAATACAACAGAATTTGTCAGTGGCTGTGGCTCATTACCTCCAAATCATAGCACATATGCATAAAAACTGTAAACTTAAATGACCTGAATGTTTGTGATGTGAAGGAAGCATAAATGGGCTTTACAACTGCTGTTTGGCCACCCTCCTCCAATAACATTGTTTGATCTTCTGCTTTGATTGAGCTGTCATCCATTACTACCAAATTGATATCCGAGTGTCTACTGACAAGGATAAAAGATAGAAATTCCAATAAGAAATTAAGAATCCTTCTAGAAGGCTATGGTGCCCTACTAAACTGCAGTCTCATTTCTAAAGACACATATGCATCAGACACTACAAGACGTAAAAGAAAATGCAAGCATTGCACAAGTAGGACATGCTGAGCAATGATTCTTCTCCTTTTTTGTTTTGCAGGTATAAAAAGGAAAAAAAAAAAGATGCAATGTAGCATTTAGCATATTTGAAGACAGAAATCACAGAATTTGAAGACCAAAGTAACATTAACTTACGCTTTTCGAGAAGTAGCATTCTTTCTATAAAAGAGAAACTCAGCATACGCCCAAGCTGCGAAGACCCAAAGAAAGCCAAGAATAGCTGAGATCTGCAATACATAGTGCAAAGCAGGTTTGCTTAGCGCAAGAGAGAAGTGCAAAATAAATTATGTATCATACACTCATATTGCAAAAAAATTAGGTTGCCCAACGGTCCAAGATCTCCGGATCCACAAACTAGAAACGGAAGCAATTTT
Organism: Zoysia japonica; assembly: GCA_001602275.1. Taxonomy (NCBI): domain Eukaryota; kingdom Viridiplantae; phylum Streptophyta; class Magnoliopsida; order Poales; family Poaceae; genus Zoysia; species Zoysia japonica. Next base: position 1,265,044 of record BCLF01000003.1, on the reverse strand, counting down.
CATATTCTGCAACCCGTAAACCCTAAATCCTGAATTTGTCCTCTTTCCAGAAGTTGTGTTGAGAGTAACCGCCAAAATATCACTAGATATTTGGCGCCAATAATTCAAAGCCGACGACCGAGACCACCCATGATCCACACCAGAAACAACCATAGATCTCAATAGCACCTTCTCTTAATTCACTCGTATAAGATGCAACCATATCCTAGAATCTACCACTTGCATGAACAGTACCACGCAACAACGGAGCACGCGCAGCCAACAATATTTCACCGACTACCTCACCATTCCTCAAACTACACAATAACTGCGTCCAAATAGCATCGTACCATGCCGATTCCCCTACCAGAAAGTATACATGCACTATGCTTCTCAGGCTCTCAGCGATCACAACTCACAAGAGCACAAAACCCAGCCCGGGATTCAGCAGCGCAGTCGCGCACGCACCCACATCCGCACATCCAAATCCCCCCGCTCCTCCCCCACAAATCCACCGAAGAGTCTCAACAAACACGCACCAATCGCCTCGAGACTCGCGAATCCCGAAACAGAGCTGCACGGCACGGAGCAGCAACGCCGGCGCCAGGACAACGCGGGAACGGATCCAGGCGCGGTCTAGGACTAGGGCTCACCTGGCCAGGCGTGGCGCCGGAGGTCGATGCCGCCGCCGTGGCGAGCCCACCCGTGGACGCGACGGCCTCCGCCATTGCTCCGCAGCACCCGCCGCGCGAGCCTCTCCGCTCGGATCCGAACCCAAGCGAGCGACGGCAATTAGACGGTGAGAGAGAAACAATTTTGAGTGCGGGGTGTAGTTTACGCGAACAGAGGGAAGCGGCGGGTGAGATGGACTTGAGTGAGTGCGCGTTCTACGAGGGAGGTGGGGGGGGGGGGGGGGGGGGGAGGCTGCCATGTGGGCCGTACGTCGAGTGCTCCGCGTTCAGTCGTCACTGACGGTGGGACCCACAGTCGGTGGAGTCAGTCCGCGACTGACGGCGTAACTGAAAAAGGAGCACGGAGTTTGGTCGAGTTCGGTGGGAAATATTTTCCTTTTTTTCTTATTATCTGAGTCCATAAAAAAACGAAATGCGAGTTTAAAAAAAATCGAAATGCGGTTTAAGAATTTACGCGCCTGCCCCTGTCGGTCGCCTGGATGGTTGGATCTGGGCGCTTCGCGCTGCTTCTGACTTTCTTAATGCATACTGTATTTTCTCGCGTTTACTTGTGTGTTTGCGTTCTCGATGAGCAGTACAATATAATTTATCCTGCACCCTGCTCGTAGATTTCGATTCCATTTAAGTATACGAGTGTCTCAGAGTTGAATCGGTGAGTGCGAGCATCAGAATATCAGATTCACCTATGCGTATCAGAGTTGAATCGATCCGGTAAAAGACTGCATCCTTTTCTTCGTGATACACGGTAGTATTCGGTAATAACAGCGCGGTAAGTAAAACTGAAGACGTCCTAATGACCGCGGGGTATCAAAAGTCAACTAAATAGGCAGCAGAGATCCCGATCAGCGTGTTGGATCGCGCGGTGAAGAAGCTGGACTTGAGAAGTGCGGAGGCACAGCTAAGATAGAACGTGTATCAAAGTATCCCTGCCCATGCGTCGTCCTCCCCTCTCTTGGATCGAAGTGGATGGTGATGGATGGCAACAGCCACCTTCTGATGAGTTCGCTGGCCGTGGAAAATATATGAAGTTTCATCTAAACCTTACGAGGACACACGCAGCGTAAATGGATGGCTTAGGGATTGTTTGTTTGCACCAAAGATTATAAGATTATAAGATTGTGAATTTTAGAGGTGCAGTTAATGGAATCTAGAGCAAAATTTAGACTATTTGTTTCTACTAGTACTACTAAAAGCAAAATTCTAAAATTGAAACAAACAAGGCTTAGTCCTACCAGTCCAGGAGTGCGAGCCCAGTTGTTCAGTTGATGGCATCCATCTGGCCGAACTCATTGCCCGTCATTGAAGCAAAGAAAAAAATGGTTACGGCAACGACTCCCCTGGCCATCTTCTTTCCAATTTGGAATGACGAGTGCCGACAAAGCTTCATTTACCAAACTTGCCTCTTACTGTGAGATTAAGAGCTTTTTTTTTTAAGCTTCTCAGCTACTTTTTTTTTTAGCTGAAAACTGAAAGAAATAAGATTTTGAAAAGCTTGCTTTTAAAACATTAAAAAGCTAGCTTTTGTAGAAATAAACTAAAAACTGAAAAACTTATTTAAAAACTGTTTTTTCAACTTTTGACATGCAAAAATAAAAGAAAAGATAGAGGCCTTCTCGTTTAATCCGGGCCAACGGCCCATCGGGCTGGGCCAATTTCGGCTCCTGCCAAGCCGCCCGTCCGGTCCAGCGGATCGGCAGGATCCCTCGAGAAACTGCCACTTGGAAACCGCCAAACTCCTCGCGCGCGCGGCGCCAGCCGCGCCCCGCTCTCCCGCGGCCCCGCGCCGGGCCGCCACCTCGGCTCGCCATGCTCACGGTGTCGCTCCTGGACGCGCACCTCTCCCGCTGCCGCTCCGCGCGGCACCTGCTCCAAATCCACGCGCAGTTCATCTTGTCGGGCCTCCTCGCGGACGCATTCGCCGCGAGCCGCCTGCTGCTCTTCACCACCTCGGCGGGCGCCGCGCGGCTCCTCCCGCTCCCGCTGCGGCACTCGCTGCGCCTGCTGCGCCTCGTGCGGGGGCCCAACGCCTTCGCCTGCAACACCGTCATCAGGGCGGCGCTGCGCGGCGGCGAGCCCCACCTCTGCCTCCCGCTGTACGCGTCCATGCCGGCGGCGCCCGACGCGTACACGCACCCGCTCCTGGCCGCCGCCTGCGCCGCCAGGGGGGACGCGGGGGAGGGACGGCAGGTCCACGCCCGCGCCGTCAGGCACGGGTTCGGCGGCGACCTGTACGTCGTCAACGCGCTGGTGCACATGTACTCCGCGTGCGGGTGCGTGGTGGACGCGCGCAGGGTGTTCGACGCGGGGCCTGTGTGGGACGCCGTTTCCTGGAACACGATCCTGGCGGCGTACGTGCGCGAAGGGGATGTTGAGCGAGCCGTCGAGGTGTTCTCACGGATGCCTGAAATGAGCGCCGCTGCGGTGAGCTCGATGGTGGCGATGTTCGGGAGGAAGGGGATGGTGGACGACGCCAGGAGGGTGTTTGACAGGGCGCAGCATCGGGATGCTTTCACGTGGACGGCCATGATTTCTTGCTTTGAGCGCAATGGCCTGTTTCTTGAAGCGTTGATAGTGTTCTCAGACATGCGTGAGGAAGGGTGGTCTGTGGACGAGGCAGTGATGGTCAGTGTGGTCGCTGCATGCACAGGGTCAGAGGTGATACGGAATGGGGAGATCTGCCATGCGTTGATTATCAGAGCTGGTTTAGGTTCGCGAGTGAATGTCCAGAATGCACTGATCCACATGTATTCATGTTGTCTGGATATTGCCGCGGCACGGAGACTGTTTGATAGTGGTGACTATCTGGACCAGTTCTCCTGGAACTCGATGATTGCTGGTTATCTGAAGAATGGACGAGTTGAAGATGCAAAGGTGTTGTTCACTATGATGCCCGTCAAGGACACTGTTTCTTGGAGTACAATGATTTCTGGTTGTGTGCAAAATAACCAGTCATCTGAAGCGCTCGCTGTTTTCGACAATATGAGAGTCCACGGAATAAAACCTGATGAAGTTACGCTTGTGAGTGTTATTTCTGCCTGTACTAATCTGTCTGCTGTGGAGAAAGGGAAGTCAGTGCATGAGTACATAAGGCAACACCAATATAACATCTCTATCGTACTTGGAACTGCCCTTATTAACATGTACATGAAGTGTGGATGTTTGGATGCTGCACTGGAAGTATTCGACATGTTGGAAGAGAAAGGAACACCTTGCTGGAATGCTACTATTGTGGGATTGGCCATGAATGGTCTAGTGACGAAATCTCTTGACATGTTTTCAGAGATGGAAGCATCTGGCGCTGCTGTTCCGAACGAGATTACTTTCACTGGAGTGCTGAGTGCTTGCAGACACGGTGGCCTTGTTGAGGAGGGCCGCCACTTCTTCAACTTGATGCAGAACAAGTACCAGATTGTACCAAACATCAGACACTATGGGTGTATGGTTGATCTCCTTGGACGTGCTGGATATGTCAGAGAGGCTGAGGATCTGATTGAAAGCATGCCGATGTCACCAGATGTTCCAGCATGGGGTGCATTGCTTGGTGCCTCTTGGAAGCATGGTGACAGCGAGGTAGGAGAAAGGGTTGGGAGGAAGCTTGTTGAGATGGATCCTCATCATGATGGGTTCCAAACTATGTTATCTAACATATACGCTTCAGTGGGGATGTGGCAATGTGTGAAGGATGTAAGGGGTTCTATGAAGCAACATGTATCAAAAGTTGCAGGCCATAGTGTAGTTGAATTGTCACAATCAGCATGAGTTTCTAGCATGTTATGGGCTTATGGCATCTGAAACCTGAAGCAAAATGAATAGAGTGGTTGAATTGTCACAATCTTTATGAGATTCTAGAAGATGATTGCATTTGAACCTTGAAGCAGAAGATGGTTCCCAATGTTTTTGAAGATGGTTCTAAGTTAGAATGCATAAGAACTCACAGTTGTGTGGCTGGTAGAGCCAGGATGTGTTGTCTTCAAGGTAAGAAACTGATACTGGCAGGTCTACAATCAAAATATTGTATCAATTTTGCGAAATACCTATGTTTATGACTAGTCAAACTTTCTCAACTTTGATGATTTGATATGTTCGTACAACTAATGATATATTTATTGCAGACCAGTAAGCAGGCACATCATCCATTGTCTCAAGTATCAAAGAGCAAAAGTGGGTTTCCAGTCACAGACTGCAAAATTCAGAACAAATTGTGTAAATGGTCCTTTGTTATGGTGGAGCAAACATTAAACAGCCAAGCAGGTATGGGCATTCTTCACAGAGATCAGAAAAGGTATAATGTGGTTTTCAATGTGGGGAGTGTTATTCCACTGTGCCAGTGCAGAAGCGAAAGCTTAAGCATGCATCATGGGCTTAGGTTTCCCGCGCATTGGATTCATCATCCTGCGGTGCTACGCATACTGTTCCAGAGTTGTCAATGCTGAGCAAAGAAAGGTGAAGATTGATTACATATTTCCTTCTTCACAATGGCAGCGAAGTCACAATTCAAATTTTAAGGACGCAAAGGAAATGAGCCAGCTCCTGTTAGAAGTAGAGATCTGAAATTGCCCTTAGGTAAAGATCTCGTTTGGGTGGAACAAATTCCAAATGCATTTTCATTGTCGGTCCCCAAAATTTGTTCATGTTGGTATTAAAATGGTCACTCTGAATGCTGACTATATATCTATTCGTGGTGAAAATTGAAATATGTTTTCTTGGATTGAAACTCCAACATCTAGTTGGTGAAAGTGGAACTTATTTGATATCCAAGTTCTTGTTTGTTTAGATGAAATGAAAATTCAGAATCTGAAGAATGTAATATTGTACTGGATTGACCTCAAGAATAATTAAGAAAAACTCGAACGGGGGGCCGGTACGGATTTTTCTGGTTGTGCTGAAACTGTGGAACAGAAATGGCAGCAGTACAAGGTTAGCTATGCCAGGAACTGGCACCTTTTTTTTTTTTAAAGAACCACCAGGAGCGGAAACCTAGCATTTCCGCCCTGGTGAACAGTGAAACTTCGCTTGGGCCGTTACTGAGAGTTCGAGTACGGCAAGCAAAAAGGCGAATCTTGGGCCGTATCTGCTTTATCATTTTGGTTTGTCCTCTCATTTTTCTTTCTTTTTTTTTTTTGAAAGAGTCTCATTTTTCTTTCGTCAGTTCTAACGTGAGCACCATCCGGCAATAATAGTTTTTAAAATAGAGGGACTACTAGTTTTTATGCTGTTTCGCACAACGCTGGATTATCATTATTTTTCTTTCTTTGAACGAACAGCTGTGAAGTTTCGCTTGTAGTACAGTGAAACAGAAATTGCAGCAGAACAAACACGCAAAAGTGGGGCCGGGCCGCATCTAGTGGTGAAAACAGTGCAAAAGAAAATAAACTAAAAATTATAAAGACCGAATTAAATTAAAATTAGACCGAATCAAATTAAAATCCAACCGAAAATTTATTTGTTTTTAATTAAAATAAAAATAATTTATGAAAATATCGGCAGACGAGCGCTTTTAACATCCCTATCGGCATGTGCTTGACGAATCGTGCTTCACATGGCTACCCCGTTTACACGAACACGAAGTGAAGGATCAGAGTACCGATTTCTCCAAGACAAGAGTACCTACCCGGTGCAACACGTTCCGGCTCTGACCTTCGAAGGCCGTGCCGTCGTGCCCTCGGTACGTACGTACGGTCCGTCATAACCCACGTGCCATCTGCCACACGTATGGTTGGACCGCACAGCATCCCGCGGCACCGACACGCACGCATAAGCTCCCTCGTCCATTCTGAGGGTCCGTATGGCTGCAAGAATCGTTTCCGATTCTGGGGCGAATCAATTGAAACGGAGCCAAACGGTAAAAAGATGAATGGTTTTGGTTGAGAATTAGTACGAATCGATTCACTCAATTGAACTACGGCCATGAAACGGTCAGAAAGCCGTTTCGCGTGTGAATCAATACAGAGCTTCGGAACCAGACTCCAAATTGAACGGTTAATTTTTAGTTTTGGATTTTTTTTTTCTATACAGTAAATTTTTAAGAATTTTAAAAAGTTCTTTCAAATTTTCAAAGATTTCTATTAAATTCATCTCGTCGTGCTTTTCATGTACATACATTCCAAATTATTTTTAAAGTCTATTAAAATTGTTTTTTTATTATCAGAGTTTGCTAAAAAATTAAAAAATATTTCAAAAATAATTCTGTTTCTAATTAAAAATATTTCTGCATCGTACAAGCACACCCTTGATCCACCGTCTGATGACCGTCGTGCGATTCTCGCGCTTCGATAGACGGCAAGAAACCCGCCGAGCTTTTGGACCTGCGCCACTGCGCCGCTGAGCTGGCAGGCAGGTCAACCGGAGCCCGCGCCTCGGGTCTCCCGACACTTGACCTGACCGGAGCGTTGGCCTGCTGGCCCCTCGAAGGCCGAGACGGTGCCGCCGAGGCGGCGGCGGTGGACGCGAGACAGGCACTGCTGCTGGAGTAGCCCGGCTCCACCACTCTCCTCCCCTCCAAAAGATTACGCGATCTCGGCGCCCGCACCGCCGCTCGCTTTTCCGCTTCCGCGCACGTGAAAGCCTCGGCACCGGGCCGGGGGCGCCCGGGCTGTCCGGCAAAAAATATTGTCGTTGCCGTCGCGGGGTTGGCGTTTTTACGGCGGTAACCGGGGGTGTGTTTAACTGTACTTCTTAATTTCATTTTTATTTATAGGTCGTTTTAATTTTGATCACAGAAATTAAAAAAAATAAAAAAGTATAGTATGCAAAAAATAAGAGAAAAAATATAAAGATAAAAATTTATTAGAAAGAAATAAAGTATATTGAAAAAAATGTATTTAAAAGTAAAAATAATATATATTAAAAAACAAATTTTTAACGCTAGAATGACCCAATATTTAGTGAGCCTTTAAATTTTAGTTGTCGTTTGCGACAATTGAAATGTCAAATAAAATTTGGCTAGTTCAGCAGAAACACGCAGCCAACGATGGCCGGAACTAAGGCGCCAAAATCGCTCGCCCACGTGCTAGGAGCTGGTTGCCAAAGTTGCACCGCTGAGGTGTCGATTTTTGAATGAATGCACATATTTCGAAATTTTTTGGATTAAAAACTTCACACGTATATCTTCTTAATTATATATCTTATTTATGATTTGCTTTTACATTATACTCTTTGCAATTAAATCTATGAAACAAGATCTCATTTGACTATATTTTAATTTTAAATAATTATAATAATTTTTAAAAGTCATATGTCATACTAATATCGTTGCCAAATATTAGTAAAGCTATAATCCAAATGTTATTACCATCGATTTGATAAAATCATGATCAAATACATTTTCTCCACCAACAATTTGAAATTACCCTCGATTAGTAACACCAAATTTTGTTATGATGACCGTTGAACATAAATCAAACAGGCCCTTGGCTTCACTTCAACCCCCAGGGCCATCAATCAAATCGATCCGAAAGAATATTTCGTGTTGGATTGGATTGGATCTCCCGGTCTGGAGAGGGTGACAGGATATGTGACCCCGCGGTGTTTATTTTGTTAAGCTGAGCAGGGTTATGGAACGATGTGACTCGAGCCGTTGAGCGTCATGGCGCGGTGGCTGAGCCAGGAACAGGAACCGGAAGGCCTTCACTCATGGAACAATCTTTTGGTGCGAGTTCAGTCCAAGTTCACAAAACGATAATTTTGGGTCGGAGTACTATGTTGTACGAGTAGGCGGCTTAAAATGTGCTCCACGCTCATTGCATACCCCCTCTCAAAAATGCATTCATTTTTTCCGTAACTAATAATTCCATTCAAATAGAAACCATATAAATCCTTCAACCTGTTCACAACTCATGTGCAAAAGAAAACACGAACCGGCCGAGATCATGATCAAATACTCCTACTCCTGCAACCTGCTGCATCGGCTGCTCTCTCTTTCCCCTCAGTGCTCACACGCCAGAGTAGGCGTAGAGCGAGTAAACCGTAGCAAGCTACACTTAACACATCGATCTCTTGGAAAGCCTGAGATCAAATCTCCTTGTAACTCGCCAAAAGATTTCCTGACCCAAATCTCTCCCGTCTGCTGCAGCTTCTGCATACACACATTGCCCGTGCCAGTAGTATCCATATACTAACTATCAGGCCCCTGAGGCAGCTCTCTCTCTCTCTCGGGCCTTTTTATTCACCAGCGCACCACAGGTCCACAGCCACAGCCAAACAAACTGCCGTCACACAACACAGGGGAGCCGGCACTAGCTGCGGAGAAGCTGGTGCTTCGTCTAACCTCGCTACAGGTATGTGAGCCCTCTTGCAATTTCTCTTTTTCGACTAGTTCGTGCATGTAAACCTTTTCTGAGTTTGATGTCTCGTTCCTGCAGTTCTGAATCGCAAGTGAAGCCACACATGGAAGGCAAGATGGAGCTCTGCACCTTTGCGGTAAGAAATCTGCGACCTTGTGTAGTCGCCTCAAGTCGTAGTGTTGTTTGATCGTGCTCTAACATTAGCTCTCTGTTGTTCCTTTCTCTCATTAGAAGGAGAGTTTTGTGGCAGCGAAGCCTTGTGTACAAAACCTGAGAACGCATAGACTTAAGCCATTGCAACCAGCAGCACATAAAGTTGTAGTCTAAGCAGATCATGGTGCTATCCTGATGGAGCTTTTTATACTAAATATCATCTTTATCTTTCTTCAAATTCTTTGTATTATGCATATTTGGGTATTTAAAAGATTAGATCTTCTTGACTTTGCAAGACCTTTTCTTGACCTTGTAAGACCCAAAGCTTTTTCTTCTTCTTTCTCGCACCTTCTTCTGTGATCTTCACCTCCTTCTCTGTCTATCCCTTCTGAGCTTCGTTGAACTGTGTTAGTTGAGAGTTTTAAAGCACTATATGATAATGTTACGTGAGAAGTGTCACACTCATCCATTGATTGTGTAAAATTCATCTTCACATGTTTATTTTGCTTTGATTGTAGAATGTAAGAAAAGAAAAAGTTTGTTTCTCCATGATGCTCAGGCCTGTGGAGCAAGAGCGTGGTTGTAATCTAGCTTTACATGTAATTACCCTACCGGTGGAATAAATTCGTCGTGATGTTACTGTTGACAATTGCTATACTCCTACGTGGCTTCACGGCAGATGCAATACACGAATAACGTGCTGTCACTTCTTTTTGTTATGCTTCTACAGAAGCATTCCAGTTTTGTCTCATCGCTCCCGCAGGACCACTGTTGGAAATTGCTTTCTTCTGTTGCATTGTACTGGAGTACTACTCTTGTTATTTCGCTGTCAACAACCCAAATCGTGTTGATCATCCTGGATTTTGTATTTTATTTAGGTTGCCATTATTTGCTTATCGTAAATTGCTGAAGCTGTTTCTCAAGAATTTGCGTCCACAAGGAAGAATTTGCTGGGAATTGGGGCAGATGGCTTGGGGATTGCTGTACAGTCCTGACGTAGTATCAAAATGGAGTAGTCGTACGTCCTGGCTAGCCTAAGAGATCAGTAGAGTCCTAGTACTACACAATTACTTCTATATATTCCAGGAATGAAACAGATGGAAATCATTAGAGCTCGTTCGGTTTTCCTCTTCCCTCGGGGATAGAGTTATGTTCGAGTGACCGTATCGATTGCAAGTCAGGTGTAGATTCAATCCTAAATTCCTCACTCCACTCAAATCGGCTTGCTAATCGAGCAAGCGAGCACTAATAATTGTCAATCGATAGCACTCGAGTTGTCAGTTATTGAATTTAACTGAATCAGGACCACGCATGTATCTCGAAGCTCGAAGCCTGCGACTCACGTAGAAACTGAACGTGTAGGGGTGTATGCCACGCAAATATAATCATGCAGACATGCATATATTACTAAAAACAATAACAATGTCTTGATGATCTTATCTCCTACACGTAGTAATTCGATTTTTTCTATAGAAATAGTATTAAGCTGTTGCATCAAAGTTCCGAGGTTTGTATATCTTAAAATAGAACTAGTATTTACTAGCGTTCTAGGTTGACAGCTTGTCCTGAAATATCAGATGGATTGTGGATAACTCAATCAAGAACAAGGTGCATTATAGAGCAGCAATTAAAGGGGACAAACAAATCCCAGAGGACGTAACTTTCGGAAAAGAAGGGGCAAAAAGGTTGCGTCTAGGTTGCTCCACAAGCCATTGGGTCAATTCACAAATCATTGGCACCACAGGCTTCCATAGGAAAGGGAAGACCGGGAGAGGAGAGCAAAACGCCAAAAACGTCTCTTCATGCATATTCTTAGAGTATTGGTGATATCCTGTCACTAGATCAAGGAAATGATTTACTACTCTTCCAGTTGAAACAACCGGACGTAGTGCGACTCCATTCAAGATTCGTATATGGTGGCAGATCACGTAGGCGGGTGCATTTGGCGGGCACTTGCACACAATTCTCTGCGTACAATACATGTGCCATTGAAAGGCATAAATTTAAATTGTTCTTAAGGCATCAACTTAAGAAACCTACCCTTCTTGCACAACACTAACAGTGCTTTATGCCCTGCAGTGATGTAGTTGGTGCTCTTCACGTGGGTTAGTTTGCACTTGAAAAGACTACAGGACGGTGGAGCTGAAAGGAGATCATTGCATTAGACCTCTCTTTTTTGCTTTTTTTTTTTTGTGAAACCACCAAACGCTGTCCCGATTCAATAAAAAATAAAGGCATTTCCCATGCACACGACAAACTGGACAGCTCTAAAGACTAAAGGTGACCGAATCATAGCTAGCGGCGCAATATAATGTTTTCGCTCTGTTCACTTTTAACTGTCATTCTACCTCTGAACGTAAAAATTAAAAAAAAATAGTGAGAAAAGAGAAAAGTGTATTGAAAAGAGAGAAAAATATATTAAAAAAATATGTTGAAAAGCAAGAAAATATATTAAAAAGTTAGAAAATAAATATTTAAAAATAAATTTTAAATATTAGAATGACAAATAAAAGTAAACAGAGGAGTAGATACACATGCTATTATCATGGTGCGAAAGACGTTTGCATGGTCACCATGTGATAGAATGATTGTTCAACTTCATCATCATAGTAGTTGTACTACTATTACTGGCTCGCAATGACATCCTAGACTGAACGAGTTTTTATGCTCTGTTTGAAAACATAGGAATTTCATATGAATCATACAATAATTTCACAGAAGTAAGTTCAATTTTATAGAAACAAACAAAAAAAATTTATAGAAAAAAAGAAATCAGGAAAACTCCCATGTTCCAAACGGGCCCTACATTTTATATAAA
>BCLF01000003.1:1215049-1237694 GCA_001602275.1 Zoysia japonica | reverse complement strand
AAAAAAAATTAAAAGAGAATAAATCTATTACTCTGTTGGTGTGATTTTAGTCCTTTTCATTCCACCTAATCTTCTCATCTTTTTTCCCTAACAAACAGACTTACAAAATAATAATAATATTCCTTTCCAATTCCCCTCCTATTCTCCTCAAAAGGAACGAGCCCTAACGCCGCCGGGGGGCTGGGACTATCGGCGCGGACACGACAGCTCTCCGTGGATCCGCGCTAATTATCTCGCGTAACTAAGACATTAATCCTTGTCGGCATAAACAAATGGTCCGTCGATGGATCAGGCGCGCGCGGTCGCCATCGGCGTAATCATCCTAATGATGATAACCAACCACTGCAACAAAGGACTCGCCACTGAGACAGGGGCGCATCAGGATCACAATTCGCGGCGAGGATACACGTATGCGGGAGGACTGGACCCCGGACCAGAGTATAGTACGGCTACTGCTTGTAGACGATGACTTGGTTGACGTCGCCGCTTGCTTTCTGCGCTTTGGATGTTACCGCTTCTAGAAGTACTGTACATACAGATACCATCTGCGGCTCTGTAAAAAGTTCAGCTCATACATGTAATTATATAGTACTCCGTATGTATTTACTCAACTACTCCAGCACGCTACAACGGCTAGGCTTTTTTTTTTGGGGTGCTTTTTTATATGACCTAGCTAGAAGATTGATTAATTAAACACGAGAAAAAAATAAAAAATCACGAAACGGACAGAACTGCAGTGGAATAGTCCCGGAGGAGTCCAAAAACTGCGCCATGTCTTGGTTTCTTCTGCTAATCCTCCAAATAATCTCTCTTTCTAATCCGTTTCTCAGCTCAGCTCAGCTCTGCTATGCGTCTCCGGCGGTTGCTTGCCCACCAGGGGTGCTGTGTCTTTCCGCGCCGCGGTTTTGTTGACTCTTCAGACGCCCTGCGCCTGCGTGTACCACAGGCTGTCGTCCATGCTCCAGATGCTCTCGACGTCGAAGCTGCCGATCTCGAAGTCCGCGACGCCGAGCTCGGACGTCCATGCATCTCCAGCTCCAAACAGGCACGGTTGCTGCTGCTGCTGGGTGTTCAGGTCCATGCTGCTCACGGCAAAGGCGCTGGAGGCGTCGCAGGCTGTGGTGAACCACTCAGAACCACCGACCGGCGCAGGCCAGGGCTGTACCCCCACGCCAGAGTCCATGGACGGGGACGACGACCCAGCCGTGGTGCTCGACAGCTCCGGGACGGCGGGGGTGTCCACCAGCTGCGCGCCGGCGGCAGCCGGGCAGTACTCGCTGGGCCAGCAGGCGTCGGTGGCGAGCAGCTCCGGCGACGCGTAGAGACCGTCGTCGACGCCGTTCTGCCACGACGATAGAGGCGTGTCCACGGCGGCGTGCTGCTGCTGAGCCTCCCCCGCGGCGGCGGCGGCCTGGATGCGCTCCACCAGGCGGGGCATCCAGAGGTAGCGCACCACGTCCTTGAACTGCTGGCTGTTGACGTCGCACTTGAGCTGCTTGGCGTGCTTCTGCACGCGCGTCCGCCAGTAGTTCTTGATCTCGTTGTCCGTGCGGCCGGGCAGGTGCTGCGCGATCTTGGACCAGCGGTTGCCCCACCGCGAGTGCATCTCGAGGATGAGCAGCTGCTCCTGCGGCGTGATGTTGCCGCGACGGAGGTCGGGGCGGAGGTAGTTGAGCCACCGGAGGCGGCAGCTCTTGCCGGTGCGCTTCAGCCCTGCATGACGGGAACACACACCATTAATCCTCCACACGTCGCGTCACACACCATTGCTATCAGCTGCTATATACTTATCAACAACTCGAAGATAGCTCCTAATTATAGTATGCAGATGAGAATATGTGATGACAGGATGAGTGATGTAATGAAATGGAGTGATAAGTAAATATTCCTATGGACTACGGCGGGGAATGATGCTAACCACTAAAAATTCTTTCGCTCTTTCGAATTACTCACTGTAGCCTCTAGTTAGCTGGATTCTCCTACTCTCCTGTTAGGCTCCTGGTAAGGTTGCTATCTGTTTCCATATTAGCATGTTGATGCAAAGTGACGGGTTTGTTTTTCAAGCCTTCGCGATCGGCGACAGCTCAGGCTTGTACGGCCCGGGCCCTGCGCTGTGTGAAAACGGCGGAGCCGTCCCTTGCTGACTAGGAAGCACCGAAGCAGGGAGCTGATGATGTGCAAGAACTCTCGAACTGTCTGGTGATCCTTGAGAGACTAAACGATGCGAATTAAATTGGTATGCGATTTGCCTAAAGGATCCTACCTGCTGATTGGGCGAGCGAGTTCCACCGGCCCTCGCCGTGCGTGGCAACGTAGTTGACAAGCAGGAGGTCCTCCTCCACCGTCCACGGCCCGCGCCGCAGCTCGCTGGCCATGACCTCGTCCTCGCTGCTGGCGTGATCTCTCTCGTGCGCCATGTCCATCGATCAAAACAAGCTAGCTTCTCTTCTGGTTGGGTTAATCACTCGGTCCGATCAATCGGCCGAGCAGAATCGGATGGCGCAAAGCCGCAGGTGGGAATATCAGAGTGTGTGGTAGAATCGATTGAAGCGGTGGAAGCTCGCAGCTGCGGGGTCGAGCTAGGAGAAGGGGAAGGCAGGAGCTAGGAGAAGAAGAAGAGCGAGATGAAAAGGGAGGGAGAGGAGGGGGCGGGTTTATATAGACGGGGCGAGGAGACGATGCGAGGTAGGCTGGTGGACTTGGAAAGGGAAGGGAGAAGAGGCGCATGTGGGGGAGCACGCCGCAACTGGGGAGATTAGTTTATCCCTTTTGATTTCTTTCCCTTTTAAAGCCAAAAGTTCAGGGGTTAATCAGGAGCAATCATCCAAAAAAAAATTTCAGGTCCGGGAGTGGCGGGTTAAATACCGGATTAACTGCTGATTTCATCAGCGTAGTACACGGATTGGGGGAGTTTGACTCGTTGACTCCTCGGCGCCGGCTCTAGCTCAAGACTCGAACCGCACTGAGCCGCAGAGCTCGCTTGGCACGCGCTCGCGACGTGGACCGCGATCGACGAACGCGGCGTCCTTGATTTCGCGCGTGTAAAAAGAAATATACCCGATCCAGCAGGTGTGGATTCATGTAAAGGGCATGCACTTCAGGTGGAGGCGTGGAGCGTGCGATTGGTACCGGGGGATCAGTACTTCATGTATACAAACCACGCCAAATGGAGTATAGCACAACTTATTTGGGCAACTTTATGTTCACAGGACAAGTTCTTGGTAACGTGGTGGAGTCATGATGTTACTATTTCCATCCACCGCCGGCTGGCTTTAATTTCTTACTCATTGTACACTATTTCCGTCTCAAATTATAAATTATTTTGGGCTCTTTAAGTTTTTTCAAATTATAATTCATTCTCACTTTACGAAACATATTTCTCTCTTATAATACATCTTCACTTTATCTCTCTACTCTTCGTCTTCAAAACATCTCACATTTTCTACTTTTCTTAATTCTCGTGTCCAACTCAAAACGTCTTATCAACGGAACGGAGGGAGTATATACTCACTTCTTCTAAAATTATTCTCTCGACATTGAATCTAACATCATATTTGACTATTCTTATTATTAAAACATGTTTAGCACTTGTTCATGAATCACAAAGAATCAATGCTAATAACCTGCATCGGATTTATCATTTATCCCGAAAATGTTTGGCACTTGTTCATTAACCACCGCACGCCAGCCTTGCGTGAAGTCCTCTCATAAAAGATCCCACCCATTTTCTGATGAACAGACATAGCACACACGACATGGGAAGATGTTTCTTCCATCCGGACAGCGATTTGGTGCCGCCGGCCTCCTATCTGCATCGTTGCATCGCCAATGTCCACGCACACTGTCCAATCTGCACACCTGGCGGCAATAATTCGTTGCCACTGCACCGTGTGAATCTACCCGCGCCGTGCAGCTAGCTACAAGCCTACACCTGATAGATACCCGTGTTGCTGTCTACTGGAGTACTACGCTGCTCCAAGCATCCGGCGTAGTCTACGAACAACGGCACGTACGTACGCCGCCCAAACCGCATAAGCGCTCGCCGTCGCGGACAAAGCGAGCAAAAACTTGACCGTTTGATTGGAATTTTGCTCCGACATACTGTATCGGTTGCCAGCAGGAGCACCGTAGAAGAGAGTTCGAATACTAACCCAAGCTGTGCACGCAAAAATGACACAGCCGTTGAAAATAATAGGATCCCAAATCATCAATTTTTTGGATCAAGGTACGAGAGCCGAATACCGAACTCAACCAACTCAATTTTCTTTTTTTTTTGAAAGGAGAAATTACTCGACTTTTATAGAAAGTTTCACACACTGGGATACCAGCGTCAACACACAGCACCGCGGGTGGCTCAATTTTCCAAACAGAAGAACGGCAAATGTCCTCGTAGTCTCCTATATCACAAAACTGTGCCAGTGGCATTATTTTTTATTCGAACGATTGAAAAGAAACTACTCCTGTGGCATTATTAATTGGACGGAGTAGACCCAAATTATTAGAAGGATTTTTGCTTGAGTCAACTCTACGAGCTGAGTTGAAACAGTGTTGCCAAGTCCGCTGCCGCGCTGTGTGAAATTATTTAAAACCGCCAAGTTGACCCTTGTAAAAGCAGGAATTTTTTTTTTTTGGTTGCTGAGGGGATCGGAGGCCGGCCGCGGCCGGGAGGTGCGGTGGGATTCCGCGCCGGAGTTGAAAATCTCGGACATTTCGGCTGGATTCTTATGTGTGCCGATTTTCAACACATGATGCGTTGGTTAATCATATTCCTTCCCTGACATGATGTCTCTCCAGCTTAATTTAGCACTGCTACTAGTCTACATCGTTTACTTGCCAACCTGCTTAAGAGATTTGATTTTTCAAGCTCGATCAGCTGACAGGCTGCTACGGGATTTGTACTCTTGCCCTGGGATTGGATTGGATTCGTCCGGCCGGGTTGCTGAAGTATGTATCGGCAGCTAGCAGTGTTGTACCGTTGCTCGGGATTATTTTGGATCTATCCGTTGCTGATCAATCGATCTTGATTGGAACTGGGTTTAAACTAATCCGCGGTCAGATGGGAGTCCACGGTTCGATTCGATCGTGGCCAGCTTGGCCGGGTTGTACTGTTGCCGACCTGTGCTTGTTGGATAGCGTCGTGCGAACAAGGTCAGAGTGTTAGCTGAGTTGGACTGGCGTGGCCGCTGACTCTCCGAAGTCCCAACTACGGCTGAGGTACCCACTTGCAGCAGGGATCTCTATTTTACGCGAGCGATGCAGGTCGATCACTGTCTTCATGCGACCGCACAAGGTAGTCAAGCACATATGCGTACAACATCTCGTGTCCTCTGGATCAGTGCACTGAATGTTCCTCGTTTTACGGTTTATTATTCTCTCTATTTGCATAGTGTTTCTATTGTGGCAACTACGCATATTTTCTAACAAGACATTGCAGCGAAAAATGTTGTACTCCGTCCTCGAGCTGCTCTATCCTCCGAGCCGCCACGACGGCGTGACACCCGCTCGGCAAACAAACTAGCGGTCCAAGAAAGTCCCAATGCAAGGGCACAGGTGACGGGGCTCCGCACGCCGCGCGCGTAGGAACGCTCCACCAGCCGCAAACGGACTGCCTCTGAAGAATATGCTCTACGAAGTTTTCGTTTCGGTTTTCCGGCTCATGCTGTGGAATTCGATGGAGTGATCTAGTACATCGTTTTCGTACAATTTTGTACTCTTTCCGGTCGGTCATTTTCATGGGACAATCAAATGACGGGTCGCACTACTTGAGTACAAGGAGCAAGAGGCTGCGACCGTTCATTCACACGCTGTGCACGGTGGTTTCACAGTTCGTTCTATACGTATATGGTCACGTGCAAAAAACTTCGGGCCAAGAACATTTGCAAACTTTGGCATATAGTTTCTCAGTTCTAAAATCGCTATCACCGGCTAGTTCTAGCATGCAGGCGGCAATAATATTAGAACATGGAAATAATTGTGTGACCTCAGTGCTGTGACATTGAATTTTAATACTAACCATTGGTATTAATATTAATTATTAATACTAATATATAAACTAATGTTACCATCCAGTGCCACCTAGCACCGGTGTCATACAATTATTTCCATTAGAGCGGAGGGAGTATTATGCACTAGTGGTAATGATTCTGTTTTAACTCTTTTTCATTTTTTCGCCCTTAATACAATAAGCACCAGCACAGCTTGCGTTTGGCGTTGTGCGGCGGTGAGGGTAGGCATTGAATTTGCTCTTTTCTTCAAACACGGTACTCCAAATAATAATATAAAAAAGTACCCTACTAAACTTTTTCTGAAACTTAATGCCGCCATATTTTCACACGTTTCATTTTTTTAGAAAAAAATGGAAATATATTTCGACCTCGTTTCATGGACCACTACGCACACATGATTGCCAAAAATAACGCGACAGATAACACACGTCGAATCAGTTCGCCACAATGTTCCCAGCTCCAAACTTTTTGCAACATAAAACAAGCCAAGGAACGCATGCATCGCGTCTGGCTTGCCTTTGCGCGACCCAGCTAGCCCTTGCTCATCGACATGGAGGCAGCTCTTGTCCCGGAAAAGCCCTCCAAAAAGGGAGCAATGGCGATAGAATAGGACAGGGACGCCATTGCCAAAGCACTCCTGCACCACTACACCATAACCTAAGCAAACTTAACATTTTCAAATCACTCGTACTTCACGTTTTCGAATCCAAGTACTCCCGAAAAGGCGCACGATTGGCCATCGTGGCCTCGTGTAAATCAGACACGATCTCGTCGGCCGCGAGTAAAATAAGGATGGTTGCATGGCTTTCCGTCGCCGTTTGCCAATAAACAAGTAGTACGAACAAGACACTAATGGCTTCAGTGGGAGACACATAGGTTAGCGTGTGATGTGTAGTGGAAAAGCGCAGGGCATCATAATGAGCGTTCGATCAGGGGAACACTAGAGACGTGGGCAAGTATTTGTAGGCTTCGAAGGGCTCAGGGTACAAAAGCAACCAGTATAATAACTTGTTTCAGGTAGTTTCGGCCAGGAACTTTACGTGTTCCAATCCTGGTGGTGAGCAAGACAATGTTGTACTAGTAGAACTATCTGATAGTTATTAGTATAAAAATAACTCATGGTACCCCATATGTCGTGCATCTTGCCAACTTTAACGTACGCGTACATGTGTGCCATTTTTTCAAAAAAAAAAAACTTACCCTAACAATCAGAAGCATTTTAGTAAATTTTAGAGATCTACATATACTTTAGAAATATTATAAAAAAAATTACAAATTTAAAGATCAGTTTCACAAAAATACACTTTATCATAAAACTATAGATATTAGGATTCTTCCTCACAAAACTGTCAACTAGGGTCCACTTATCAAGTTTATGGGGCTAAGAGACAAAAAGTTCTCTGATAAATTTTTCACAAAATGTGTAGTTTTGTGAAATTGACTCTTAAATCTGTAGTTTTTGATAATATTGTTAAAGTAGCTATAGTTCTCTGAAATTTACTCTTATTAAAAAGAAGACCTAACACCATAGCCCTTGTGAGAACGGGCAACGACATTGGCTGGGTTCTAGATGTATATACATTAGTGTGGGTAGATGGTTTTTTTCTAACTTCAAACTCAAATAATTTGCTAGGTGGGAGTGCTACTAGACGCAACTAACCAACTCAGCTAGATGCTTGTTCGTATTTTGCATAAGCAATATCCGTGCACAAATTTGTCATGCAAATTATTGATTAAAAGTGTAATTGATATCATGATTTTGTGGTGTATAAATTACAATGGTCCTACACATAGGTCTCCTATTTTCTCTAAGATAATATATAGCCATATAGGTACCTCTTTATGGATGCTGAAATAAAATTCGAAAGGAAATGCAAATGAAAGCAACATGCCCGGGCTTAAGGACATACCCGAGAATAAAGCAAGCACCGCTTGTTTGATATGCTTAACATCAAGTAGGACAACAGCTTTATTTAAAAAAACGGTCGATACATGCATCGGCATCAATATATGGCTATTCTACCCAATTTTTTTTTCTAGTTGACATATAGTGAAACACCAACAAAAGTTGATGATACTCCTTTCTCCTTTTCCCCTTTTCTTGTTTTGCTCGCTATCTACCTCCTTTGATTTAAGCATTTTAAATCATTGCTGTGAAACTGGCCACCAGCCGCGTCGTCCGCGGTTTGTAGTATATGCCACAACTTTGTCGAAATCTAGAAGTTCCATCTCAAAGTCAGTACGCAGAACATATTCGATACTTTATAACACTGCTTTGGTGATGTGGAAATGAGCTTGAGCTTTGTTTTGTGCACACTTGAGCGAAACTTTTTAGAGCTTCATTCCTTTCGTCGTTGTGTTGCAATGTGCGTGGCAGAATCATCGGCCAGAAAATAAAATAAAACAAAATACAAAACCGAAGAATAAGAACGTGCTGCAAGGACTTTTCTGCTGCTTGCGTACTAAAAAAAACTCGGTCGCGGGGGGTTAGATGGCCCCACGGCTTTCTTTTTAAAAAGAAGCACCTGCAAGCAGGAGCCGAGAAAATCTACAAACTTTGGTCCTATCTTCAGAGAGCTGGCTTTATGTTTCGAGCTTTTAACTTATGCTTTAAGCCAGCTCATATATGAGAACTCGCCCACTATAGATCAGTTCAGACTGAGTACTGAGTAAATGAGACACAATAAGTGAATTTTTTTTATTCTATAAATTATGCACACCAAAATTTGAAATTGATGGCTCACAACTAGAGGTCCTAGCCTGCTGCTTGCTTGGGTACTACTAAATTGCTCCATCGATCGATCAAGCTTCTAGCTAACTTTAGTACTTTACCAATCACAAAGTTGAAGCGAACTGATAATTATTTTCATCTCATGGAACTTGTGCTGTTTCTACTTTATTTGTTTCCGGCAACAGTCTCGACTGTTGGTTCCAGTTGTAAGCAAAACAAAGCACACTTTTTGATGCTGATCAGGTTCTTATAAACAACAAAAAAAGCTTTACAACATGTGGCTGGATCGGATAGAAACTTTGGTAGAAGCATATATGCTCGTTTCCCGTAGGTTAACAGCTTGATCTGTATAATCATTGCGGATTCTGTACCAGCGCTATAAAATTTAGATAAAAGTTCTACAAGTGGTTGGATCCGTATGGAGTCTAATAAATCCTGCAAAACGTAGAAAGTACGGGACAAGTCCGTATGCTTTAAATATGATTAACTCCCCCCCCCCCCCCCCCTCCAATTGGGACAAATCTTTGTGCTAGGGGCATCAAATTAATCAAGAACCGAATATTACAATATTTTGCGAGCAGTATAGGTACATTTATAATATTCCTAGCTAGTTACATTATGCAAAGTCAGCACATATATAGATACTAGGATTAAGGGCCGGGTGACTATTTAACTAGCGTGGTGACAAAAAAGCTCCATAAAGGTCTACCCTAAAGAAATCTTTGATAAACTCTCTAATCTACATTATGGTGAAGGATCCAGAACGAAGAGATTCAGCACGTATTCACAGAGCTGAATATGACAGAGATATATATCACCCATAAATAAATCTCACCCCCTGATATTAGAAACATTCTGGTGCACGTCGCGATTTACATCATTCCACACGCATACCGCAGGTAATTTTCATAAACACCATTATTGGAGTTACCAAAATCCAAATGCGCAACTGACTTCTTGTAGGCGAAGTGTGGGTTTCCCCTAACCTGGTGAATTAAAATGGGTTTGAGCCGTGAGGTAGCCACGCCATAGGAAAACGATATCACCAATACAACAAGGTATACCGTCCATTTGCCGTCAAACTGCTGAAAATTACAGCCGTCCAAAGAATTTACCGACCACCAAGGATACTTACACCCTCATCTTAGATGATTAGTACTACTAATATTTTCTTTAAGAAGTCGACGTCACCGCAGAAAGATCCACGTTGTGATTAGTTTTTACTACCAACCTACTACTATCAACTAGCTAGTTGATTCCCTATCATGGACACCTCATCCCTAGCTAGCTCCTTAATTTAATTATGTTGGGCTTTAGTAGATGCTGTACATGCTAATGCTCATTAATTATCTACTGAGGACTTGGATTTTTCCTGTGCATTGCTAATGCTTGCCACGCCATTACCCAGCACTTCTATCATATCTGGTACTCATCATGCTTCCTCTGCCATATATTTTGTTTTTGCAAAGTGTATGTATGCAAATTGCAAATAATGGTTATATGGTCCCAGCTACTGCTTCAGGTTAAGTGACCAACTAATAACGAGCATTAGTGAGATTTGTTTAGGGCACGAGTGGAGTACTGACTAATAAGTCTATGAGTTGTAGAACCGCACTGTTGTTATGGTGCGTGCGCGTGCAGCAGACGGACAACGACGATCAGGAGCCTCGCCGAGCGCGTCGAGCACTCATTCGCAGATCGCCGGAGGAGGCCGACGGCGGCTATGCGTGTCGACGCTTCCCATGCTGAGCTTTTGAACGTGTCAAACTATACACTCCTATAGCAGATTCTACAAATAGATCAAAATAATTATGGATCCTATATTTGTACGAATCTCGATGAGTAAATAATAAAAAGTAAAACTTCCCTCATAATTATAGCTATCAGTTTAAAAAATTATTAAACAGTTTTAAAAACTGATGCGTTCGATAGTTTTAAAATTATAAAAATTATTATTTGAGATTGATTTCTAATTTTACCTCCCAAAAAGTAAAATATTTGGTCTTACATGGCAGCCAGATGGATGGATACTATACCGCTGGTACCTTTAATTGGCGGTGTATTGCTGGCCAGTGGCCAAAGACACACTTGTATTGCAATACTGAGCTTTTTAGGTATCGTAGCTGAAACGTTTTTGACTGAAACTGATGTATGATATACGTATAGTTCTACCAGTGGCACTAATCTTTGACTCTTCAAATGCACAGCCATACACGGCTTAAACCGTAGTTTTAAAACCGATTGCGTCGCACGAACCGACCTGACGGCAGCTTTTGGACTGGACGCAAGGCCCACAGCTTGGACGCGGGTCGATCGGAAATCAAATTTCTAAGTCCCCATAGACCTCCAGTCAAATGCAAGCGATTATCCAAAGGCGCGATCCAGAGAGTCAAGAAATATTTGTTCCATGTTGGAAAAAAAATTTCGTGGAGCGACAAAAACGTTAGGATGTGCTGACTTTGAGAGGAGTTAGGTGCCAGCTGATCGGTTGCGATGATGCACGATGCTACAAAAGTATACTAGTACAAAACATGGTTGAAATTTTAGCTTTGTGTGATGAACGGGGTCTGCTAGCTCAATCATGCGCCGATTTTAAGTTCTTTTCGAGAGTGTTTCTGTCAATGCAAGGCGACTAGAAAAACAGAGACATGTTGGAAGCATGCATGGGCTTCTAGAAGATGATTGAGATGTAGTACGATTTATACAAAATAGTCAACCAACCAACGCAGTTCTCAAATCCAATCTCAGTTATTCTTTGATTGCTTGTGCAAAATCTATGGTGAGAGAAAAATACTGTGAGTGAACTTTTGCATCTCAATTCAGTCTCTGCATTCGATTGCTCATAAGTTGCAGGGGTGAATACTCTACTATATATTGGGCAGCATTTGAGCATTTTCTGTTGAGACTGTCAAATAAAGACTTTTTTACTTTTACCAAACCCAGACCCAGAAATACTTACTATTTGTGGAAGAGGAAGTACTCTACAAAACTACATGCACCCTCACCTTCCAGACCAGGCCCTGCAGTAATACTTGGATACTTTCACGAAAAATTTCAATGTATAACGAAAATTGCGATGATAATGGCTATTTACTCCCCATTCAAAGATATTTATCGGTGAATGCATTCATTTAATTTTTTTATGCTTTGTTCAGTACGGAGTAGTAGCCATAGAACGTTCCTGATGACCACGACCATAAAAGTAAACTATTCGTCAAACTGGCCAATGCAGTATTAAAAGGATTCCCAATTTGGACGAAATGAACGGAGTGATACGGTTGAATAGTATGTAGCTGAGATACTTCGTTGAAATAGATTTCACTTGTGACGAGTTTTTCTCTGTCTTTTAAGTCGAGACAAAACTTAGTTAAGATACATCAGGTTGACCATTCTTCATGATCAAATTAAGTAAATATAGATGTTGAAAAAGGGTAAAAGTTCTAGAAGTTTCAAATTACAAAGACTGGTAGTCTAAATACCAGTAAATTTTTACCTTATTACTTCCAGCCTAGTTCTCTAGTGGTGTGTTGGGGAAAATGCCTGTCTGGAGTGAAGATGTGCTTGATCATGCTGACTGATGAAGGCAACATTCTGGTCAAACGCGACAGTGCATGCAACAAGCTAGAATAACTGATTGCGGATTAAGAATCGCCTAGCCAGCGTGCGGTAGCATGCATCATCAGTTAAATTACATTATCAGGAACGGCAGCAACGGGATGATTAGATTTAACTTGTCCGATCCGATCGAAGCAAACACCGACACAATTCCTGTTTAATTCCTTGGACGTATTCAGAGAATTTTCAGACGTAACCAGGGTCAACTTATTTCGTTTGATGTGTAAGTTTCAAAAGGTGCATGAATTGCGTAGCTGCCTGATCGAGGAGACTGCTAGCTTGCATGCATACTCCTACTCCATTAAGCAAAATGGATGAACTGATAAGTGTAGACTGAGCAAACGCACGAAGATGACTAAAAACTAGGATCCATTACCAGTCCCCCTCGTAGCATCAATCGCATCAATTATGTCTAGCACTGCTGCACTGGGGATCGACGTTTCATATCAGAAGCACCCGGCCGGGCTCAAGTGCGATAATCTCGACCTCCCGCGGTGCCCGATGCATTTTCCCCTTTTTTCTCGACGGGAAGTGCCCGATGCATTTCGAGAAGAGGATACCTCTCATCAATCATCATCGACGCATCACTACGGTGGTTGCCATTGATAGCAGCTAGACGGTGTTCCTCGACCTGATCAAACACCTGCCGTTGCAAATGATGCTCTTTTAAGCATCACTAATCGATGTCGTTGTTGACTTTTAAATTCAACTTTGATCATTCGTTTTATTCAAAAAATTTGCTCGAACATGTAAAATTTTAAGTTGTGATTCAAATAACTCTAATAATAAATCAAATTATATTAAAATATCTGAAATTTATCAAAATATTTTGAATAAAACGAATGGTAAAAGTTGAATTTAAAAGTCAACAGCAACATCAATTAATTAAAGAACGGATGGAGTATTTCGTTCGCGCTTTATGCCCCCTTTTGTTGCCTGCGCAACATGTACATACAAATATCTCTCGACAAAGCGCGTCAGTACACACGTACAAATATCTTCATCTCAGTGGCAGAACAGCATGCATAGTTACAGGATAAAAACAGGCAGCTGAACACTAACAGGAGTACTAGCGAGATAGTAGCTCAATGAGCAGCCGCACTGCAAGCGGCTGCCTTATCCGCAGACGCGAACGAAATCCGGTTGCCATCACTCATGACGCAACGGATGAAGCTATCGTCACTAAGTAATCAGTAGGGTTCAGTGTCACTCAAGCTTGCCTAATGGGAGCAGATGCAAAGCCATCGATTCTAGCAGCAGATGAAACAGGGGACCTACCTACTGCAAAGCTTGTTGAGGGAGGCATGCCCTAGTGATGTTCCCAACGATGCACACGGACAGAAATGTATCTAACGTCGCTGAAAAGATGAGCGCAATTGGGCGAGCCGCGAGATGCCGGGGACGGCCTGGCACCGCGGCGACGGGCGTCCACTCGGACAAGACGTGCGTGTGCGTCGTCGTGCTTGCCGCTGTCGCCCGCCGCTGCCTTCTACTACCTGCACGAAAGCGCGACGCAGCGCACGGGCGGACCACGGAGCGCGACCGCTAGCTAGCTTCTGGAGGACCACGGACCCTGTTGTCGCTTGCCCCTGCCCTGCGCGGCCGGGCACTGCGCGTAGGCGTCAGTCGCCAGCGCGCGCTTTCAGGGACAAAAAGCCCCCCCGTATCTCGCTGCACCACCACCACTATGTTTTGTGTCACTGGTACTATGCCGTGGTTCATTGTTGTTGGCAGGAGCTGTCACCAGTCGATCTTCCACAAGCTGTTGCTGTTGCCTCGCGTCATTGGTGCTGCCGTAGCTGCTATGCCCTAGCGGTACGACTATGGCTAGACCTAGAAACCGTTTAATTTGGACGGGCGCGCGCGTCGCGTAACGGTGGTGGTGGTGGCTACTACGAGGAAAGTGCGGGCGCACGCACGCACGGGCGGGCGGGCGCGGGGCGACGATCCGTGTCCGTGTCCTCTCGTCGCGTGCGCCGTGCACTATCTTCTAGCGCGCGCGAGGGCAGTGGGCACCTGCCCCGTCCCTAGTGCAGTGCCAGCGGCCGAGATCTTGGCACGGAGATCTTGTCCCGGACCGAACTGAAGCTTTCCGCTGCAACTTGTGCGCGCGCGCCGGCGTTACGCGCGACGCGTGGCCGCGTTGCGGTCGGACGTCGTTCGACGTCCGCGCGTGGCTCGCACGAACGAACGATCCTAGTCAGGTCGATCAATGCACGTGCTCTCACGGATCTCGGCCGAGCGTCAGGTCAACGGGAGATAGGGAGGGCTAGAGAAGACAGAAGAGGCGCATGGCAAGAAAGAGCAGAAACTCGACTTGCACTGCTGCTGCTCGCTGTGCCAGTTTTCGGCCAATTTCTTCTTACGCGCAACGTGCGTGGCCGAGAAATCTGGCAGCTCAATTCTCTCGCATGTCTGTGTCTGTGTGCGGGAGCACGCCGTTCAATTCTCTCGCGTGCGTGACTTCACCATCTGCCGGCCGCCACGAACGCGCGCGGCCGAGAAATCTGGCAGCTCGATCGGCACGCGCCGCCGTACGCCAGCGTAATTCGTAGTAGTGTATCCGACGATCTGCCTGATGTATCTGTGTACCGGTTAGTGGAGGCAGAAAGCCATCGACGGCGACGGCCGGGACGATCGGCGCCGCGTCGCGCGTTTGTGCTGTTTGACATTTTTTAGCTGGTTCAAAAGGTGATCGAGCGCAAAAGAAAGTACTCCAATATTAACCACTGATCCTTATTACAGCTAGCGCCAAGACCATCTCCCTCTCTCGCAAGTGTTGTTTATTAAGCCGGCCTCATGCCTATCATCAACATGTATGGGACTTCCAACTTGTCGACAAGGCGCACCGGTGTAAAACGCTCTGGAATTCGGCAGCCTGCAAGACTGAACGCGTCCCGCGGTTTGCTTTTTGAACTTGCTATACTCTAGTAGTATAAGCGAGAGTGCCTTTTGAACTTCAAAGTATCACAATGAGTGTGATTAATTAGTAACTTGAAAATCCTATCATCGCAATGTTCTGATGCTACTTGTAAACATATGTCTCCAGCTGCACGGTGCATGCATGCACTGTCATGTTATGCCATTAGACCTAATCCTCTTTTATTCTATCAGCTGCCCACAAGCCGGCTGGTCAACGTACGTACTCCCCATTTGTCAAACACCACGTACTTAGCCTGTGCAGTGATCACTGAAGATCGTCGAGGCCGTACGTCGTGCTGCGTTACGTACAGATGAGACAAATTTCGAAGGTTTCAACTTTCAGGCTGGTGGGTTGGACTGGAATAAGTGGATGCGTGCGGCAGCTTCACCTTCATCCGACAGCTACATTTCGGAACATCGATATGGACGGCAGACAGCTGCGTTGTGCAGCGATGGGGTGTGACCGTGTGAGGCATACCAGACCGGGGAAGGAAATTCCAACCCGCACTCACAGTGATCGGCGGTCGAGCCATCCATCGGTCGACGTGCATGAACAGTAGGTCCACCTGAAGAAGATACCATATGCACTACCGCTGCACGCCGGCGAGAAAGCACTTGCCGGCGGACCGGCGGAGGGGGTACTGACGAAGAACTGGATTTGATTCCCGGTGGGTACAAGGGTTTAGGAAAAACTAAGCACCGGACAGCGACCGACACTAGTCTGCCTGCCGGCCGGCTGACCCTTCCGCCTTGTTTGTTTGGTAGGAGTGGCTCTTCGTCTTCGATCATCAGGTCTTTCAGCTGATGCCTAGTAGCTAAGCTACGGCGATTCGATCGATCCGTCTCAATACGCGTGATTGAGCGTGCATGACAGCATGAGAGAAGGCGATTGACCTTGCCCGTAATTCAATGAATTTAATCCAATTAGCGCCGTGTGAAAGCCTTTTTGAAAGAAAACTCGGCAGGGGTTGACATGCACTGAGGGAGAACGGAAGAAAAGGGGGCCGGTTTGATATGTGTTTGGTATGTGATGAAAATAGTGGAGGGCGCTATCAGTGAAACTAGTAAGGTTCGGCAGCTTGAGATGTTTGAACAAAGTCCGGGGCGCACAGTTCTATTGTACAAAGCAAACTGTTTTAAAAACCGTTTTGCCTTTGTCTGTCCGGTGGCTACGACGAGGAGGCAGCTCCTCCGGACATGCACCACCCCGACTGATAAAAAGAAGTTCATTCATCCGGTGTCAACCTGCGAGCTGCGAAGCTTCAAAAGTCCATTTTGGGCTCTGTTCTCTTTGTGGCACTGTTTCGGTGGGATAGCATAAACCCTGTTAAATAAGGACATACATGTGGTGACAATGTGTTGACGGGCTTTTCGCTGCCGAGTGTGCATTTACCCATCAAGCTCCACCACAGTGGAGCAGCGAATTTGAATTGTAACCTCGGTTTCGTATTCCGGTTCGCTGTTGACACATCTTTTCTTTGGTTCGAGTAAAACATGGCGCCTAATTCAAAACACTTTACGTGTTCCCTGATCAGTACGCAAGAGATAAAATAAACATATAGGTCAGAGTCAGACCATACTTTGTGTAGTGGCTGTAACCTTTTTTGTTTCTGCAAGAAATGTGATAGCGTCACAAGGGACGTAGTTTCCATTTACTTTTCAGTGTCTTCAATAGATTGCATTTCCAGATTTTCTACAGAGTGAAACAAGGACAACTGAAAGGGACAAAATGATCTGAACAGAGCAGGCCTTTATCATGTGCATTCAATCTACTGCTTCAAACAAGTGCATTCAATCTACTGCTTCTATTCATCCATCGGTTCTTCAGAATCCTCTGAAGGCGAGTCCGATGACAATGGTCCTAATATTCCCTCCGAACTGAGGGCCAATCCACTCTGCAAACAGGTGACACAAGAAGACAATTAAATTATCTCAGCTAAGTGTCATCCAAGAGCCATGATCTACACATAGAGTACAATGTTTTGGCACAGCATGTTATTCACAAGGAAATGCAAGCAATACCTCTGGCTGAAACCTTAACATGTCAGCACGAGCCATTGCCTCTGCTCGTGCTATTCTCTGCCTGAATATCTGAGCCATTTCATCAGCCTGATTTGATCCAAAGAAGCCAAATGTTACTTCGCTAGCTAAAGCATGTTCAGCACATATGCAAATATAATTGTTTATGCTCACCTTCTCAAAAACAAGCTTGGGATTGCGGATCATGTCACCAGGTGTTGGCTCAAGTTTCTTTGTTGAAAGACTTACACGTCCTCTTTCACGGTCATGGCTCAGTATCATCACCTTGCATCAAAATGCACTGGGTCTTAGCCGCTGTGAAGATATAATACAATTTCGAAATATCAAGATGGCAATACCTTGAGGGTATCTCCTGGTTGCAGAACAGTAGATATATCCGCAACACGATCATGACTGATCTGGCTGACATGGAGAAGACCATTGATTCCACCGATGTCAATAAAAGCACCGTAAGGTTTCAAGCTCTCAACAGTTCCCAAGACAACTGAGCCAATACCAAGCTGGGCTTGACTGTCTGCCATTGCCTTGCGATTACTGAGGACAAGCCTTCCTTGTTCCTTATCAACCTCTACAAACTTAAGAGGTAGTTCACTGCCAAGCAGCTCTTCAGCAGTTGTTTTCTGATCGTATCAAATCAAAGTATATCAGATAGGACTGGCATTAGTACCTGAATGTCATTCCATGTACAAAAGGAACTATAAATGTTGAGAGCTAACCGATGACACTTGTGAAAATGGAACAAATGCCTTGAGCCCTTCCATGAGAGCAACCACGCCACCTTTATTTCCTCCAGTCACCTGAGTGCAACATTGAAAATAAGAAAACTAAATGAATAAAGTCACATCTTAACAAGGCTAAAAATAGCACTGAGAAGTTCTAAAGGAAATCATCCAGACATGATAACATGAGA
This sequence comes from Zoysia japonica, assembly GCA_001602275.1. NCBI lineage: Eukaryota > Viridiplantae > Streptophyta > Magnoliopsida > Poales > Poaceae > Zoysia > Zoysia japonica. The sequence goes on along the minus strand of BCLF01000003.1, from coordinate 1,219,471 downwards.
GAATACATGACAAGTAAATTGCAGAAAATGAAATAAAACCTTGACAAAGAAGACATGTTATCGGAATCAGACAGTGAACCACAGCAATATAACAAGAATATGAACCAAATATCTAGCCAGTGACGTGTCTGCAATTGGTTTTGCTGCCTGACAAGCAAGATATAGCAACATGACAAATATAAGAAGTGTTAAGAAAGACCTCCTAAATACACATAAGGGAAACAGATACACTTCCTAAACATAAAGAACAGTGGTTGCAGCTGTGAAGCATTCAAAAGGGAAAATTTTGCAAGGTCGCACAAGGGGAAGAAACATTTTAAACATTATTGAGTTCAGAAACTTAGAAATTTCTATACAGTGTGGCCAAGAGCCATAGTAAGAACAAGAAATAGTTAGCTACTTCTTCATGTTTGTTACTCACTTTACCCGTGACAACAACATCTTCTGCCTGAAGTTGCCGGCATCTTTCCCATGCAAGATCTTGCTGAATTGCTTGCAAACTCAGAATCAAGGTTTCATCACCCGGATTCTCATCAATTATCATGAATTCTTCAACTAAACCAGGGCGAATAGCAGCCTCTTCGACGTTGTCAATATCAAGAAGGCATGCCTTATCTAAAGGCAGGAAAGCAGTAGACTTTGATTGAATGTCAACATATGCACCATTTGAAGTGGTCATGAATACTGTTCCTTTAATCTGTAGATATCACAAGCGTGACAAATTATTTAGATGTAAAAATAAGAAAATAATGAAGCTAATAGAGATTTTGCGATCTAAATCATACTCTACCCAAAACCAATATAACACAAAGAACTGCGAAGAAAGGTAAACATCAGTAGCAGTAACACATTTCCAAAAGATATTACTCCAGAATCTATATAAAGCCATAGGAAAACTTAAAAGGGCACTTCTCATCCCACAGCAGTAGTCCATAGAGATTAGGGGTTACCCTACTTTTGAATCATCTATTTTCCTTCCATCCAAAGTGGGACAAGGCTAAGATTCTGCTCGTTCATCTGTTTTTGTGAAACATAACTTGTGAACAGACCATTGTTGATTGTAAGTGCACTAGTGCAGCATAAACAGGATGAAACTATCCCCAGTCAAGAAAAAACCGGCCTAAAAACTGAAATCCTTGTCTTGAGATGCCAGCATTACACATGCGGTACCCACGCTGGGTACCAGGGTACGTGGCGATGAAAGAAACTACCTCACTTCATAAGTCAGCTAGGATTGGATACTTGATGCATTTTATTATGGTAGGAGTATTTACTTAGGCAAAAGATTAGCTATCGAGATAAGGTGGCACAAATAGACAACCAGCGTACACTTCAGAACTTTGATATCACCCTCTGCACTCACATGAATTTTATCAAGTTCAGATAATGTAGATTCAGAGGGCTAAACCAAGTTGAGCACAACTGTCAGCATGTTCTTTGATTAATCAGATTGAATTGAATTATTGGAGACTAAATTCTCCAAACAAAAAACTAAAATGTGGCACAGGTATGAAGAGCAATTGACGTATAGAAAAACCGATGTCATCGTAATTGCATAAATTTTGAGTGCCCCTCACCCGAAGAAAAACGGAACCAGAACTCATTTCCATTGTAGCATAATGCTATGAGTACCAGATAAGACAACAAATGCTACCAAAGCGACAAGCAAACGACACTCGAGTAGAGCGAAGAAAGCGGGTGCTTACGAGGGAGCCGATGTCGGTATCAATGTCGGTAGTCTCGACGGCGGTGTCGAGGTCCTCGGGGGAGAAGGAGACGCCCTCCATGGGAGCGGTGCGGCACCGCTCCGCGGCCTCGTCGAACAGCTGGCGCATCCGCTCCCGTTCCTGCTCGTCCTTGGTCAGCGCGTACGTCCCGCATACCAGCGCGGACGGCGGCCGCCTAGGCTCTGATGGAAGGCGGGGCGACGCGCCGGAGAGAGGCGGGCACGGGAGGCCTCCGACGTGACGCGCCAGGGACGCCATCCTCTCTGGTTGCTGCTGCGCCGGTGTGCTGGAGTGAGGGAAGGGGACTTTGTTCAGGACGAGTGTGTCATCCGTCCGGTGGTGAAGGATTGGAGATGGTCGGTTTGGGCCAGACCGCCAGTTGAGAAGCCCGGATTCCACTGGTCTAAAAAAAAAAGAAGCCCGGATTCCACTTCAATCTGGTGGGGAATGTGGGCGCGCAGTGGGCCGGACTTCAAGTGACAAAACCCGGAGATACGATGGTTACTGCTGCTCCGGTGTGCTCGTTCGTTTTTTCAGAAAAGGAAAGGATAAGTGTCTGTCAGTTCAATTAGTCTGAGGCCCACGCTAATTTAGGCTCATAGGTTCTGGATTTAGACATGAAGGCCCACTAATAGCAAATACGGATCGTGCACGTACCACAACCCAAAAGGCATAAGGAGCCCGGCGTGACGTGTGGGCTCGACCCTTTGCTGTTCGGACGTCCAACGTCCAAGTGCATATGTCCGTCATGACACCTCCCGATAGCTGCCCATAATAAACACCATGAAAACACGAGGTCTGTCAGCTACGCGCCATCATGGCTCTACGTCCGACGACAACACGAAGGGATAAGTAGTCTGACTCGTATCTGATGATATAAGCTCATTGCAGCTAGGTTGACGTATAAGATAAACTGAGAAAAAATAATGTTTGATTGTCCGTATAAATTTAACTATATAAGATAAAAATATATTTTTATATATTATTTTAAAATTTAACTTGTGTAGTTATACTTTAATAATTTTTATTTTACCTTTATCACTTTTAATCTATCTTTAATATATACTAATATACTTTAAAATAAATTAATTATTTACTAATACTATCGTTACCTGAACCCTTCCCAGCAGCCTCGAAAGCTCCAGCATGAACGAACGAACGGTTTCCAGCCGTGCGCGCCACTGCGAGGCGATCGGTCCTCGTCTCAGCGTCGCGCGCGTGTTTACTACTCCGTACCGTGTTCCCAAAGTCTCAGCCACACAAACAAACCACGGATTCGACCGACCATTGGTCGCGACCAACGACCTTAACGGACAGGCACAGCTCGAAGCATGCCACGGAGAGAGGAGAGCGACGGCGAGGGCCCACGCGCGCCCCGGCCATGGGACAGCTGTTTCCTCGAAATTTGTGCAAAAAAAAATTCTATTATCAGTGCTTATTATATTAATCTATATACATATATCTTAAATAAATATGAGTAATAGTAATTAAAAATATAAAAAAAATATCAACATTAACTTAAATCCATGTCAAATATCTTTTATAATTGAAATCCTAGATCCGCCGCTGGTCACAGCGTACGCGGCGGCGCCGGGCGGACGTTGCTGAAGCGATGGAAACGCCGCGCCCCTGTCGGCGAACGACCATTCGCCGAGCCGAATGTCCAGCCCACGTCTATCCCTGCCAACGTAATATAACGTACCGTCCCATCCAGTGCACGATCGTCACGTAGACCACGGGATCACCGATGCGGCCACGTACGCCGCGGGAGCCCAGGTCCGCGCGCATCGCCTGATAACACGTACGAGTAGGTCCCCGCGCCTGAGAGCCCCAGGCGGCCGGCCGACCGACCACGCCACCGCGTGATTCGCGCGTCGCCGTCAGGTCGCTCACCGGCCACCTTGGAGCGGGGAAACCGGGAGAACGACCCGTGGAGCGCTCACCGGCCACCTCGCCGGTGCTTTGAGAAGTTGGTACCATCTACTCCTACGTACCACCGCCACCGATCGAGGTGACGGGCGCTAATTGGCCGGGTTGGTAGCATCATCGAACAGACATTATCCATTCCGAGGAAGCGGTCCGAGGTCTCCGGAAACCGCCCATCTCGGGAAACCTTCGCCAGTGTTTTGTTTTTCTTCTTTGCGAATAAACCTCTGAATATTCTTTGGTTAACGGTCACTACGAATCGATCGGTCTGTTCACTAGTATTATACATCAGCCATCGATCCATGTTAGTGGTTCGTTATCCTCTTGTTACGATCGAGCTTACTGATCGCCAGTTCATCACTCGCTTATTATTCAACTATTCTCAGAGAACCGACGAAATCCACGCGTGCTAGTCAAATGCTATCTTTGTTTATCCAAAGGCAATATCCAGGTAAATTACTTGGCGTGGCGTCACTGCGTCTACCCGCGTCTTTTCGGGTTCCTAATATTCTGCCACAGAAAAGTCTAAAGTTACTCGATTCTTTATAATTCTCAACTTGGGCTCATCAGTCTTAATCCGGAGCAAATTGACGCTTGAGACCTAGCTTGAAACATTGGACTTTGCACACCGAACATTATACAGATATTGTCCACCGTGCGGCATTTGACATTTGGGTCACCAGACATCAATAAACATTTCCCTAGGTAATTTTGGTTGAATAAAGCGAGAGGAGCGCAATAGTGCCAAGGCAGCGAATTTGCAAGCTTT
>BCLF01000003.1:1170053-1214819 GCA_001602275.1 Zoysia japonica | reverse complement strand
GGTTACAAGCAATGGGTCCTACGAAATCCTGCCGTCTCGCCGACAGGTGGACCCACCCGTCATTGTCGACATCACTTCGTTCCGTCCAGGCGCGTTCATGACCCGTCACGTCGGGCATGTCGGCGGGTATCATGATACCTGCCCGGTGCCGCTGCGCTAGCTACAGCGCTGACCCATCGTGTCTGGCAGTCGTCGCAGCCTTCTGCTGGAGTGCCGCCGTGGTGAACCTCGTCGGGACGGATGGCAGCTGGTCCCAGGAGTAAATGTACCATAACGCGGTAACTGCCTTCTGGGGGTCGCTCCCGGGTGTTATCCTCAGGGCCCGGGGTCTTCGTGCCCTTGCGCGGCCATGCGATAGCCGTCGTAGATCGTTGCGGAGGGGTCGGAGCCCGTGTCATCCGACCCTCGACTTTCTTTCGTTTGAGCGATCTGTTAGGTACCCGGGGTACACGATCCCGACAAGTGTTTAATTGGTGTCAAACTCTTTGACCTTATTTAAGGTCTTACTATCATTTTGCCCACATATATGCACTAAAAGATTAGGAGTAGACAATCTTATGATAAAATTCTATCTCTACATATTATTAGAAGTTTCACTGGGATTACACATAAATTAATGTAATTATATAAAAAAAATATTGCTCCAATTCAAACGGAGCCTAAGTCTGAACACTACTACATGGTGAATAGAGCGCAAAAGGTCCGGACATGATGTGTCGCGACTCGCGAGCTCCACTGGCACCGTGACCTTCATGCCCCACGGGCCATCGTTGGTCAACGTCGGCTGGACCACGCACCGGGATCGCCATTTCGCCAATGCCCCTCCTTTGCCGAGAAGAATCGACCAAGCTGCCTTGCCAACCGACGTGTCACAGCAGCGGCCTCCAGAAAAATACGGCAGGCCCCACCCCAGTCCCATCCGTCCGTTACCTCCGGCCGAACCGTAGCGTCCTCGCGAAAAATAGGGTGCGCCCCACCCCGGGCCCACGCAACGCCGCTCTCGGCGAACCGGAGCCGTCCGTCGCGCAGGACGCCGACGGTGGTGCGGGGCCTTCCTGAACATGTCCCGTCCGCACGCGCGTGCGTGCCCGACGAGATCGGTTGGCGACCGGTGCGTTTGACCTGGGAAGCAGTCGCTGGGATTCAGGAAAACGGTACAGGGTTCCGGAACCATCCTGGCCTCTCGTCCCGGCCCGGAGACGTCGAGTTGTTCTGCCGGGCCGCCCGCCAGCTTGGCACCGAGCGACGTGGCGTCGACAGAGCTGCGTGAGGCCTGAAAACGTCGGAGATGGGCGGCGGAGACACCGTGGCAGCTCTGACGACGACGGGAAGTCTACTTGTACTGAACACGCGTCATTTTTACCTGACGGAAGCACGCACTCTATCGCTCTCGGTTTACTGTGCTGCACCGTTCCGTGCCGGCTTCTCTGTTGACAGATTTCCACGTAAGTCGAATCACAGTTACTGATGAAAGGGATCGCTGAATTATCCTGATCTTATAGTATTTTCATGTCACTTTTTTAGAGTTCAGGTGTCACTGATAAACTGATAGAGATGTAATCTGACACGTCGCTTAAAATCAAAAAGTCCCATGAGATTCGGTCAGAGACAGAGCCAAGCTGTAAGTGCAATGAGTCACCTAGCTTGATTAATAAGATCAATTATTTTATTAAACAGTGTTAAACAGTATTTTTACTTTAATTTTGCCAAAACCATGGTAGCTGCGCCCCTGAATTCAGTGACAAGGAATATACTGCTGATCAAAATCCACAAATCCGGATCCTGGAGGGGATACAAAAACGGGCCATCTATTGTGCAGTGGTTCCGCTTTTTCTCCTGCCTCCGAATTCTTGATTCCGCGAGCACCAATTGAGCCGTGCGTAGGTTCCTCAGCCGAAAAAAATTGCCGTTTGGGCACGTAAACAAAAGCAGGGTCGAGGGATAAGTAAAAAATTACCGGCCTCATCCTGTCGTCCACCACCCTCCTCCAATCGACCGGCAGGGAATTTTTTACAACAAACAAAGCTCACCGGCCCCACCACGCTCTCCTCCTTCTCGCGCCTTCGGTCACCAGAACTCCCGAAACTACCCCCTCGAGAAGCTTCCGTCGAAACATCGTTCGCCGTCTGATCTCGCCGGTACGGTTCAGATTGCGCAGAACCTTTGCCCCGTGACGGGCGTAGCAGGGGACCATTTCGTCCCCTGATTATCTATTTAAACGCTGGCCATCCTACCGCGAAAACCCCAGCAAGCGAGAACAAGCGCGCTAAACCACACTTACCGAGCGCAAGCACTCAGCATCCGAATCCGGGACAAAGCTCTCACTCGTAGCTCCAAGACCCGACGACTCTTCTTCAACCGACGAGATGGCTCCCGAACTGGCTGGCAAGCTGACCGCCAAGGCTGCCGCTGCCGCGGCGAAGCCCGCGACCAGGGCGTACGTGACGTTCCTGGCCGGCGACGGCGACTACTGGAAGGGCGTGGTGGGGCTGGCCAAGGGCCTGCGCAAGGTCGGCTCGGCGTACCCGCTCGTGGTGGCCGTGCTGCCCGACGTGCCCGAGCCCCACCGCCGCATCCTCGTCTCGCAGGGTTGCATCGTCCGCGAGATCGAGCCGGTGTACCCGCCCGAGAACCAGACCCAGTTCGCCATGGCGTACTACGTCATCAACTACTCCAAGCTCCGCATCTGGGAGGTTAGTAACTTATTAATTAAGCAGTTGTCCGATTGCAATTAGCGCGTACTGATTCTGTAATAATGATCGATCGATGGCACGCGTGCTCTTGCAGTTCGTGGAGTACGAGAGGATGGTGTACCTGGACGCCGACATCCAGGTGTTCGACAACATCGACGAGCTGTTCGAGCTGGAGAAGGGGCACTTCTACGCGGTGATGGACTGCTTCTGCGAGAAGACGTGGAGCCACACCCCGCAGTACAAGGTCGGCTACTGCCAGCAGTGCCCGGACCGGGTGGCGTGGCCGGCCGCGGAGCTCGGCCCGCCGCCGGCGCTCTACTTCAACGCCGGCATGTTCGTACACGAGCCCAGCATGGAGACCGCCAAGGCCCTGCTCGACACGCTCCGGGTCACCCCGCCGACGCCCTTCGCGGAGCAGGACTTCCTGAACATGTTCTTCAGGGACCAGTACAAGCCGATCCCGAACGTGTACAACCTCGTTCTGGCCATGCTCTGGAGGCACCCCGAGAACGTGCAGCTCGAGAAGATCAAGGTCGTGCACTACTGCGCGGCGGTAAGTTGACTGGCTCGTCGTCCGTGGTTCAGTTCCTTCTCTGGTTTTGAAGCGCCCTGTTTTTAACCGAGCGTTTTCGTGGGTGTGCAGGGTTCGAAGCCGTGGAGGTACACGGGCAAGGAAGCGAACATGGACAGGGAGGACATCAAGATGCTAGTGAAGAAGTGGTGGGACATCTACAACGACGAGACCCTCGACTTCAAGGGCCTGCCCGACATGCCCGCCGACGAGGTCGAGGCGGCGGCCAAGAAGCCGCTGCGCGCGGCGCTGGCGGAGGCCGGCACGGTCAAGTACGTCACGGCGCCGTCGGCCGCGTGATCGATCTCTGGCCGTCCCGCCGCTGGCCGTGCGTCGCCGATGCGCTTGGTCATCAGGACGCCAAGAATAATCAATCTCACTACTAAAGCCCTTAATTTGTACTTTGGATTCCACTTTCTCTTCTTTTTTTTAATTTAGGGTGTCACATTTGTGGATAGCCTTGTGTAGTGTTTGTCCTCTAGTACGAAGGACGGAATTATGTGTATTTTGAATGGTAAATTAAATCGGTAGATGCAAATACAAATTTCTGTTTATAAATACTATAATTTTGATTTTTACTGTTTATACTTTTATTAATTTATAAATAATATTATAAAATTTTGTTATTATATATACTTTGACTATGTATTTTTTATATTTATGTCAAAATCTTTTAAAAAAATAAGCGTTAAAATTGATAAGTATTTAAAAAAGTTAAAATTGATAAGTATTTAAAAACAGAGGTTTGCGTTATGGTCATCTGTCAACTGTGTGTCAGATTCCTCGTCGCTTGCAATCGGGTTCGCGACGTTCCAGGGCCTTCGTGGTTTCTTTTCTTTTTCCGGTCGTTATCCCAATAACTCTGGAGTCCGGACGAAACATTAGTTAAATAAAAAAAGGCTCATGATGCACGCGGGGGGCAATTTCTTACCCGCCGCGATGGCGCTATGGCGGTGAGCGCTCTTGATGTTTCTGGATGGTTCCCACGTTGTTCTCGTCAGTAATTTTTATTTGATGGCTGTTAGCGCGAGCAATGGTCCTCGAGTGGGTTTGGTTTGTGTCCTCGGAATATTATTTTTTCATGTTCCTCGCGTAGCTCGCGTAGCAGAGGCAAGAACACGGGGTCTGCTCGGAAGAGCTATTTTTTTATGTAACTTTTTCTGTGTTTATGATGATAGTTATAAATTGACTTGAAGTTACAGTGCCTGAAGCAACAGCCAACATCCCAAATAAAAAAAAAAGCTCAAGCGAGCATACCCACGAGCGGGGACTGGAGGAGGTCTGGAGCTCGATTGTTCCAAGTGAAGAGAGAGCAGCAGTGCTGACCGGCTGAGGGCTCTAGAAACGTCCATTTCCGGGTAGTAGTCTGGTTCCCCAAGTTGCCCAGATTCCTGGGGCCCCGATGCGCGTCACGATTCTGTGGGTTTGGGACATCAAATCGTGGACAGGAACTTTTGTCCGCGGCTCCGTCTGTGGAGTGGAGCGGAAGGACGCTGTGAATGGCTCTTCGGCGTAGGGGCCCTTCGTGAGGATCGCGCTGACCTAAGGCCTCTTTTGCAATCTAAGATTTTTTTAGGAATTTTAAAATTTTACAAAAATTAATTTAATTTTACAGAAAAAAATAAAAAATCTTACGTTTCAAAAGTGACCTGAACTTCACGGACCATGCACACGACGCGCTAATCTAGTGGCACATCCATCTTGAAATTCGGTTGAGATTACACATAATTACAATTTAGATGTGTCTTTAGAGGAATGGATTTACAGATCTTTTACAGAGATTTTTTTCCCTATAAGAAGTAGAGTACGCACGTGTCTCCCCTCCTTCGAAAATCTTAAGGAGCCGTTTGATATTTGAAATTGAATTCATTTTAAAAATTATAATTTAGCTATAGATTAATTAAGTTAATATAGTTGTATATAAAATATATTTGTATATTTATTGTTATGTATACAAAGGACAAATTTATATGTTACATTTTTATTGTAAAAAAGTGAGTTGAAGAGTGTTTTAAATTGAAGAATAAAATTGTAGCAATTTATAGAATCCATTTCCATTTCTCACCCTATAAATTTGAGATAACTTTATTTGTGAGTTTGAGAAAGTTGTAAAATCTCAAATTTCTAGCTAAATAGCTTAACTCATTACGTATATTTTAATTTTTTCAAAATAAAGAGATCTAAACGGCCCTTAAGAAAAAAACTACGTCTTTGTCATGCTTTGGAGTCTTCAACCGACCAATACAAATATTGATCAACGACTTATCCAAGCAGAACCAGGTCTTAATTTGGGTGTCGTTTGAATCCAGATAAAAAATTCCATAAGTATTCAAACAGGAGGGTTTTTTAAAATTATAAAATTCTATATAATCTTATAAACTTAAATATTATTTAAAATTCTATACTACAATGCACATTAATATAACTAAAATAATAAAATTTCATAATTTAAATGGTTGAGATTTTCAATTTCTAAAATCTGAAATCTAAAATTCAAAAATTCAAATAAAATCTCGTAGTCCAAAAGGTTGAGATTTTAAAATCCTAAAATTTGAATTCTAAAATCCTAGCATCCATAATTCCAAAATGCCGATTCAAACGGGACCTTGATTTAGGAGTATGTAGATTCGGATGACAAGTCGTTGCAGCTGCCGTCTGCGATAGGCAAATGACCTGTCGTCTTGCCGGTTCGTTAACATCCCAGCGCGATCGTGGCATTCTTGCATGCGCAAGCCTCCGGACGATGTACGCAGACCGGGGCTACCGTGCAGCTCCCGTCGAGCAGCTTGACCTGCCATGAATCGCAGATAAGGTCAGCAGGTTGGTGCCGTGCACCGACCGGCGGACATGCCGCGGCTTTACTCGCGCCGCCGAGTCGTTTGTCCCCGTGGATCATGTGCGACGACGAACCCGATGAGACGGCTACACGGTGACAAGGCAGCGTGCACCGCGCTGCACCCGTGTGCGCTTTCAGGTGAAGACTCCGAAAGGAAGGAGGGCACTTGGCTGGCTGCATGGAGCCTGGTCGATTGAACAATGGACACGTGCGCGAGCATGGGGCTGTGCTCGTGAGATCGGAGACGGGCGTCGCCGCGTCGCGTGGCTGTGGGTCTCTGGCGCTCTGCTCCAACGGTGGCACACTGGCACGTGATATCGATGCGTGACACGGCAGAGTCAAGCTAGCGCTGGAACACGGAATCTAGCCGTACACGCCGGGGCGTCTCCCGGCGCGGGCTTGGAGCGAAGCTGCGGGCGCCACGCGAGTACGCGCCCATGCCCACGCAGAGAGGAGCCGGCAGGTGCGGAGGCCACGCGCGCGCCATGCACGCGCTGGTTGCTGGGGGATGCGAGCGAAAAGGGTAGCGCGGCCGCGGAAGCTTGATCGATATCTTCCCAGACGCCGCCCCTCTGATCTGTACTCCGTATCCTAGAACTGCAGTACCCAATCGGTGTTCGTCTTCTATTTGGGTGAGTTAGGTGGAGCCTGGTCCCTGTTTTGCCAATTCGAAGGTCGCTCCAATTTCTGCTGCTCGTGTCAAACCATCCAGTGCTGCTGAAAGCACATTTTTTCATCGTTCTCTTGAGTTTAGAAATATGTTGTCGTCGTATTACTTACAAAGGAGATTTTGCAAATGGATGATATATGGATTCAAATAGCTTGTAAAAATTGTAATAGTATTTGTTAAATTAATCCAAGAGAAATAAGATATGCAGCTGGCCTGCATGCCGCGTTTAGCTAATTCTACTGGAGTCGTTTTCACGTTCCGCCAACGTGTGGTTCACACCGTCGCCGGCCACTGCGCAAATCCCGGCGGAGTCGGAGAGACCGAGCTCCGGCTCGGCTGGCTAACAGCTGCAGGTACGAGCGCAGCCGGCCGGGTTCGATTCGTGGGGTTGGACCTGGGTCTCACTTAGCGTTGTTTTTTTAATAAATTTTAGATGATGTTTTTCAACGACGTGATGCTATAATAAGAGAGAGATGTTTTCGTCGCACGTTAAAATTTATGTGGTTTAGATGATCTCTCGAAGAACGTTAAAAGTTATGTGGTTTAGATGATCTCTCGAAGAACGCAAATTAGTATATAGGATCTGTGTGAGGGTGTAAGTAGAAATGTGGGTACGTGTGCATATAAATGCTACACTTGAAAGTATCTAGTTTGAGGGGCTTAAAAAAATCCCGATGGAGTAGATGACAACTTTGGTTAACCCGCAAAAGTCGACGAGGGCGGATTACTTTTCTATAGCAGGTAAATCGGCCCTTGTTGAGTGTGACAGCGCACGTGGTGCACGTATATTCGGTGGTCGCCATCGTCCCCATGATCCAGGACGGCACAATCGACGACACGGTTTTTCTTTCCCCGGTGGCGCCGGGCACCCGTGCAATGCTTCCACGTAGTGCGAACGGGTGTACGAATGAATTTGTAAAATGGTGACACGCGCGTGCGAGCGCACAGCGAGCGTTTTCTTCTTCCATCCACATCCGATCCAAGGGCATGGCCGCATCGCCGCAGGGCGCGCGTTAGAGAGGCGGCTGCGCTGCCGCTGCCTGCTTCCGATACTACGTGGCTGCTTGGGCCGGCTCGATGGGTCTATGGCCCGGCGTTTTGAACCCGCACGAAGCATGACACGGGCCATGCCCGCCGGGAGGAATGAGCACGAGCAGTTTTTTTTTGGTGGAATTGAGCACGAGCAGATTAGCGGTTCAGGTATTGCGTACTTTCTCCCTTTTGATTTCTTCATCAAAGTAAAATGAAGCCAGGTTTAACCAATTTATAGATAAGATTATTATCTATGATATCCTGTGAAATAACTATGCTATGAAAATAAATAGATTTTATGATGATCTGATGATACTAATTTTATTTTTTAAATATTACTCCATCCGTTCTTCAATTTGTAAGTCATTTTAAAAACTGGGCACGGAAATTAAAAAGAATAAAATATGAAATGTGCTAAAAATGATGAAGAGAGAGATAAATAAGTATTGGGAAGAGAGTATATTAGAAAGCGAGAATGAGTTATATTTTGAAATTGAAGGGCTCTAAAATGATTTATAATTTGGAACGAATGCAGTAATACTTTTTATTTGAAAATTGAAGGGCTCTAAAATGATTTATAATTTGGAACGAATGCAATAATACTTTTTATTACTTTTTCCTCAAACTTGAGATTTGTTTGAATTTGACCCAGTCCAAAGCGACACTCGAACTGACTTGGAGGGACTAAATGGACTATTTATTTAGTCCTAAAATTTATGATATTTAGTCTCCAGTCAGATAAAGCAAAACGCTAATTGAGGCTAAACATGCGCACCATAGTACGCCAAACTATCTAGTACTAGTATTCAAACACAGACGTGTGTACACAAACAATAGCATTTGAACTAAAAGAAAAGGTTGGTTAAAGTACTAAAAGCCGCTCAAAATTTTCATGTTTCTTCATAAAAGAAAAGCTGATCAAAACTTGCTAAGCAATCAGCCCGAGGAATTCCGTCTTTCAGTATCTGTTATTTCGTGATTGTACATGATAGTGAAGTGGAAATTGGAAAAAAAAAAGTGTAAAATGACAATTTTCAGTTCCTAAAAAATGTAAATGCAGGCATAAGCAGTAAGCACAGTTGTTAGCAGCACAGATATTGCATTAACAGCATTACCGTCCAGTATGGTCATCCCAGAAATCTTGGTGACGGTAGGACCCCTTTTACTGACGACCTACAGAGGAAAGATAGTGTAAGTAAATATTAGCAAAAATGACGCAACCAGAACATAATTTGCTAAACAATCACTACATTCCTAGCTAAATCAAGCTTGTTATACTTTGCTGCAAAGGAAACCCTTCTTGCCCATTGCCCATTGGTAACAAGTAACAACGATGATTAATGTTGTCACAAATGTCTCTGAACATCGTACCTTTTTCCGAACACTGCAGTATCCACTGAACTCAAGCGTCGCACCCAGTAATGAATCAATTAGACTCCCAACCAAACCAGCAGCAGCAGATATGGGTAGTATGAGGAGCTGCCGGAGGGCCATGTCAAAAGAACATTCAGCTGTAAATAGTCCAACGATTACAAAAGCAACACCAATCGTAAGGCCACCTGCTGTGGCTGCAAGAAGTCCTTGTAAGGTCACTCCACCATTTGTACCCTTCCTAACAGGCTAATTAAGTGAAAAAATGTTATCAGCTCACAGATAAAAAAATGTGAACAACGAATATATGAAAGGAAAATCACTACAAAATATAAATAAGTTCATTGGAGCCAATAATACATTTGACGGTTGGATGTCTAATCTACTGGAAACTATAGAATACAAATAGAAATAGGAAACTATTTTTAACCACAAGTTGTGTTCTACACCGGGAGAGGTTTCACATGATTATTTTCAAAAATGTCTATGAATGAGTATGCGAATGTCCTAATTCTGTTTGGTCATAAATAGCGCTTCCCCGATAAAACAATGTTGTGCATCCCGTCAGTTACATAAAGGAAACATCAAAATTCTTCCCAAAAGAAGATGACAAATTCCTTTACTTATACTTTCGTTTGATGCCCAAACAATTCATAGTGACACCTGATTAGCATGATCAATTGACCTTATATATTTGACATAACTTATTCACATAAATAACTAGAAGTTGTGGCAAAAACCAGGATTCAGGATCAACTTATTAGTTAAGAAGTTTCACAAAACGAACTGAAAAGTAGAAATAGAAAAGCTGGTTCAAATAAACAGCTTTTTAAACAGCAGAAGTTGTCCAAACAGAGCCCTACTCATGGATGGTGGTGGAACACAAAGCGGGCATAGTGGGACAATTTAGAAATAGTAGTAAAAATATCTTGTAGGATGATTTGCCAAACATTAAGGAGCTACATATGTAAATTTAATCATGAGTGAAAAAAAACAAGCCGACCACTCAATCAGCATGTCCTTAGTTTATGGGATATTCACAATACCTTCAGAGTTGTAATAAGCCGCGGTTGCTCATCACTAAGCACACCGATCTCAGATGACCAAGTATCTCCATTGCAGCAACAATAATGGCCAATGACACCACCTACAATACCAGTTATAACCTTTGAACTCTTTGAGTCCAAGCATCTATCTTGGCCCCCAGTCATCATTGCAAATATAACAACCAATATAGTTGCAACTGTGCTATTTGCTAGAACTTGGGTCCTGCAAGATACAAAGAAAATAGTACATCCACAAGTAACATCAATCTTATCAGTTAGCAGCTGCTGTTTTATATAATCTGCTATAACAAGATCATCCATAGCACAAATAAAGTAGTACCCCTTTGGCTCTATGCCTAAATGGGTTGAGATCCCCTACCTACGTGCAGTCGACAAGTGGGCCAGCAAGCAAATGGGGCCCACATGTCAGCCTTGGTGTAGTCAACTGCATAAAGTGAGGGGATCCTGATGCTGCCTAAATGGCTAAATGCATTGGGAGAAACATGAGAGGACAAGTTTAGTCATGAATTTAATTTCAGTGTATGCTAGTACGGTAATTTGTCTCCTAGAGTAAATCCTCTGCGAGATAGAGAAGGGTTGGGAGAGGCCGTTGATTTTATATGCTCTTCATTTGGGAATCGATGGGAACAATACGATCCACTTTTGCATCACTCGCTACTAATTTTGAACTTCTACGCATTTTTGCAGGACATGTTTTCAAGGAAATGATGATACAGAAAAGAGATGCCCTGTTTCGCTTACCAGTTGCGCTGTCCGCCCTCCCGGAAGTCCTCCTCGATACGGCACTTGCGCTCCACCCCTATCTTGGTCAATTTGGACGACGTGAAGAAGAAGGCCAGTAGCATCGCGCCATACCTGTACCCGGAGGCGAGGTGGACGGCCATGACGATGAACCCGGCCAGCCCGCCCGAGGCGTCCAGGGAGCGCCGCCGGACGGCCCGCCAGGCGATGGTAGCGGCCAGCGCCACGGCGACGGCCGACCGCACAGCGAGGGAGGAGGAAGCGGTGGCGGCGGCTGCTTGGATCGCCATCGCCGGGGCGGGGCTTCAGCTAATTTGGGTGGACTCGGGAATTTTAGAAGGCGGCTTTGAATACCAGACGACTGCAGCAGCACGAGCGCTCCTGGTGTAGTGCTCATTTGGGTCGTCAAAACATGTGATGCGTGGAAGAATATTTTCTGTCCCATTTGAAACGCGATATTTTTTATTTTTCCAATAAAATAAAATTAAGTTCTGTTTCATGCTTTTCAGATTTCTGTAAAATTTCTATGCTCCAAACAGAGGCTTAGGGAAAGAGGTCCCCTGAAATGGAGAAGTAAATTCAAGGGAGCTACAGTGTTCTGAATTTTCTCCATTTTCAACCGTTGGATTAGAAACGAACGGATCAGATGGATCACTACAGCAGCGCTACAGTGCATGCGAAACAGCAACTTCTGGATGAATAATATTCGGTCAAGTAGTAATTCATATTACTGTAGACCTCCCCTGAAATTACTGTGCCTGTAGCTTGAATTTTGTTCTCTAACTCAGACAATCCGGTTCCGAGGCTTAGTGGTTGTTTGTTGGAGCAAGGACATTGGTGCTAATTTCATCTTTATTCGATTGTGTGTGTGTTTTTTTTTTGAAGTGAATGTGAGCACAAAATGAAATGAAATGGAATGTTTTGAAAATGAGTAAACTTCAACTGAAGACCACTTTTTAACTAGGAAGTACATTTTTTGGATAACACAGTCCATTTTGAGCTAGAAGCAGTTATTTTCCCTATTTGAAAGGTTGAAATATTTTGTTAAGTTTACGCATCATCCTTAGAGCATCTCCAACAATTTCTTATAACTTTTACTTCCTAAAACAAAATTTAAGAAGTTCTGAAATTTTATTGGGAGTAAAATAAGTATCTTCATCCAACAATTCTCAATAATCATTGCTAAAAAAAATTTAGATGTTTCCACATCATCAATTCCAAGCCAAAATTGGTTATTACGCACGGAACCTATCCGAATAGTAGACTAACCACTCTAAAGCTGACTCTGTCCGCTAACAAGACATATTTAGGGAGTTCCGAAGAGTTCTCTAAATGTGAGGCCCTAGATTTTCGGTTTACAAAGTTCTTAAATTTAGAAACCTTGTTTAGAGAACTGTTGGAGGCATATTTTTCTTATTACTTCTTAAATTTTGATTTAGGAACTTAGTTTAAGGAACCATTGGAGATGCTCTAAGCTTCCACCCGGCAGCCAGGGGTATGTCTTCCGTTTCCAGGTCCTGTTTTAAAAAAAGAAACAACATCGTGAGGAAGTGAAACCTGGTCCGGTTCTTCTCCGTTATATTTACCGCTATTTCCAAATAGGCGATCACTTACGGTAGTATTCTTTTCAGCGCAATAGGTCGATCTTGGACAAACTAATTCATGCGCCGCGGGATTTAGACATATTGAGCTACTATCTTCAACAACACAAAAAAGGATCAAGTGTTTACTTGTACAAGTACTTCAACAAGACAAGTGGACGCGTGCGCTGGGCAGAGCGCACACCAGACATGCTGCCGCGGCAGCGTCGCGATTTGTGACCGCTCACGCTTGATTACCTGAGCAGCGTCATCGACTCCGGCGCCGCCATCACGATGCTGCCGCCGAAGGTTTACAGCCTAGTCCGCGACGCGATCGTCTCCCAGGTAAAGCTGCTGCGGACGAGGACGAACGACGAAGGGCTGCTCTGACTCGCGGTGCCGCAGCGGACGAAGCCGCGCGTGCCGAGGCTGGCGCTGCACTTCGAGGGCGCGACGCTGGACCTGCCGCGGGAGAACTGCATCGTGCTGACGGCGGGGGTGAGATGGCCATCATACGCAACGACCAGAAGCAAAACATGCACATACTCTACGATCTGGCCCCTAACAAGTCGTTCGTCACGGCACGCCGCGGCGAGTTTAACCTCGCTTGCTCGCGCCGTCCTGCTACCGGTGCACATGCGGTTATGACAAACGCTGTGCCTGTTCAAGTGGACACTATCTGTCGGAGTCGCACAAATATTATGTCTCTGGAGGCCAACTAGTATTGGCTTGCTGTCCTGTATTCTATTTTGTATGTATTTTAAGAATGTATGACATACTCATATTCTATTTTGCTGGAAAGAAATATATTTTGCAAATCTCATTTGAATTCATTGACCAGGTGTTGTTACAGAAGAGGGACTTTACATAATTGACTACGACAAAAAAAAATGACAGTAAATTTCATACACGGAGCAGTTGTGCCAGGGATGTACTCACCAGTCATCATCCCATCGGACCCCATGTTTAGCAGCCAGATAGTAAGCATTGACAGGTCCTTTATCCCCAGCCTCGTAGAGCTCAGGTGCTACTCTGTTCTGGTCTATCTCATGGATTATTGGAGTCAACACGTCCCATGCAGCAGCCAGTTCATCGCTGCGCATAAATAGATGGCTGTCTCCATCTAGCACATCCAGAAGAAGATGCTCATACGAATCTGGAATCTCAACCTTGTACCTACAAAACATACATCATGGTTTAGCAAGGCACTCTAGAATAGATGGTAACGCGATTCAAGTCACCAGATGATATCCATACTTGTCCCTGTAAAGTAGGTTGAGCTCTGAAGCATCGAGTTGGAGCCCTAGTCCTGGAACCTTGTTGTTGACTTTCAGCAGAATGGCCTCTTCCGGCTGATCACGAAGGATCAGCTCGTTTGTGTCAAGATCTATGTCATGGCCAAAGCGTTCGCGGTAGATATTACCAGGGACATGGCGAAACTGAATGCGAATCTCAGCTCTGAAAAAAATGGATGACTAACAATCTTAGATTATAAGTAATTCTTCAAAAGAACTTAGCAAGTTTCTAAAGAACAGGGTGTACTATTAAAGTAATGGATACAGCAATGCATGTCCATTTTGTCCTTCTATCCTTGACAATTTCAAGGCAAAGGTAATCTATAATTTTATAATAACACAACTTGCTACAATGAAGTTGCAGAAATAAGAAATTAACTTAGGGAGACATCTGCTAACTGAAGGAATGGATGATCGATTGTACCTATTCTTCATTAGCCCCATGCCTGTCTTGATCAAAAATGGTACCCCATCCCATCGTGCATTGTCAATGTACAAGGCAGCAGCAAAATATGTTGGTGTCATGGATTTTGTATATCTATCGACTTTGCCAGAGGTATCTTTGAGCTGACCCAGAACAACATCCTCAAGATCTACTTTCCGAATTGACCTGAGCACCTTCACCTGATGAATATACGAAATGCTTATATGTCAGCATTTTCTAATAGGTAGGAAAGTAGTGTGAGATTTCCTCACTTAATAGGAGGTTACTGCCTAACCTTTTCATCCCGGATATCCTCTCCTTCAAGACTTACAGGTGGTTCCATAGCTAATAGTGCAATTGTTTGAAGAATGTGACTATGCACTATGTCACGAATTATACCATAATTTCCAAAGTATCTGTGAATAAATATGATATTGAAATTAAGTCATGATACAAAATGTGAACTCTAAGAAATCAAAATACTCTTATAATAAACAAAAAGTAAGATATGTTAGAGATGATTGTAAAGTACAGAAATCCACAATGAGCTAATCTTGCATAGCCATTATACTACCTCCGTTCCAAAATATAAGCATTTCTAGGTTTGGATAAGGTCAAAATCTTTTAACTTCTACCAATAATATCTAGAAAATTACATAATTTTTAACATAAAAAATATAATTTTTATGAAAGTTTATTTAATGATGAATTCAAAAAATATAATTTTTATATGATAAAACATTATTAATTATATATTATTAGTGGTCAAAGTGATAAGAGCTTGACTTTGACTAAACCTAGAAATGCTTATATTTTGGAACGGAGTGAGTATTAAATAGTGCGGACCTACTATATCATAGTGCAACAGATGCGATAAATCATTCGGCAATAATATCAGATTACCATAGTCTTACAACTCACCTCCCTTGTAATTCTGTTGCTGTTTCTTCAGAAAAAATGACCTGTGATAGTTTATGCACATTACCACATTAGCAGCACGTGTATAAAATGATAAGCATAACAAAACGAGTTCTGGAGTATACCTGTACATTCCTTACATAATTCCGATTCCACAAAGGTTCAAAGACCAAATTAGAAAATCTTAAAACTGTTAGATTTTCGATCAGATCCTTTCCCAACAGGTGGTCAATTCTATGACATTTAACAATAGCGGTTAGTCAAATAAATTGGAAGTCACACTTTTAAGTTTTAAGAAATAAACAATCACAAAACGTGGTATCCTGATAATCCTTCCGTTCAAAAAGAAAAGATCAGCTTACCTGTAAATTTGCTTCTCCTTGAATCTTGACAGCAGAGATTTTGTAACCCGGTGTGAAGATACACCAGTAAAGCCAAATGGTTTCTCAATAATTATCCTATTCCAGCCTTGCTTAGACTGGGCACTGTCAGCAAGTGATAATGCAACATCAAGAAGTGCCTCTTGGGGAACAGCAAGGTAGAATATCCGGTTTGCTGCGCGAGTACCCTTTGAAACAGAAACAGAAACTAATGAACCTTTTAAGAATTTTCAGATTCAAGTATTAAATATTGAAAAATAGGCATGTGATCAAGTTTTACCTCTATCTGTGTCATTCTGGAATTCAGTCTCATCATCCCATCTTTGTTGTCATGTCCAGCATCTATATAATAGGTCCTTTTAAGAAACTCGTTTAACTTCTCATCACAATTTTCACTGCATCCATATAAAAATTCAAGAATGTTTGCATAGCTTTCTTGTTTCCTTTGTGACATGGAATCGTCAAAGACATTAGCATAACAGAATCATGCCCAGCATTACCAAAGGAAAAGCCTAGAATTGTAGTTGTATGATGGAACTGTGTAGGCCCATTTTGCCCTTGGCTTATATCTAGTATTTATATGGACACCAAGTCCAATGGAATTTTTTACATCAACATAATTCATTACACTTCAAAAGTTTTGTAAGAAAAATGATCTTGTTGCCAGGTTAGACCTCTAATGTTGAGCAAAAACTATTAAATGGCATAAATTGAAAATGCCTGAATGACAAGATGTAAATAATACATAAACCACTATTTATATAATCTTAAGAGATAAAATGATCTTGCAGTCAAATGCCAACATATCCACACAAAAAATTGGCCTAGCCTAAAACAATCTTGAAAATCAAAATATCATTAGAATGGATGAGTCGTAGCATTCTATATAGTGATTTCAAAGGCAGAAATGGAACTGCCCTATTTAGTAGTAGAGATACTGATATTTTATTTTATCTCTGCTTTTCATTAACAAATGCTATATGAAAAGTGTCAAAAATAATATTTTTCAAAAGTGAATTACGGAGCTAAGCTCTGACTCCTTCCTAATTGAAACATACTGGTGATCAACCCGGCAGGTCAAATTGGCTTCGATCATGGATCTTAGACCCTCATCTGTTATTGCCTTCCTAGAATATCCAAATATATTAACGTCCTGCAATGCATATATAAACAAGTTGTGACACAGTAATAGTAGTACAGTTGAGTTGCAGGGAGTAAGTAAATTCAATTTCCCAGGTGACAGAAGCTATACTCTAACCATACCTGGGGAAGAAAACCACTGTAATACAGTGCAAATAGTGCTGGGAAGACTTTACTTCTCGCCAGCTCACCCGTAGCTCCAATTACAGAAATAGAAAGAGACAATCTACTATTAGAATGGCCATAAATCTGAGAAGATGCTTCTGTTGGCTCTGGAGGATGAGTTTCTGGGGGTTTGAATGTCAGATGCATAGGATCTTTCTGAACAATTGAACTATCTAGAGTATCCGAGCTTGTATTGGCCATTTCATTTCCAGAATCTGCATAGAGGGGAATGGTAAGGTGTAGTGCAGCTCGAAGTTACAACTACAGAAGTAAGATAGTACGAATAGAAGTGTCACTCCAGCATTTCTATTGGCAGCGTGGTAATGAAAATTGAATGTAAAACATCAAATGTTTGGAGGAAATCATAATGCATTTATGTCCAAAAGGCACCAAGTATATGCAACGAACTAGAAAAAAGCATTAAACATCATTGATTTCCAAAGTACCAACCATAAACAAATTGTTGCCACCCATGCCTTTTCAATGCCCTCCGGAGCTTCAGCTTATCAGCAATCCAACATCTTGATCCACAAACGTTTGTTCTAAAACTTGCAGTCGATCCTGCAACCTATGTGTAGAAGCACCAGGCAGCAATTATCACCATGTGAATGTGCCAAAAAGTAGCAAATAATCTAATCACAGAGGCTCCATTATATTGCCCTCCTGCCTTCAGAATGAATGTGACACAAATTGTACACCTACTGAATCTAAAGGGACTTCCCCAAGACTATAACAGACCAACCTTGGGAGAAATGAGCAGACACTCTTATTCACAAGCTACATGAATTAATCAAAACGTAGCATTTTCAACAACACGTAAACATGTCCAAGCGACAGGTTTATGCAACAGGTATTTAGTACATAAATATCTACATTAAAGGTCGCCTGCATCCAATGCTGACGTTCTGTGGAAAGTGTGGGTCAAAGTGGAAACTTCAGTGCAATGAGCCGCAAACTGAACAGCACAAAGGCGGCCGGGGAAAGAAAAAGTATCAACACAAACCCGTGGCGGCAGAGTAACTGATCGGCTCTAAGATCTGCCCAGAGCGAGAAAGGCAAGGGAGGCTGAAAGGGTCGCGAGAATCACATGCTCGCACGGGCAAAGCACGCCTCGCTTACCAGCTGCATGAATCAATCCGAATGGCAGCACGGTCACGGGCACGCCCCCCTCAGCACGCCACCGCTCCAGCGCCCAGAGGTTCGGTTGAGGCATTCCGTCGAGCAAGTTAAGCGCGCGGCATCGGAGAACAAAAAAAGTGCCGCACAGTAGCACACTACCGCCAACGACCAGGCAACCATTGCGCAGGCGGTCAAGGCGAGTACTCACCGAAGCGAAGTGCGAGGCCGCCAGCGAGGGCGCGAAGGACGCCGCCGGCGCGGCCGCGGCGAGACCAGCCATCCTCTTCGGCGCTGCGGCTCGCTTGTTTGGTCTCTTTCCCTCCCCGCGTTAGATCGTGCTAGAGTGCTGGAACACGGAGCCGAAGACTACGGTTCGTTCGAGTCACTGTGTCAGTTTGATGCCGGGGAAAAGGGAAAGGGATAGCGACAGTGGAAGCTGGAGCTTTCCCTGCCGTTGGTACTGAGAAGTTCAGCCGCCGTACTGCCACGGTTGCTTCAGTGCTATGGAGATACGGCCACGGTTGTGCTGTGGAGATAATGCCACGGCACCGTCGAGAAAGTACAGTAAAACAGCGCCACCGCTGAAAACCGATTTGTAACGAGTACAGTGAAATTTCTCGTTATCTAATTAATCAGGAATTGACTCCTTCGTTCTAAAATTATTTTGCTGCTTAGCTCAAATCTAACTAAACAACGACAACAATTTTAAAATGAAAAAAGAGTATCTTAGAAACAACAGTACTCCAGAACATGTGTATAAAAATTATTTACCAGCAGATAACAAAATTCAAGTACCGGATAAGGATGCAAATGGGTACCCAATCAATATTTGTGAGCCAAACACCTAGTTTATTTTATTCTACTAACAATATAAAGTGGATATACGAGTTAATTCATTTTAAAAAAGTTTTAGCCTGACCATTGACAAAAACAGAAAAAATTGCATCCCTGCATACGAGATTTCTTTATCCCAAATCTGTAAAAATACCCCTCGCGGCATTGAATGCCTCTATCTTTCCATAAAAAAATTACTTACTCTAGTCTTCTGGAGGAACAGAGACCTTTGATCTTTTATTTGGAAGATATGTCCCATGTTGCTCCTGTGCTGCTCGTTTTCATCCATTACAAACGCTGGATACTAATCCAGACTTTATGTACTGCTATTCTTATTGTGAATACAATTGTACAATATGTAATAATAAATTCATTATAACTTTCAAACTTCCTACTTGTACAACACTGATATGGCCATAGGATGTTAATACAGCTTGTACAGAGAGGATCGAACCTCTAAGCATCTATAAATGAGTTGCAAGCTTGCAACCAACAGCTCCACATTTACAGATCAGTTCATGGAGCGACACCACCACAGATGCTGTTACTCTCGTGGCCTCGCAAGCCAAAGAGAACTCAGAGCACGCAAACGTGAAAAGTAGTCATGAATTGCAAGGAGTGCACGAGCGGCTTGTCGAATTGTCAAAATCCGTTGCATTTGATGGAGGGTCTGCTGCCTTAGGTTGTCAGCCTAGCACAAAAAAATAAAAAATAAAAACATAAGAACTCTTCAGAACTAAACATCGAGAGCTGCACAGATAGGCTGCTCAAAAGTCGAAAGCAAGGTAAATGCAAGGAACCGTGGAATTAAGCCTTGGTTTTCTTCCTTCACATTTGGTGACAACCACAGCAGCCAGATGTAATACAAAGTTTACCTGACGAAGGAAATTCTCAATAGTGCCAAGTTTGCCCATGGCCATAGCCATTTGACCCATATAGTTTGCGACATTCCCAGAAGACCCTGATGTACCAAGAGACCCAGCCAAAGTTTCCGCCAAGGATTGCTGCAGTGCCTCCATTCCTTGTGACAATGCATCCTCAGCCTGCTGGGAAGATTGCTGAAGATTGGACAGTCCCGCTGTCTGCTGCTCAGTTAGAGGCTCAAGCTGATTCACTAGGAGCTGCAAGTGTATAACAGTGTAAGAGAAAGCAAAGGCACCCATTCAAGATACGAACAAAGATCTGACACCCTACAATAAAAAAGTGTTCATGCTGTTCTTTATGCCTCTCCAGTTACAAAAAAAAAATGCATATTAAAAATTAGTGGCATCAATTCTTTATGATTTTCTCGTCAAAAATCAAAAGTTTGACGGTTCTAGAAAAACATTTGCGATCAGAGACAGTGTAATACAGTTATAGTGTACGGTTTATGCACCTTCAGGAGCTCAGATGAACGGAAACCCCCAAGCCACAAGAAGCACCTTTCAGCAGGTGTTTTCCACATGCCTGAAAGTATATGAAACACATCAGCCTTCGCAGCAACACCCTTCTGCCTGAATATTTCATCATAATGTGCCATAATCCCGTCCACTATAAGCCGGAGGTCACTATCACTTGCATGAGCATTTACTGCAGCCCTCAGCTCATTTATCTGTTTGTTTTGTTCTTCTTGCCATCGAGCATATTCTAAATCAAAGGTCATAGCTCCTGCAGACATAAGTTTATTTTGTTACACTCGAGAATAAATTGACATAAGGAATCACAATAGCAACGAGCGAGAGGAGAGTTAAGATTACCATTTCCACTCATAGAATGAGTTTGATCTCCAGAGCTGGAAATGAAAATCCCCTGCAATACAGAATCCCGGGGTAAAAAAATTAAAAAGGATCCCACCAGAGACAAGTCAAAAAGGAAAAAAAACACTCAAGTAGACACCCAAACTCAACATCAACCAAATAAACATTTACCTGTTGTCGAGCTTTCTGGAGTTCTTGCTCCAGGCTTGCCAGCTTTAGTTTACTGCTCTCAAGTTGCTGCACATATGCCTTGGAAACAACAAAAGATATAAGATCATAATCATTAAATAGATGATCCCAAAAGTGAAAAAAAAAAGTTCACAGATACACTAAAAATGAAGTTGCCCGTGCCCAAATTGCCCATTTGAGGTTCACTGTAAAGCAAATCAAGAAACATGGGGTCTTTCAGTCGATGCGTGCACCTTTATTAAAGCCAAGGTACCTTCTGTCTGCGTTGTGGTAAAAATCAATACGGACTTTCAATTTCCATGAACACTTTGATGTGGAAACTTTTTGTCTCGAAACTCACAACAATGTGTGAGCATTGAACTAGTGACAAAATAAACACAATGCCAACTACAACATAAACTCTACTACATAAAAAATCAAACTTAATATGTGCCAGTAATCATGAGTTGATGCATAACGATGCATTAAAAAAATTAATTCTAACCTAAACCCCCACATTGATGATCAGGAAAACAATGGGGTGCTGTGAGGAGGGACTATGGCTATACCCCTGATGGCAGCTAGGAAAACACACTACACACCCCTTGGTCCTCGCTCACACACATGCACATAAATGCATCAGAGAAATATATACACCAACTCATACACAAACTTTCATTCTAAGCGCACCAAATTGTAACAACAGCTCCTAGATGTAATAATTTAAAAGTACAATTAATCTACTGCAAAAACCCCTTGGTCGACAATGTCCACAATAACGCTAGTAATACCTTTTTTCTCAGACGACTTTTTCTTGCTGCTTCACGATTTTGGGCAAGCCGACGTAAGACCTACAGAATAGCAAATTCATTGTCTAAACATCATCTACGTGAAACAGTAATTAACACTATCGAAGACATAAGAATGTAAATACCTTTTGGTCCATAGGCTTGTCAGATCTGTCAGACCGATCAGATGAGTTTGACGCCATGGCAGCTCCACTATGTCCGTTTTCTAACTGTTGAAATTGATTGCAGCAAATAAAAATTTATGCATCAAACTATAATCTAAAGGAAAAGTACGGATATGTCAACACATCGAGATGGAATTTTTAGTGGCACCAAAAATAGAAAATTATTAGTTATAATAGAACCTAATACCTTCAAGGATCCAAGTCTGACATTTGCATCCTGTTAGTAATCAACTTGTTCACAAAAAAAAAATATATATCTAAAATGTAGATGTGCTGAGTGAACCGATGTTGCAACGTTGACTAATGATTCCCAATTCAAAAGAAAAGTTGGTTACAAAAGTCATGACCAGCAGTTGTTTGTGATCTCCTTGTTTTGTCATAAGTTTAGTATCTTACTCACATCATTGAAGGTATCAACCAATTCATGGATCATCCTTAGCTTCATCAGAGTTTTCATAAAGCATCCAAGTGTTCACATTTTAAGGGACGCCAAATTCGGAATTTCCAAATTAATGCAACGAATAGGCTAATATAAGACTTCTAATATGTATCTTATTTATTCAGCATTAGAGCATGTGCGTACAACTTTCTGTAAATGTTAGAATGACATGGTAATAAATTATGCACACTGGAGATCATAAACTCAACTCATCATTTTATTGCATACAAAGCGTTTCTCGATCTTTCATCTGACTATTGTAAAGCTCAGACACACTACCACATTACTTCTCCCTTGATTCTTCATGAATGGTCAATCCTTGGGAACAAAAAAAGATGATAGATAGAGAAAAGAGGGATTACCCTTTGATCCTTATCGTCAGTGTCTAAAACAATCGAGGTGTCAGTCCTTGAATTAGCATCGGCCATGCCGGGTTCTCGCCAGCTCCTAAGAATGAGACAACAAATTGCTTTGTTGTCTCTTTTCCACTTTTATTATGACAAGAGGATAACGTTGCCTTCAGCTGTTCTGTTGTCACCCAGAGACCATAGTCACAACCTGAAATGAATGTCAAGTCATCGAGACATGGAGCTGGAAACGACAAAAATGGGCACAAGTCCATTCTTAAAAAACACCAACAGGTAAGAGTGAGCTACAAAATTCATAGTTCTGAAAGCATTCCAGAGCCTACCTTGTCTCAATAGAAGCTCGTAGTCTCAAAAGCACTATGAGGACAACACAGCTAGGTCATGAAGTGGGTTATGGAAAAACAGAAAGGAAATTTCTCCTAGTTTGAAACGTTAATACCTAAGCTTACAAACAAAGGCTCATCTTCCAAACCACATACATCCATCTTGCAATATTCCGTGAAAACCAAGGCCAACCTAAGAATTTTTTATTGATAGACGTCTAGGGCCTAAAAGCCACAGCCAAATTCAGGTACAGTCCAAACATATGTGCGAGAATTACGCAAGGTCGGACAGTGTTAACTGGCTAAGGAACGGACCAGACACCTTCCTGACCGGGCTGTTCAATTGAACAGCTAATCATCTTACTTTCAAGACGAAAAATGGATTCGGAAACTTATAAATCATGTAAGAGATCTACCACCTAAGAAGAAAAATTGCATAAAAACGAAGTTAGGCTCCTTACCAACAACCCTAAATTGGTATGGATCACCAATCCAATCCAGTCTTCGCGTCGGCAGCGAGGCGCGATTCGCTACGGCTGCTTCTGCTACTGCTTTCCTCCGTGGAAGGAGCAGAGTTGGACTCTGCGGTCCTTCTTATCCGGTGGTTCGCAGCAGCTACGGAGCGGCCGCCTGCCAGGGCTACTGGATGAGCAGGACGGCGACAACCTCTTGAGCAGGGAAGACTTGGGCAAAGACACCGAAGAGCTGCGTAGTCGCCGATAAGCCGCGAGGGAGAAATCAGAGCGGAGAGAACAACGGGAGAAGAGGATAGGCGCACGGGGATTTCTCCCGCACACAGGCACAGTGAATCCAGAAAGACGGCACCACTCGTGACATCACACCTTGCCGTGGAGGCGTAGACTCGTAGAAAGGGGCGAAACCGTCATGCCGCCTCCCATTTTTATTTTACCAACGATAATAATACCGCTATGATGGAGAAAACCAGAAATACAAATAAATTCATATTTCGCGAAACCCCTCTTAAAGTTGTCAATTAGTGATCTGCCAAAGAAGACCAGGGTGCCTTGAATTTTTCTGGGATTGTATTATAATTTTGATAAGGATATCTCACATCAACAATTTGAAAAGAGAAATTTCCCTTCTGAATGGCGTTGTCCATGAGTTAAAATCAAATTTTAGCATGTCTCTGAGGAGAGACATCAACTATTGCCTTAGAATTTACTTGTTTCTTTCTTAATAAATTGTTGTCGTCATTGATTGCTTTATGTCATTTTAATCATTCATCTTATTAAAAAAATGGTTCAAATGTGAAAATTTATAAGTCATGTTTTAAATATTATTGGTGAGAAAGTTATTTTTAATAATCCGAATGGTCAAAGATAAATTTAAAATCAAAAACGACAATAATTTAAGAACAGAGATAATACTGCCAAGACGGTCATGTATCAATCCTAAGCATATTGCATGAAACAACAATAGCACATCAGATTGTAAAAGTTATAATATAATCCTCTTTTATGTAAGAGAGAATAATATTGATATTAGAAATGGAGCAAGTACAGTGGGTTCATTTCATTCGACAAAGCTCTAAGAGAATTTGGTCAGACTATTGGCACATCTCTATCAAAGCATGGATCAAGAGTACTAGCAGAAAACAAGTAAAGGTCTATTTGAATTGCAAAAAAAACCTCAATTTCTATATTTTTTTTAGAACTGATGTCTACAAAATTTGTGTAAAATTAAGTCCCCACTCAAGTCCAAAGAATATACTTTCCTTTTCAGAAATTCGGTGGTGCCATCGCGCCAAAAGTTTAAGGCGCATTTGGATCAAAGGATTTTGAAAGGAAATACGGAGGAACTCATTCCTGAGGAATGGAACCGTATGGATGCATTTGGAACTTGCTTCCTTTCCTCCGAAAAGTAACCGCAAGACTAGCAAATCAAAGGAAACAAAAAATCCACTCAAAACCAAAGGAAAACTTACGTGCTGCTATCCTCTTGCTGCCTCTCTCCTTCCTCCCGTGTAAGCTTGAGCGGCGCCGCTAAAGTCGGAGAAGAAGGAAGGAGGATGAGGCGGTTTGGCCGGAGTCGGGGTCAGGGGCGTCGGAGAGGCGGGGTTGCGGGGGTGGAGCCGGGGTCGGGCGCCCGGAGGCGGGGTCGCTCGGCGACGCACCTTAGAGTCATCTCGTCTGTTAGATTTGTAATGTTTATCTATTAAATTTATAAAAAAGATAATTTTATTTGTATTTTTTAATGTGCACGTAGTATAACTTATCTCTGTTATGATATTTTACCGTGTAAGTAGCAAAGAAAAACTGTGATTTTTAAGTAACAGTGATAGATTTCTCATTTTTCAATTCTTTTTTTTATTTCTCCATTTTCTCATTTTTTTAAAATTTTTCCTTTCCTTGTTACTAACCTCCGTTTACAAATACTTGTCAGTTTTGACTTTTTTACAAATTTTTTGACCGCTCGTCTTTTTTAAATTTTTTTGACATATAGATATAAAAAATATATATTTTCAAAGTATATACGATGACAAATCATATGATGTTATTTATAAGTTAACTAATGAAATAATTTTAAAATTATAATTAATCAAAGCATAAATAGTAAAGTCAAAATTGCCAAATATTTGTAAACGAAGGTTAAGTACAAACAGAGCTTTACTAAGGATTATTATATTCCTTCCTGCCGCGCGACATGAACCACCAGCTGCCCTGCTACTTACCTCTGTCTCAAATTATAAATCACTCTAGAGCTCTTTAATTTTTTTTAAATATAAATCATTTTTACTTCCCAATGCATTTTCTCTTTTTCTAATATTTTTTTATTTTATCTCTCTCTTACTCATTTTAAAAACATCCCACTTTTTGTATCTCTTAAATTTCTGACCCCAGCTTCAAAACAAAAACGGAGGGAGTACCACACGATCGAAGCAGCAGCGCCGATACCTTGAACGCAGGCACATAGTTTGGTATCCCTTCTCCGTGGCTGCTATCGCTTTCTTCGGTCACGACAGGGACGGGTTAGGTGTTGAATGAACTGCCGATCGGTCCTCGTGGAAACCCTCTCAGGCGATTTAGTGCGGTTCTGGTGGCTAAGAACGCAAATGAAACGGTTGCGATGTCCATCACGTAAGCTTCAAATCGCCTCCACTAGCTCTGACTGAACCTGCTAGCTTGACTGTCGCACATACAGCGACTTGATCAAACTATTACTGTATCGGATCCATACCGTAGTTTAATTTATCAAGCTACTGATTAATTGATGAAATGACAGAGCACTCAACGTTTTAACGGAGACGCAAGCGTTGTGCTTCTGATTAATTGGATCTGGATCGATTATGCTTTCTTGATCCGATCGACGACGGGTGGGAGGCGTCGCGCGTTGATCTGGTTCATCCCTGACTGCGTCATCGGAGAGACGCAGCTGGGCCAGTACGTCTCCTCCAGCTGTTACGCTGGCCTTTCGAGTCCAAATCGAGCTCCAAGTAACTTTTTTATTTTTAAATTGATATTGCTATAGATAATAATTAAAGTTTAAAAGTAAATTCAAATAATTTAAAAACAGAGAAAGTAACAGTTATGTGTGTCTTGCCATGATTTTTTGGTGATGGTGTGGTCCTCACTACTGCATCCTGCTCTTAAGTTGTACAGTATAGTTTACGCGAAGACATTTGATGTGTCCACTGTTCTAACCGAGGAGCCGCCACTGTATGGTTGTTTGACTTGGTTAAGTATGGGTGACAGCACAGTAACATTCTCTTCAATTTTAAAATATTAACATTATTAGCTTCAAACATCAATTTTAATTATTTATTTTATTAAAAAAAGTTTTCAAACATGTTAAATTTTGTTAGTATTTACTTTAATCATTAGTAAAATTTAAAATACAACTAATAATTTTATATATTGAAATAATTTTTTGAATAAAATAAATAATTAAAGTTGATATTAAAAATAAATAGCATTAATAATTTAAAACTGGAAGGAGTACCTCTGCTCTCCAGCGAAACTAACATCAATAATTATTCATTTAGGTAGTATATATCGTGCAACGACAAGTGCGTGTTGATGCAATTGCCACACGTATTGGGGCGGATGCTGCTTTCTGGATAGTACAAAACTTGAATATGGTACACCGTACTCCTTGTTAGATGTTGAAATGGTTAACTTCCTTTCTCTCCGAGAGTTCAGATGTTAAAGTGGTACTAGCAGTATCTAGCAGCCGCTACTTCCGGCTCAAATAATTGTTTGCCGAATTTGAACCGATGTGTCAATGATAAAACCTTATAAATAAATAATATATAAGTCTAAATAAAATATTTTAAATTTTATAAAATTATAATGATATTATCCATTGGACTTTGATACAGAAAAATAAAAAGCGCGCATCCGCATTGTTGGTTTGGTTGCATGCACTTTGTTTTCAGTTCCATCCCCTACTGCTTCATCAGCGAGTTACGGCGAAAATTCCCCCGCGCGCGCATGGGCGGCGCGCTCTCTCGACCTTTCTTCCCATGTGGGCCCTGTTTGGCGCCGCGTCTCCACCGATTCTTCGTAAAATAAATCGCTTTTATTGCCAAACGGACCGCTTCTGAACCGCGCAACAGGGACGCGCTTCTCCCAATCCTTCACAAAACCAGAGAAAAAGCAGACGCCAGGTTCAGGACGCTTCTCGCCGCTTCTCGGGACTCTCCGTCGCCGATGACCTCCGCTCCCGTGCCGCCGCGCCTCTCCGTCGCCCGTCGGAGCTCCCACAGCCGCCGCTTGACGCGCCGCGGCAGCTTGCGCAGCAAGCTCAACGCGCCGCCAAAGCTCGATGCGCAGCCGATGCTCACGTACGCGCCGCTCGACGCGGTGCCGGAGCTCACGTACCTGTCGCTCGACTTCGCAGCCGGAGCTCACGTAGTTGCTGCTTGACGGCGCGGGAACTCGCGCAGCAGCTGCTCCAGGCGCCGCCGCAGCTCGCTAGACGAAGCTCGACGCGTCGCCGGAGTGCGCGCAGCCGCCGCTCCACGCGCCGCCGCAGCTCGCGCAGCCGACGCTCGACGCGCCGCCAGAGCTCAAGCCCCGCCGGAGCCGAAGCTCGGATTGAAGAAGCGGACTCCCAAACGGGTCGCTTATTTTTTCATTGCTTCTCTGAACTCTAAGCCGCCAGAGATAAGCTAGGTTTTTTATAAGTTTCAGCGGCCGTGAACAGACGCGGACGCGCTCACAGTGACGCGACGAGTGACACGTGGAGATCCGTCGATTCCGGGGAGATCTCATCCCGTCAAACGGAACCGGAGGTTATTTTCTCCGACGGTGGAATCGCACGTGGGCCGGCGGACCGCCGACTCTTGCTAGCTTGTAGGGCTCCATCGTGACGTGAAGCCCCAAGCCAAGCCAGCAGCTCAGCGCAGAAGTAATCTTCCGTGAACCATCTGCGTCCCTTCCGTTCGCTGTCCAGGTCTTCTGATCAGTCGATCTCACCAAAGGGCCTATTTTTTCAACCTTCTGGTTATTTTATCAACCTGAGGAGCTGCGCAGCTATATTGACAAGCAAGAAACCGTCAGGCCGGTGACCGCAGCACGCCAGCACCGCCACCGAAAACTGATAAAAAAACGCCATGTGCTCCAATGACCTGCCGAATAAATAGTCATCAGATATCCAGATTTAGAAGTCCGCGGAGGCCACGGAACCCAGGCCAAGCTCGCTGATAGCAGGGGATGACAAATGTCAGTGAACCCGGCACCCCGATCGAACGCACCACCCATCTCACGATAATACTAGTACGATATTGCGGCGCGACCTTGCATAAGAAAGGCGCGGCGGAAGCCGAGAACGGAGAACCCTCACCACCTCGTCTTGTCTCTAGCTGATCGGTGCAAATTAAGGACCAGCAGTACCTTCCGTACGTTTGTGGTGACCGCACGTGCTAGGTAAACGGTTAAGAGAAACATGGACAGCAAGCTGAGCGTGCAGCACGTCAACGGCGCCGGCGTCTCCAAGCCGCCGGTGCTGTGGCGCACCACAACCAAAGCCGTAGGAACGGCGGGAAGGGGATCAAGGTGGTGTACATCTCCAGCCCCATGACGCTCACCGGCCGCGACTCCAACGTCGCCAACCACGACCTCGCCGCCTACAACTACAACGCGGGCGGCGCGCCGTCCTTGCCCTCGAACAACTCCTGGTCCTCGTCCTCCTCGTTCGGCCGAGCCTCCCCAGTTACGACAGCGGCAGGCGCCCGCGCTCTGCTGCCGCAGGCGATGGTGACGGCGGAGAGAGCCGCCGGACGGGCCGCGCCGCCGTCATTACAGCGCGTGTATGACCAAACGGCGGGGAGCCTCCTTTACGGATAGGACTACTGGTCCGGCCATCAGCTCCGTCTTCTGCGATGGATTAATCAGTTCCACATGCCAAGCATACCGGAGCACTGTGTGCAGCTAGCTTGTGTATGTATCTGCAGTTCTGCGCAGGTTTTTGTGCGTGCATGTGCATCTAGCTTCCTCCGTGTTCGAGTTCTTGAGTTCTATCGATCACTCAATCTTGTGCTTGCTAAGATTAATACTCCCTCCTATTCTAAAATATTGAAACAATCAACTTTTAAATAAATTTTAACCATTCGTCTTATTAAAACAGTATGATAAATTAAAAATACTTTATTATATTTTAGATTATTATTAGTGTTATTTGAAACATGACTAATACTTTTTCCACAAGAAAATGGGTTCAGAGAAATCGGCCCACTACGCGGCCGGCCTAAATTTTTCGTTGGGCTACTACGTACCGAACTTTTACTCAACAAAATCCGGCCCAGCCTGCGCCATACAACAATTTTCGGTGTCCATGATTAGTACAAATAATTTTAAAAAACAGCGAAGGAATATACTCTGTCTTATTATTGCCGTTCGGGACGCTGGAATGACTTACAAAATAAATAGCTGCCGCTGTCTAAGAAATAGTAATATTTTAAATATAGGGGGTAGACTGAGTAGTGCACAAGATATGGATTGCACGTTGATTAGCGCATGCCACTGCTGGAGGATCACGGGTCTCATTATCCTACGCCCGACCCGCCAAGTGCCCACATGCGAGCCGGATTCCGACTCCGGTCCACGTCACCTGCACATATCTACAGACGCACCCCTAGCTTTCCAACACCAAATCCTCCTGCACCGACGCAAACAAACACTAATGGACCCACAATTCAGTGACTCGAAGCCCACGCGCATCGCGCGCACCTGTGGCGCCACGCTACCGGGCACGGGCAGTGGCATACGCTTTACGACCAAAAGTTAGGCCCTATTAATACGAGCCTGCCAGCCCCTTGCCTCTCCTCTTCCGTCTTCTCAGCGGCGCCAAGCCAGGGGAAAAAAAGGGCCAGCGAGGGTCATTTTCTCCGTAATTTTGCCGCCTCTTCGCCGCCGCTGGGTGGGAGGGGGCGGGGGTAGACATGGGCAACGCAAGCGGCCGGGAGGAGGATGCCGCGGCCATGTACGGCGATGGCGCCGAAGTCGAGGACGCGGAAGGGGACGCGTCGGTCCGGTCCTCGGAGCGTGGCTTCCCTTCATACGGCAGCGGGGGAGCCAACCACGTGCGGAGCGCGTGCTCGGTGGGCGGAAGAGGCGGCGCTGGATCTCCGCCCGGGAGCCCGGGCCGCTCGCTCTCGCCGCGGATGTTCGTGCCCCAGGTCAGATCACGAGATCCCGCAACGCCCGCCTCGGTTTGGTTTCTCGTTAGGTTGGTCCATGGTTTGGTTTCGGATGCGTATTCTCCCTGCCCGAGATGTGGTCGGGTGATGTGGAGACGTTGCCCTGATTTGGTATTTTGGTTGGTTGGGTCAGGGCCCAATGAGTGTAGAAGTCGCGATCTGGAAATTACGTTGTACTCGTCCAAAATAGCTCGTGATTAATGCGAACTTTCTCGTGGATTAACTTTTTCATCTCTAAGACTCCGAACCAATTTATTGGCTATGCACATGCGAATACGTGACTTTCGTTAGGTTGTATGATTAGCTGTCTACTCTACTTCGTAGTGAACTTTCAGATTTCTTCAGCTAGCTGGCAAACATTTTTCGTGGTCACTCGTTGGATCATGCAAACCAGTTTGGTTGGCGATTTGTTGATTGCTTTTTCTAAGATAATAGTTGAATAATTATTAAATAGTATATATTTTGCTAGGCAGGGAGCTTCCAATGTTCGTAAATTGTTGGTTGGCCATTTAGCTTCAGACGCATTTTCTGTATTTTGCCTTTTGATAAAATAAAGTGGTTGTATCTAGACCTCGTCCTTGTTTGTACTTATGTAGTGAATGGTGATGTGGGAAGTGGGCGACAAGCTTGATGTTCCAAGGGCTCTGCAGTATTTTATTCTGTCAGGTTTCTTTTCATCCTCGGTGCACGTAGGCAATTGTGGCAATTGAATATTGCCAATGAAGTCAGGCCTCTCCTGCATATTGCATTGGATGTGATATGTTAACCACGATCATATTTAAACTGCATCTATCAAATACTCCCTCCGTTCTTTAATTGATGTCGCCGTTGACTTTTAAATTCAAATTTGACCATTCGTTTTATTAAAAAAAATGATAAATTTCTTATATTTTTATATAATTTAATTTGTCATTAGAATTATTTTAATCACAACTAAAAATTTTACACATTCGACCAAAGTTTTTGAATAAGACGAATGGTCAAAGTTGATTGTAAAAGTCAATAACGACATCAATTTAAGAACGGAGGGACTACCTGATTACTTTGTTCAACTATGGCCTTGCTACCTACAGACTATAATGTATATAAACATCCAGCTGTTCTCGGAGAAGCACAGTTCAGTTTGTATCATGCTTTATCAGCCTTTCTCAAACCAATATTTGTGTTGCTCTTTACGGGCTTTACTAATAGGTTTGGTGAAATCTATATCGCTTCTGGTTCTCTGGTACAATGATGTCTGCTCATTCCTCCAAGATCTGATTCAATTGGATTTTTTGTTCTCGAACAGCGCAGGAGAACTGTGCGTCATTTCATTAAAAGGAGAAAGAGTTTACAAAGGAGGAGAAGTCCTCTCCCAGGGCAGAACAAACAAAAAACACCACAGATACTACACAACGACTGAGCGAGCCAGCAGGTCTTTGAGACCTGTGGCTCTCGCTAGACACCTCACATGGGCTTCTTCAGAGATACTCCAAGCCAATTTAGATAAGCTAGGCGCTGACCCATTGAAAACACAATCACATCTATGTTTCCATAACTCCCATGCTACCAGAGTCACCAACGAATTAAATCCTTTCTTCAACTCCTTCAGTATAGCCTTGAGCGACTTTGACCACCACCCTGAAAAGCTGGTCGAGTCAATTGGAGGAACAATAGCTGACAAGCCGACTCTATGAAGAACAGAAAACCAAACTTGTTTGAGAAGACACAAGAGGCCAGGATGTGGTTGATGGTTTCATCCTCTTGGTCACAAAATAAACAAGCAGCAGGATGATCCAGCCCTCTTTTTTCCAGGCGTTCAGCTGTCCAGCACCTGTTAAGCTTCACGAGCCAGAGAAAGAACTTACACCGCAATGGTGCCCAGGACTTCCAAATTCTTCTTCAAGGAGCAAACCTGGCAGCCCCGGTGAAGAACGCCTCATACGCCGACTTAGTAGTGTGATCCCCCGAGCTTGAGAGTTTCCAAACATGGCGGTCTTCAACACCAACTTGCAGCACAATTCCATCAACCAAGTGCCAAATCTGCAAATACTCTACAATAGCTTGCACTGACAGGATTCCTTTGATGTCTGAAATCCAACTTCTGTTAGTAAGGGCCTGTGCCACCATCTTTTTCCTTTTAATTTTTTCTGGAATCAGCAAAAACAAAGTAGGAGTTGGTTAAACCAAAAAGAAAAAGGGTCAAGATTGCTTCCAATTCGTGTTCGCTTAATTCGTTGCTCCTCACAATTTTGTTCTTACTAATGTTTGCATGCTGCATCTTGTAGCATGGTGCATTTGATCAGTCATAGAAATTCACAACAGGGATCTTCTAACTATCTTCAAAACGGCAGCATACTCTTTCCCAACCTCCAATTTTTTTTTAAAAAAATAATAATAATGGCACAAATGGTTTTTAATTACTCTGAACCACATGAACAACAATGTGGAATGGGTAACCTAAACTATGTGAAATTACCTAATACAGGGCTTCAAATAAACAGGCAAGTTTAGCAGTGAAATTTTCATTTTAATTTATATGAAAAATTAACTCAGGCAGCATGGGGTTCAGAATTCTGATATCTGTACGATATGACATTCCTTTTTTTGTGTTATTTTATTTGTAATGTTAAGATTTAGACATCATCTTAAAATTGTGTGGCAACCATCAACTACAATTACATATGATGTAATTTGTGGTGTTATTGTATATGCGACTATAAATACGCCATATCAAGGTATTTATACATGGTAGTTTGTTAAAAATATATATCAGAACCTAATTCAACCTATTTTAACATTAAAGGTTCAGCAGCATTCCTTCAGAATGGATAATATTCTCTCCCTTTTTCCCCGCATAATTTGTTTGCAACCATATCCATATAGGCTAAAGCATCTTCGTCTTTGTCCAAACATATATTTTAACCGTGATGTATTGTATGTTCTGAAATCTGAACTGCAAGGTACAGAGCAGATACAGAACCTAGTGTTTTGCTATTTGACCGTTTGTGAGGCCTGCCACATTTCTTAGCCTTTCGACCCCTGTTGTAAGATTTGTTTGATTGATTATGAAACTTTATGCTGTGAAAATTTCCATGGTATGTAGGGGCAGTAGGTACACAAATGCCACAACTGCAGGTGTGAGCCAAATAATTTCCATAGAAGTAGCATTGATGGAGTTTATTTGATGCCAGAATAGCATTCATCTAACAATCCTAAATATTTTATAAAGCTTCGTAGATCATTCTTTCATCAAATTGTTTTTACAAAAATGTTATAGCATCTGAGCCTCATATTTTGTAACATAGATTACTTCGCTGCATTATTTTGTGTGATCTTGAAAAATTTTGCAATCAGTTTAGTTACATCTGTTTCCTCTGCAAGGATGTGTAACATGTGTTACCTTATATGTGTCACGTAGTAATTATTGTCAGAGTATCGATTAATCCTGTATTGCAGACACCTGTACCTCCACTGCAAAGAGCTGCTGATGTTACCCCAGTATTCAACCAGATCTTGATGAATGAACAAGAAGAGGATGATGGTCCCCCTCAAAAGGAAATTCCTGCTTTGATTGTGTGGACCCTTGGTGGAAAGAGCGTATATGTTGAAGGGTCGTGGGATAACTGGAAATCAAGGTATAACGATTAATTGTTAATCTCCTTATGCAGGTCTATTTCAGGCTGCAGCAAACTTGATTCGGAGGTTGTACTTTCTCTATACTGCAGGGAAGCCATGCAGAAATCTGGGAAAGACCATTCTCTTTTGCTAGTTCTCCCATCCGGAATTTACCGTTACAGGTTTGTAGTAGATGGAGAAAGGAGATGCCTTCCAGATCTTCCCTGTGAAACTGATTCAATGGGCAACGCAGTTAACCTTCTTGATGTTAATGTGAGTAGTCTTTATTTTGCACTGAAAACCTAGGTACTATCAGAGAGAAAAAAAATTCTGTGAAATTATCTACAATGTTTCCTGCTGTCCCTCGGTAAAGAAAGTATAATGTTTTCTTCGTCCAATCTTAAACCGTCTTACAAATAAATGGTGCAGGAATCAAGATAGGAAAAATGATAAGGTCACTACGTTAAATTCTATAATCTGTGAAAGGATTTCAGTCTGAAACTTCTATATAATGATAATAGTTGTCTTTATTTTGTGGTTAGTTAAAAAAAAAGTTGACCACAGGGGAAGACCCCCCCCCCCCCCTGGTGGTAGTGCACTAAGAAGAAATGTTTGGTTAAAAGGTTGACTGAGTTTAAACAGTTGAAAACAAACCTGTAATACACATATTTTCTTTCTGACCTATATTGAAGTATCATTGATTTGTCGTTTCTTTTTATTTTCTTCATGCACTCAGGATTTTGTCCCTGAAAGTGTTGAGAGTGTGGCAGAATTTGAGCCGCCTCCATCTCCAGACTCTAGCTACAGCTTCCAGGCACCTGAGGAAAAGGACTTTGCAAAGGAGCCCCCAGCTCTTCCATCTCAGCTACATCTTGGTGTTCTTAACTTTCAGAGCTCAGAAGAAAGCTGTGCTCGACCCCAGCACATAGTCCTGAACCACCTCTTCATCGAGAAGGGCTGGGGCGCTCATCCTCTGGTGGCTCTTGGTCTAACCCACAGGTTCGAGTCCAAGTACGTAACTGTGGTCCTATACAAGCCCATCGAAAGATAGCATAGCCGGCACATGAAGTGGAAGTTTAATGCTTGACAACTCACTGCGTGACCGTCAATGAACAGAGTCGAGGTCCCCCTTCGTCCTGTAAAAGCGAACTGAGGTTCAGGTGTATTTTCGTTACATTTGACAGCTTGCTGGACCTCTGGTTGATGTTGTACATGCTGCACTATCATGATGTTGGCCTCCTGGTTTTATAGAGGGCCAAAGAGTCCATAGCTCCTTTGTTCTCCCGATCCCATCCCCGTAGAAATGAATGAAATGTGTAGAGATATCACTGAACCGTGGAAATCCACAGAAATGTTAGGTGCTAGAGGGAGATCTTGTGATCCCTACCGGTTTTTAGGCCCTGTTTGAATTCAACAATCTGGTGGATTATTAGATTTTATAATTCGGATTCTAGATTTTTAGAATCTTAACCGTTTGGATGTTGAGATTTTATCGGTTGTATTAGAGAATTTTGAATAATCTTAGGTTTAGGATTTTATAATCTTTTAAAAACTCACCTGTTTAGATTCGCATTGGATAATTTTTATTCGGATTTTTATAATCCTATTGGATTCAAATGGCACCTTAATTGTTCAGAAATGGTGAGGATGATGATGCCGCTGCTATTTTGGAGTAATAAGATCAAAGAGTTTACAGATGGGATATCCTTTTGTCTTCGCACATCACAGAATCACAGATATTCCTACTAACGGTCACAGAGACAGACTCGGATAGGAAATGGAAGCTCTCTTCTGGCAGTGGGCCACTGAGCGGAGCTAAATCTGCTACTTAGCCCATTTGCTTCCCCAACATCCCCACCGATAACATTGTGCGGTGGCTTGGTGATGGCCTGCATCTGCCGCGCATTATAGGAGTCACTGTTGAAATGTTGCAGCTGTTCACACTGGAAATTCCTGAAGCGCGTCGCCCGATCATTCGATCGTGCCGTTACTACGAAGCAATTGGACACGGTAAAAACGCCAGAAAAAGGTGGCGCACGGACAGGAAACGTCAAATCTTTCCTGGCGTCACTTACCACCTCCATGGCCACAGCGCATTGATACCTGCGCTACCTCGTGCCCTGACTGCTGCTTAAAGCGGATTTTTTTCGCTTTCATCGTTGTTCGGAGAGTCAGACAGCTGCTTAACTCTGTTTACGAATACTTGTCAATTTTAATTTTTACTATTTATACTTTAACTAATTATAATTTTAAAATTATTTTGTTAATTAACTTATAAATAACATCGTATGATTTGTTATCGTATATACTTTGAAAATATATATTTTTTATGTCTATATATCAAATTTTTTTAAAAAAGACGAACGATCAAAAAGTTTATAAAAATATCAAAACTGACAAGTATTGGTAAACAGAGGTAAGTATTGAATTGCATTTATTTACAGTGCGTAGATCGAGATGAGTTTTTTTTAAGAGATTTTCTTTTATCAGTAGCAGAAATAAGGAGCCTCCGGATAACGGATTTCGGGAGTTTCGATTATGCCGGCTGCTGCGCGCGAACAAGGCAGGGCAAGTGCCACGGAAAAAGGCGACGGCGTCTGTACTACGGCGCCCCAATCGCCCGCCCGGTCCAGTTCTCCGGTGAACCCGAACGGATCGGTCGAGCTCTGCGGCGGCTCTGCGCTTGATTGCCTGAGTCTGTCAGCGCTCAGAGGCTGGCTGGCCGGCCAGCCCTGCGCACGCCCTTCAATGATGCCTGTCTCGTCCATGCACTCCCCTCCTGTGCCGAGCACGCCAATGCCGCCTCAGCAGCAGCGTCCATCTCTTTCACAATGATTCGGTCCTGTGCGGCGCGCGTTGAATCGACCAGCGCCACTCTCGCCCTCGGTCGGCCGGCCGGGCCCTTTGACTCGCACTGTCGCCGTCCCTACTCGTCCCAGCTGTTTGCGCGCACGCGCGCGTGGCGGTGTCGCTCCACGGTCCGGGGCCCTCCGGAGGCGCGACAGACTAGCCGTAACACATGCATGGAGTGGAGCGCGCAAACGAGCGAACAGCACGCCAGTGGAAGTGTGGAACCTAATCGAGGCGGAGAAACGGGGGGCTTCGCGCTTGCCCGTGGACACACTGGTTGCGCCGTGGCTTCCATGGGGGCGGGCACGCACAGTCCGGCGCGTCAGGAGCAGGTAGGCCCGGCCGCAGATAAGAGAAAATCTCGGTGCGCGGACGACGCATAGAAGCAACAACAGTCTACTCTGCAATTATCGGCGTCGCCCTCACTCGCGCGCGCTGCCGCCGCTGATCGATGTGATAGAGCCGTACGCGCCGCGGAGCGCTAGTAGCAAACAGCGGCGGCACGCACCCGGAGGCGCGCGCCTGCAGCCGTCTACGCGATCGCATCTCCCCTCCTCCCACCACCGCCGCGGCGCAAAACGATGCGGGTAAGGTGGGTTGCCCTGGCTGGGGGAGCGCGCTCATGCGTTCTACGTGCCGTCGCGGACGCGGCGCA
Organism: Zoysia japonica; assembly: GCA_001602275.1. NCBI lineage: Eukaryota > Viridiplantae > Streptophyta > Magnoliopsida > Poales > Poaceae > Zoysia > Zoysia japonica. The sequence goes on along the minus strand of BCLF01000003.1, from coordinate 1,177,214 downwards.
ACCGCCTTGTACTGGTAGTATCCGCGTATACTACGCTGTGCCCCGGGCCGACGATCAGACGCCGCTGCCGCCACGGAACGACGGGCGCCGGAGCGTTGGAGGAGCGAAGGCGGCGGCGGCAGTGCTCGTCGCGCTGCCGCGCGCTAAACGCGCAGTTCCCGGCGAACAGTGGGCTAGTGCGTCCTGCCCTCCGGCTCCGTGCGTGCCTAGCAGGCGCGACGCTCTCGGCGGCTCGCCATGTGGGGTGTCGCCTCAGGCTCCGAGCGAGCCTAGCCTAGGATTCGTTCGACCTCGGAGTGATGGATGGACGGATTGATGGATGCGAGCCCTTTTCTTTTCCTCGTGCATGCCCTCTTTCGCTTTTGCCCGCTGGATCTCCTCTCCTTTCCTCTCTCGCAGCATTCGACTCCAGTCGTCTTTAACAATAGCGCTAGTGCTCTGCTACGGCATTCTGTTTCCGGCGTGCTGCCTCGTCCCTAGTTAGTGAGTGTAGCAGTGGCTGCTGGGCGCTGGCCACCGTCTACCTGCAACGATTCACCGAGGTCGAACGGAAACCACGTGATCAAACGAAGGCAAGCTAGTACATATCAGTCGCGGCAGCGGTAGAAGCTGCAAGGTTGATTGGTTCATACATGAACCTGACATTAGTTTAACCAGGAAATTCATCAAGTCGCTGAAGTGGCGACGAAGTTATCTGTTCATTCTCGATCGCAGTTCCCGAGACCTCACTGTTTGGAGCATATGGCGAAAAGGAGGTGGTATGTGCGTTGCTCGCATACGAGCTGTAAACTTGAAGCCAAAGCAAAGATCGGAAGGAAAGAACAAACGTGATCATAACAGCCAGCTTTTTACCACGTGCCAGTCCCCGTTGCTTGTCCTTGCTTCCAGGACAATGAACATCACTGATCAAAGTGTGTACTAATCCACACTGCTAGTACAAGTAGTTAATCTCAGTTCCACGCCAACGGCATCATTGAGACCGTTATTCCTTAAGTCCCTGTACTTGGCTGCAAGCTAGCGTCATTACTTAATGAAATCTTAATGACTTGTAAAGCTGCAAGTGTCTGGCTCTTGCTATGGCCTCTGAAGGTAGGTGCTACTGGCGAGCAAGAGCAGATCCGAGTCCTCTCAATTTGAGAACAAAAATTCACGGTACTGTAAGAGCATCGTGTGAGAGGACTAACAGTGAATATGAATTAACACTGCGAAAAGCTTATTTTTAAATATTACTGTAGCATTTGTAGTGTTCATATGTTGCTATAGCGATGAATTTGATGCGTTCGTTTCGAATCGAAAAGATGAAACTATATCTTAATTTACGATTGCTACAGTACCGTGAAATTTTACTCCCAAATTGAGAGGCCCGATGCAGCAAGAGCAAAGCACGCAGCAAGCGGCGGCCCCGGCGATACTGCCCGCCCCACCCACCACCTCCAGCTTTTCTCCCGTCGCGTTGCAAACCTCGCGCGAGACGAGCCAGTCCGTCCCTAAACTGCCCTCGCCGATGTCGGGCGACCGAGCGGGCAGGACAGGGCGACACGGTCATTGCGTGCGCCACGCGTGGAGTACTCCTTCCCGCCGCCAATTATAACGCCGCGCGCCCCACACGCTGTGTTTCGCTGCTCCCGCTTCACTGAGCACGCGGCTCGAGAATGCAGCAACCGGCGCCGCAGCAGCAGCGAGAGCCCGAGTCCGCCCGCGGCCGGCTGGCCTCCACGTCGTCTTCCACGTGCTCCACCGCGCCGAAGCGGACGACCGTCGGGTGCATGGCCGGCCTGCTACGCCTCTTCTCCCCGTACCACCGTAGCCACCACCGGAAGCGCCTCACAGCCAAGGACGCCAAGCAGCCTTCCACGGCGGCGCCAAAGTTGGCGCTCAAGAAGAAAGCTGAGGCGTCACCTTCGCCTGTTTTTCTTTCTCCGGTGAAGCCGAAGCCGTCGACGCAGCAGCAGCAACCGACCGCGGTTCGGAGGCGGCGCTCCTGCGACGCGCCGCGGAGCCCGACGATCGCGCCGGAGCACCGGCGGTCCAGCTGCGACAGTCCCCGGCCGCCGCCGCCGGCCATCGTGGCGCGCCTCATGGGCCTGGAGGAGTCCGCGCCGTCTTCTCCAGCCACGGTGCCGCAGCGGCCGGTACTCTCGACGCGGCCTCCCCCGCCTCCAGAGACGGCCTCGGAGAAGCGGCGGAAGCTGCTGGGCGCGCTGGAGAAGTGCGACGAGGACCTCAAGACGCTGCGGCGGATCATCGCGGCCGTCCGCGCCGCCGAGATACGCGCGGCGGCGGCCGCCGCGTCCGACGTCGTCGTGCCGGTGGCACGGACGACGCCACCGGCCGGCAACAACGGCGCCAAGTGGGCGCTTGGTGGCCGCGACGAGCGATCGCCGTCCCCGTCGCGGCGGCAGCACCAGCAGCAGAAGCCGCGCGCCGAGGAGCAGTTCCAGTACCCGAGCCCGGACTCCGTGCTGGACGCCATCAGCTCCCCGAGATACCCATGCAGGAAGCGGCCGTCCCCCTGCACGGACCACGATGCGGGTGGCAAGGCCGGTTGCGGTAACGGCGCCGTGGTCCCCGTTAGCGCCGGGACGAAGATCGTGAAGCCCTCCCGCACTTTTGTTTTCTCCGGTACGTACGCGGTACGCCGCCGTTTCTCACTTTCCCCGCGCACCGCTTCCAAGCACTCACTCACTTACTCGCATGCTGCTCTGTCACGTCAAGTTTGTCGCTAGAAAATGTTCACGACGATGACACGTCTTGTTTTCCGTGCCGTACGTGTAGGCGAGTACTGCAAGACCAAGATCAGCGACGAGTTGCATCTTCCCACAACGGTCGGCGTGCACCATCCCCACGCGGCGGTGGTGACCAACGAGACAGGCACATTCCCCGCGCGGCTGCCTCTGGCAGCCGGGGCGGAGAGCTGGCGTCACCACCGGCGTCGGTGGGAGCTGGAGGCCGCGGCGGCGGGGCGGGTCATCAGCCGCGCGATGGTGGAGAGCGTGGCCGAGGCGTGGGGGCAGCAATGCGGCGCCGCTGAGCAGCGGTGGGAGTGCGGATGGGTCGCGGCCGTGCTGGAGCGCGCCATCCTGCACGACCTGGTGTCTGACGTCGTGGCCGAGCTGCTCCCGCAGTCCGGCCACGGCCTCGGCGCCGGGTGCAGGAAGAGACTCTGCTTCTGACGATGAGCTCCGATCGGTGGTCGTCGTGCGGGATTTCGGCACCGTTTTCTGGAACGGGTTTTTTTTTTCTCGCGTGCGTTGCATGTGGTAAGGCAGGTCAAGGGACTCGCTGCTGCTGCGCCATGGATGTCAGCCGATCGCTAGGCCAGTCCAGCGCCACCCCAACCTGATAAAGCGACCGGTGATCTTAGGCAGCAGTAGCATTGAAAGAATAGATTTCACCATGGTGTTGTGATCTTCATCACGGTACCGTTGGCTAAATCGAGCGGCATCTAAACGTGACTGACGCGACACCGCCGCCGCTATGGAAGTGTGTAGTGATACCGAGAAGCAGCACTCCAGTCTTTTTTGTCTGGAATTGGGGCATTTTAAGAAGCCGATCGCTATGGAAGGTTGTTCTTGGATTCAAGACTGTTTCCGCTTGATTTTTGCTCCTAATTCGTGTTGCTTTTGATTATGGAATTCTGAAATTTCGACGAGGACAGATTGCGATCTGGGCGAGAACGAGGAGCGCGTGGAAGTTCGCGCGTGTGCAGGGTAATACAGGGGCTAGGCTAGGGGCGCCAAATGAAAATCCTCTGTTCCTGCAGCAGTGGAGTAGGCTATAGGCTACGCTGGCCACAGCCTCTGCTTCGTCGTCGTCCTCCTCTTCCCCGTAGCCGGACTGGCTCTCGCAATAACTGTCATAACTCGGCAGCACGCCGCCGTCCTCTGATTCAGGGTCCATGTTTGTTTTCTTTCTCTTTTACCGTGGCGTTGCCGCCAAAAGCAGCTGCCGGTGTTGCGGGTACTAATACGATCGATCGTACTCCCGACTCCTACGGCGCAGGAATCGCCCAAACGCTGTCTCGTCGTCGAGCAGCGACACCAAGGGCCGGAGTCCTGTGCGTCTGGTTACGCATACGTAGATCGAATGATTGTTGTAGGCGACTGTGGTGAGAAAAGAAAGGCTCACTGCCACCGTTGTTGTGCGGGAGAGGAGTTTGCCAACCTCTTACACAAGAGCCTCCCTAAAAAATACTGTCGGCGAATGGCAACCGCTTGCGTTGGTCGGATTGACGGACCAAAATGACCCCGCACAACAGGTCACAAAATCCGCTTTAGTGACCACAGAGGCCACACAGGTAAGATAAACCGAAGGAAGGAAGAAGACGAACTATAGTACCAGGAGCAGTTCACAAGGTGCCAACGTTTCTCTTACTGTAGAACTGATCACGGTGATCTCTACCAGTTCGATCCTCGAGAAGCAAAGAAACGGAAAGCGAAAAGGCGACGCCCGCGGTCCAGCCCAGTTCAAGGCTCCAGCAGCCCTCGCCTAGTCCGGGCCCATCTGAATTCTGAAGCACAGAAGAAAAAGAGACGGACATGAGCCGGGGCCCGTGTTCGCTTTCGCGAAAGAAAGCTTCATGTCGATTCGCCTCGGCTTCTGCTTCACTTTCACCGAGCGAGCCGCCATGATTGGTGGCATCCGGAGCCTGGGCGTCGGATGGATCTGACCTCGACCGGATCCCAATCTTCCTTGCCGGTGCCCCGAGAAGCGATCCAATCGAAACCGCGACAGGCTTTTCGCAAAGGCAAAAGGCAAGCGAGCAAGCTGATGATGATCGTGTTCTACTGCTCAAAGCATCAATGAAGCTCGAAGCTCTGCTTGCGTAGACACGGGCTAGTATGTAGTAGTAGCATGGGCCTACAAGCTCTCGAGTGAATAGCTTGGGCCTCAGTCCCAACGGTCTAACCAATCAAAATACGAACGGCAGCGGGTCACTGTTCATCCTTCACTAGGCCTCTTTAGAATGCCTGATTTTTTTTTTTAAAAAAAAGATAACTTAATTGCTGTGCATTTCTGCCTTTGGAAGCAGTACTCGAAAATCTCTGTCTCTGCTCTTAAAAAAAACAATTTTTCTCTTCTACACACATAGTAAAATGTTTCAAAAGAGATGAGTCAAATTACGTACGTATGAAAAATGCATACAACCTTATCCTTTTTATAAATCTGACGGATAAAATCTCTCCGCATTCTTTACAAATATAGCAGATGAGCTCTTTTGGATCTTTCGGATCTTGGATCTACAACGACTATTGTTAGTTAACAAAAAACACATCTATCCGGAACAAATACTATATGAGATAGAAGAAAACTTGCTGTAAAATAAAACAAATTCATTTTAATATTAATATATTATTTTAAAAATTAATATTTTTCTTAAAAACCATAGTATTAGATGCCACAAAAAAAATTTGGGGGGTGGGGGGGGGGGGGGCAGTAATTTCCACCCCGTGGAAAACTGGAACATGCCGCTACCCCTGGTCTGTGGAAAATCGTGATTCTTGAGAGAACTTCTTCCATAAAAAGGACCGTTCCTTTTTTAAAAAAAATCATTCCAAGTTTTTCGTTGAAAACCTAGCCAATCCTCATGATTAGTTCATTTTAAGATCTCCACGGTTTTTAAACAATAAGTTTTGTCTACAACAAGATAAATATAGATGCCCTTCATTTGGCTTCTCCATTATTACTCAAGATAGTAAACATAGGATGAAAAGTGGAGGCGTTAACTTGGCAAACATTTTCTTTTCTTCTGTGTAAATGCTACTCCCTTTGTCCTAATTTACTACTAACTTCCTCCATCCAAAAATAAATGACACTAGAAAAATGGCGTGGCAACCAACCATAATAATCCAAGTAAAAATTTATTCATGATCAGGCTTTTAGCTTATTTTTCATCACACAGTCGATTGCAAGATAGATGTGAAACCGCCGAAGATAAAACAAAAAGCAAGCTAAAATCAATTTCTTAACAAAAACAATTTTAGATGTATGAATTTGCCAACCAGCTGACATGATGAGAGGAGAATTAGTCACTTGCACTCAAGGTAAAATTTGACCTATCATACTAGTGACATGAAAAATAAACGTCCATGAACTATCATTCTTATAAAGATATCCATTTATATTCTTAACAAAAGATTTGCATTATGCTCATAAAAAATTCATTAAAAATTATATAATCTTTAAGGTTCTAGAGGTAGCACAAATTAGCAATTAGCACCAGTGTATTTCATCTGTAAGAATAAATGGTTTTTTAATTATATTTCAGAAAAAGAAAACGTTCTAAATAGCACATTTCAAATGCTTGACAGATAAAAATATCAACGTTCTATTCAATTATAAAACAAGTTACTGTTGCTTAAAAAATATAGAGCAATTTACTGCTAATAACATCTATTGATTTATATTTCTAAAATATTTCACTTCAAACAAGGCTCAGGAAGAGACCAGGCGTTGACACATACTATTGTAGCACCAGGGCATGCATGCTCGGCGTTGGTCTTTGCAGGTCTTCATGCTGCTCCTGCCGGCTGGCTTTGACCTCGGCTTGTGTGCCCGTTGAAGACGGATGTGGAGGTGCGCGACCTGTGGCCGCCAGTTAACGGCATGTTTGTTATCGCTACTGCCTGAAGCGATTCTGCTAAAAGAATCGATTTTGAAAACAAACGAGTGACCGATTTTATCTTAATTTTCACAATGTTTACTTAGATTTTCAAAATCCAAGAATCGATCTCCTCACTGCTTTTCATCGATCGTAGGAATCGATAATAATAACAAACACGACCTAAGACCAATGCGGGAGTAAGGTGATGAGGACATCACTTTCACAGACACAACCAAACCAATTGCACAAGAAGGACCCATGACACGAGCTCGAGCGCGTCAACTTAATTATCAGATCAAGTCATTTCTCACTGTCTATAGTAGTTCTTCTCAGAATGGGGTACTACTAAATCCTTGTGGTGATTTTATTATGATTAGGAACATGGGAAGAGCACCAGTACCATAAAACAGGATCAGACCATCAATCAGGGCTGGATTGTTTCGGTCACAACTTTTCACTCCGGATGTTGTTGAAGGCAAATGAGTACTCATAGGAAAGATCTCAAAGTCTACTTTCAGATGGGTCCAATCTCAGCTTCAAACTCCTCTAGACGTGAT
>BCLF01000003.1:1141649-1170046 GCA_001602275.1 Zoysia japonica | reverse complement strand
CTTAACAAAAGATTTGCATTATGCTCAAAAAAAATTCATTAAAAATTATATAATCTTTAAGGTTCTAGAGGTAGCACAAATTAGCAATTAGCACCAGTGTATTAAATCTGTAAGAATAAATGGTTTTTTAATTATATTTAAGAAAAAAAACGTTCTAAATAGCACATTTCAAATGCTTGACAGATAAAAATATCAACGTTCTATTCAATTATAAAGCAAGTTACTGTTGCTTAAAAAATATAGAGCAATTTACTGCTAACACCTATTGATTTATATTTCTAAAATATTTCACTTCAAACAAGGCTCAGGAAGAGACCAGGCTTTGACACATACTATCTCTGTCCTAAAATATAAGCATTTTTGAATTTAGTTAAAGTCAAACTACTTTAACTTTGATCATTGATAATAGAAAATTAATAATGTTTTATTATATATAGATTATGTTACTTAGATTTTTTATGAAACAAATTTTCATAACATGTAACTATTTATATTAAAAATTATTTAAATTTGTAAATATAATTAGTTAAAGTTAAAAAAATTTGACTTTGACCAAATTTAAAAATGATTATATTTTGAGACGGAGAGAGTACCGTTGTAGCAACAGGGCATGCATGCTCGGCGTTGGTCTTTGCAGGTCTTCATCCTGCTCCTGCCGGCTGGCTTTGACCTCGGCTTGTGTGCCGGGTGAAGACGGATGTGGAGGTGCGCGACCTGTGGCCGCCAGTTTAACGGCGTGTTTGTTATCGCTAAAGCGATTCTGCTAAAAGAATCGATTTTGAAAACAAACGAGTGACCGATTTTGTCTTGATTTTCACAATCTTTACTTAGATTTTCAAAATCCGAGAATCAATCTCTTCACTGCTTTCATCGATCGTGGGAATCGATAATAATAACAAACACGACCTAAGACCAATGCGGGAGTAAGCGACGGCCGACGGGCTTGGGACTGGAGAACGCTGAAAGATTTCAGGCATTGGTACTGGCACAGATTTTGCATCTGAGAGGCGTGACTCACGCCTGAGCTCAATGCATGGTTGGTGGGTCCGGTATGTGGTGGTAGGGCGTCTCGGCCATGAACTCCGTCTCGGTGACGCCGGCAGCCGACTCGTCTGGCGCGCTCTGGGATAGGTTTCGGGCGCCGTGGGAGTCGCAGCCCGTGATGATGCGTTGCTGCCGGTGCCGGCAGTGTCCGTGTCGGTGTCTTTTTTTTTTTTCTAAGTCTGGACTTTTACGATACAGTTGTAGTATGTGTCGGTGTCTTTTCTGTGGAGCTCGTCGGCCGTGATTAAGAGGGTCGAGAAAGCCAAAAACGAGGGCAGAAGATCTCGTGGTTGTGAGAGGTGGGACAGGTAGGGACGAAGAGTCAGTCCTTGAAGTCTCTCCATGCTCGCTCATGAGACCGTCCGATTGTGAATGAATGGTGCCGATTAATCAGCGACGTGGCTAGAGGTGTGTTCAAGATTCATATTATAAGATTTTTAACTTTTTTAAAATCATTCGTCCTATTCAAAAATTTTACAAATATACACAAACAAATAGGTCAGACTTAAAGTATTTCTATGAATCATTTCACAATAAAATAAATAATATTTTATAATTTTTTTTGAATAAAATGAATAGTCAAATATACATATTTAAAAATCTAAGAAGACATTTTGGACGGAGGAAGTATCATATTAGCTTCCTCCTCAAGTTTCCCAATTTTTGTTATCATTTTCACACATTTCTCTATTATCAATACATTGTATCTATCTCTCTTCCTCATTTTCAGTGCATTCTATATTTTTCTAAAAAACAAGTTTACAATGAATTAAACTAAAATTTGAAAAGCACATTCTAGACTGATTTTCTGGCATTTAGTGTGTAGAGATGCTAAGAATATATTACAAATACAAATATTCAAATTTCATGAGACCACTAGGCCAGTTTTTCTAATATCTCAAAAGTAGTAAAAGTCCAAATAAATAGAGCCTAATTTCTGTGCCACACTTAGAACGACATGTAAAAACGGGTTAGAGGAAGTAGGTATCATACAAAGGGACATATGAAGCAGTATTGTTCAATATCCCTCCATGCTAAATCACCAGTTATTTTTTAGTTCTTCGCCTTCTAAATTTTTAGACGAGACAACGCCAGCACAAATGCATAGCCTGATAATACAGTGCTCCATGGCAAAACTATTCTGGAAAGAGATGAGGAGAATGACCAACATAAAGCTACCGGTGCTGCATCCGACCTCATGGGTTCGGGATCTGCTGGATAACTCGATATGCAGTAATGATTCAGTCTCAGTCATCATCTGTGGCATGTGGTCACTCTGGAGCTCAAGGAATGATCGTAAGCACGGTAATGATGTAATACCGGCTAAGAAGGCAATAGACTGGGCCATAGACACTACAGCTCATCTGTTACATGTGAGGAGGAAATTTGACACTGAGTCCCGATGCCAAGTCTCTTCTGTCAACGGACGGAATCAAGCAATGTGGCAGCCTCCAGAATCAGATAGTACTATCAAAATTAACACAGATGGAGCATTCTCGGCAAACGAACACCATGGGGCGTATGCAGCTGTCATGTGTGACTCGAAGGGAAATTTTCTAAGAGGAGCAGCAAGTTGGGTGCCCAGTGTTCAATCGCCTTTGATTGCAGAAGCCGAAGCCTTAAGGGCTGGTGTTAAAATGATTGCAGGAAGTAATGGAATGAAGGTAATCCTTGATACTGATTCGCAGGTGCTGGTTGACCTGTGGAACTCTAAGACTTTTGCTGGAGTAGATCAGAAATGGATACGATTTTAGCTGATGTTCAGGACACTTCACTTCTTTTACTTTGTCCTTTGTTTACCGGGAAGCAAACTGGGCAGCTCATCTGGCAGCCCAGGAAGCAACACGGTATAGGGCTTCGTTATGTTGGCAACAAACTCCAAGCTTTTTGCTGAGTTGTTTGCAACATGATTGTAATTTCATAACTTAATGAAGTGCTACCAGTTTCCTTCTCAAAAAAAAATAAAAATTGCATAGCCTGATAATCCGACCAGTCTGAGACTCGCCCACGCACGATGTGGACAAACTTGTGGTGCGCCGAAACGCTCAAAGCAAACATCGAAGTACCCTTCAGATCATCGCATTTCCGGCCATCGACCCCACCACGTCTCAATCAGCGGCCGTCTTCGCGTAAATGCCCCGCGGCACACTGGCACCGCGTCAGTCCAGCCTGGGGGGCCAAGCGGCCGCAGCGTGCTTATTGATTGGACAGAGAGGCAGGGGGAGGGGCAGTCTGGGGATTTCGCGGCGCGAGGTTACCTGGGGGAGGGCGTGGACGGCGGAACGGAGGTGACGGGAGGCGTGCGCGTAATGCGTATAAATCCCGGTGAAATCGCTCTCTTCCTCCGGCCTCCTTCCTTCCTTCCTTCCCCACCCTTCTGTCCTGCCTGATTTCTCTCCGGTAAGCGCCCCTCCAGCCACCGACCGTTCGTTCGCCCCCGCGCGAGAGGAGGAGAGAAAGAGAGCGTCGAGGCTATGGCGGACCAGCTCACCGACGACCAGATCGCGGAGTTCAAGGAGGCCTTCAGCCTCTTCGACAAGGACGGCGATGGTATGAGCGCCTCCGGTCCCTCCCTCTCTGCTCGTCTGTTCCTTTCACGATCTGTACGCACCGTGCTCTGCGCTCGTAGCTGCCGTGTATTACCTCGTATATCCGTCGATTCCATACGAAACACATTGGATTGTTTGGTCCTTTTTCCCGCGGTATGTGTGGTCGAGACTCCATTCTCCAGTTTAGAATGTCGAGCTAAGCGTGCGCGGCTCAAAAAAATCTCGCGCCGTCCGTCACCTAGCAGCCGGATTTCGCCGCGCTGTGGATCGCTGGAAAGGCGTGTGCGACTGCGATGCGGCGGCACGTCTGCGCTGCTCTGACCCGCACCGAAGTTGAGATCTCGCCCGACCTCCCGGAAAGGGATCTAGATCCATGTGATTGAAGAACGCTTCGTCCCCGTCAGATGTGGCCCTAGATCCGTCCCCAGCTGTGGACCAAGCAACAGCCAACAGGCTAGCCCCGCCCCCGGGTCATGCTGTTTGTGGGCCGTAGGTATGCTTGTTTGAGATCGGTTGTTTATGTTGGTGCTGGTTTGGTCACGACTCTTGAACACCAATCGACCATTCCTAGCGCAGAAACTTTTGGCTGCTTTTTTTAGTTGTGCCTGTGGTTTGGAATTTTTTCACCCGAGACGTTACTGCTATATAAGGACTTCTTTTTTCAAGTTTTATTAGTAGCGTACATGTGGGCCAATTGGATCCAAGGATCTGAATCAATTGAGGTATCTGTTCACGCTTTATTGGGGTTGGTGGTGGATTTGGGCCTGCTCAAATTTTGGTTCAGCCATTTGGTGTTTAATGTTTTGATAATGCTCATGTAATCTGTAGATTGGTTCCATTATCATGTTATTAGTCCGTAGCATGTTTTGGGCATGATGATTGTGATATTATATTTTGTAATAATACGTATGAATGATTGTCAATGTTGCTAAGCTGATCAGTTTGAATGACACTTGAATAAACCTTGTTTTCTATGGATTGGTTTTGTCAATATTGAGTGCAATTTTTAGCTTCCAGTCAACATAGTTAGGGGGGATCATCTCTTAGCTGTAAGGTTGGAAATGGACAAATAGTATGCTGATCATCCACCTCACGAATTGTGTAAAGCTATACACAGGAACTTTTAATTATCCTTTGCCTGATCTTTATCAGGTTCTGGTTCATTATTGACATTTTACTGTCAATTTGACTTCATAGTTGGATGACTAATAAAATATTCAAACTTTTGAATCATGTTGTGAAGTTGGTCTCTATTGTACATGGGACAGGTTGCATCACGACCAAGGAGCTGGGAACCGTCATGCGTTCATTGGGTCAGAACCCAACTGAGGCTGAGCTTCAGGACATGATCAACGAGGTTGATGCTGACGGCAACGGCACCATTGACTTCCCCGAGTTCCTCAACCTCATGGCTCGCAAGATGAAGGACACCGACTCTGAGGAAGAGCTCAAGGAGGCCTTCAGGGTGTTCGACAAGGACCAAAACGGCTTCATCTCTGCCGCTGAGCTCCGCCACGTCATGACCAACCTGGGCGAGAAGCTAACCGACGAGGAGGTCGATGAAATGATCCGTGAGGCCGATGTGGACGGTGATGGCCAGATCAACTACGAGGAGTTCGTCAAGGTGATGATGGCCAAGTGAGCCGTGGTGATGGTGTACCCCGTTTGGAAGAAGGAAACCTTGCATTGCGTATTAGTAAGGAATGCAGCTCTTGTTTCCTTTGTCTTCCCTGAAGAGCCGTTGCTAGCGGTAGCTGCTGAACATTTCTCCTATCTCCATTGTGTCGTCGGACCTCCTGCTGCTTGTATGAATCTGTAAGGCTTTGCTTGTTCTGGACGTGGGTTTCCGTTGGATCTGTTTGTAGTTCAATTTGTTCATCAAACCTGCTCGACTCTTTGTTACCGGTGCTTTGTGAGGAATATTTTGTTTCCAACGGATGCATACCGAAATGCCGATTCAAAAAGTCCAGTCGCATGTGCGGCGGTTCCAGTGAACGTAATGGTTGGCTAAGTTTGGTCAGATTCTTTGCAAGCTGGAAAGAAGATGCTGTTGGGTGGTTCGTATTCATCAGTTTGTCGCGTCCGGCCTCTGACAATCCGGCCTCATCAACGCAGGTCCAGTAGATCTGGACCAGATCAGCTGACGCCAATTAGGCCAAATTCTGGTTACAAAGGTTGGGCTCGCACCTCATGTCTGCTCTTTCACTCTTCCACTACATTTGCTTCTTCTCTGCAGACGTAGAAGCTGTTTGTTGCTGCATGCTTCAGAGCGAGATACATTAATCAGTGACGAGATCTACAGATGCATAGTTCAAGCCAACGAACATCTCCAGGTTTAGATGCATAACTGCTACTGTGATCTAATTTTTCAACATCATCCACAAGGACCGGAACATGATCTAGCTGTCTTCACCTCATACATAGTTTATTCGAAGCACTAAAACATAAGGGAACTGAACTGACAATCGGTACTCCCTTACAATATCAGATACTACCACAAACCTACAGCACTACTGCTACCACAGCAGCCTTGTGGCTCCCATCCCATTCCATCTGCTTCCAGATCATGAATGAAAGAACGCGCCGGCAAGCTCATCCGCAACAGCCTTCAAGACGGTTGTTTCATCGAGCTTACCCGGCATCAACGAACGAACGAACTTTTGCTTGCGGAAAACTGACTCTGCGATGGACACTGAACATCCGGAGAAGGAAACTATGTACAGGGGAAAACTGGTGTCGATTCTGTGGTGTCTGGAAGCTGCTTCATGCCGCCGCGCTGTTGCCGTCGACCTCACCGTCGCACTTCCACACCACGTCCTTCAGCTGGGTCGATAGAGTTCTGTAGAACTGTTGCACAGCAAAATTAATTTGGCAGTCTTTAGTTTATAGAACTGACTACAGAGAGAAGGGCTATATGACGACCACTGAAGATCAGTATACCTTTTGGAACTCGAGAGTATCTCCCTTAGCTTTCTTGACCTCAACTACGTGTAGGGATGGGGCTATTTGAAAAACCTGAAGGTGGCTGTGAATGAGTAATTGTTCTTCAATTTAAATAAATATTTTCTTTTAACACGGTGTTTACACTTACCTCAGTTGCAACATTTAGGTTGCCTTTTCTACCAGCTTTGGGGTTCTCCATCCGCATCTGAAAAAAACAAGCGAACAAACTTTTTTAGAACTTAGTTATTGAGGGTGTTATTTCTTTGATATTGGTCGCAAAATAAAACACATTCAACATTCAAGACAGTTTAAACCACAAGTTGAAAGTAGAATATACTGTATATATTGCAACTGTCAGAAATACCTTATATTTTCTCTTCTGAATGTCAAATCCAAGCGGCTTTGCAGCTTCTTCAATCTTTGTGATAATTTCCTTTGGAGGGCATTGCGATGTGAATCTTGTCTCTCTTTGATACTCCTACAGTTTTTCTTTTATTTAGAAATGAGCTGATTGTAATGATATGTAGGTTCTAAATATGCATTAGTTACCAAACATTTACAGAAATATTGAAACCTGACATCGTCAAAATAAGAACACAGAAGAAATATTTCTGACCTTCTTTGCCTCAAACAAATTATCCAGATTCAGTGCCTGGTTCAGGGAAATCAGCTCAAATGCGTTCATTGAGGTTGGCTGGTCTTCAGTTTCCTCTTTCACATGCTGGTCCTGATTAAACATACCAGAACGTGTAGAGTTAATCACTTAATTCCTCTACAAAAGCTAAAATGTTTTAACAGAAACAGGTCTGTTTGACTCACTTCTGAGTCTCCAAAAGCAGCGTTTACATCGTCCAAGCTAATTTCATATTTCTCATCAAAAACTGGAGGCCTGTATCCCTTTTTGAACCAAGGATCTTCCAGTATCTGAGCAATGGTGATCCGCTGTCAACATTAAAGAGCAACGAAAAACAGGTAAGTTAGGAAAAAGAAATGGAGCACTTCTTGGCATTGAAATATTAAGAAAAAAAAAGACTTATTCAAAGCTCTGCAAAAATAACTTTTTTTTAGTATTGCTTTCTAAAAAAAAAAGAATTTTCCAGTTGCAAGATATATCTATGTCAAAGATACACCATTTTCTTATGTGGTTAGCTGAATAATTTTCAAAAAAATACGCTAGAACATGGTAAGATACTTACAGTTGTAGGATTTGGATCAAGAATTCTGGTAACCAGGTTCTTAGCTCCCGCAGAAATCCAGGAGGGGCAGGAAAACTGAGCTTCAGAAATCTGCAATTACAAAGGGTGTATTAAGAGACCATAGACAACAGTATTTTGGTTCCTTTTTATTTTGTCCTTTCATTGATGTTACCTTTTTATATAGGGCAATGATGTTATCATCCTCGAAAGGTAAATAGCCGGCAAGAAGCACAAAAAGGATTACTCCGCATGACCAGACATCCGCAGTTGCACCATCGTAGCCTCCATCCTCGATCACCTAGAACAGTACAATATTGTTAGTTTAGATCATTAATCCAAGCATGCAGCCCATGGTTATTGTACTATGCGAAAAAAAAAAGAATTACCTCAGGAGCGACATAATTTGGAGTTCCACAAGTTGTGTGAAGTAGACCATCAGCCTAGAGATAAAAGTGTTGCGGTGAATGATGCAACCAACAGATAACAAAACACGCAACTATTATTGAGCATTTACCAGAACTGTAATCGTACCTTCACTTGCTCTTTTAAAGCACTCAGACCGAAATCAGATACTTTGAGATTTCCACCAGCATCAAGCAGCAAATTTTCTAACTGCATGTAGGCTAAGCATAAATACACCACTTTCTGCACTTCTGTGCCCATAATTTATTATAGAGGAATCATGACAAGGAAATTAAGACTTTACCTTCAAGTCTCTGTGATATACTCCTCTACTGTGGCAATAATCAACTGCATTGATTAGTTGTTGAAAGTATTTACGTGCTTCGTCCTCTTTCAACCTTCCATTAGTAGCCTGATTGCGAAGTCGTTGCATAAAGCAAAAATAATCAATCAACACATGATCATCTTACTCGAGTCATTAGTCTATAGCTACTTTAGAACGATATAATTTCAAAAGTTTCAAACAAAGATATGCTGGCACTTACAATGATTTCAAAAAGCTCTCCACCAGTAACATATTCCAGAACAATGAAAATTCTAGTTTTACTTCCCATCACCTGAAGTAGAAGGCAAAATTCAGCCAAATATTATCAGAGAATGAAATTTATTTCTGGTCTAAACAGTAATGTTTTCCATTAAAGATTGAGTGGCGTGACTAAATAACTAGAAGACCGGACAATATTTTTTGGAGCTTACCTCATACTGTCGAACAACATTAGGATGCTTTATTAACTTCATAGTGCAAATTTCACGCCTAATCTGCGTAGAATTAGGGATGATATCAGCAAATGCTATCAAGTACGTAGCGTGAATCTTAAGACAACGAAAACAACAAGAGGCGTTTCCAAGGACATTGAAATTTTAACCACTTCCTTCCTGATTAACTAAACTTTGATATGTACAACCAAAAGGGATGAAAACGAAACTACTGCCTGTCTTAGAAAGAAAATTCTTGATACTGACCTGGTCAACCAATCTGTGTCTCTGAACCTTCTCCTTGTCAAGAATTTTGATCGCAACAGGCTCCCCAGTCTCAGTGTTCTTTGCAAAGCGGACCTTTGCGAAAGCGCCTTCCCCGATGGTCCGTCCAAGCTCATACTTCCCCACACGGCGCTTCACCTTTGGTGATAACGCAGCTCTTTTAGCCCTGTACATCTTCCAGTTTCACGACGGTACTCTTCAAAACGCCTGGTACTGTTCAACGAAACCAATCCAACGAAAAAAGGATAAGATTACGCGTTGAGATTCAATCATTGGTTAAAATGAATAGTAAATCTGGAGAAAACTGAGGTGACAGGTAGAAACAACAATCGCATAGCTGTTTCTGATTCACTTCTTGAAAGGGAAAACCAGATCAAGGTAAGCATGCCAACAAAGATGTCACTACATTTTCACAATATTTATAAAAAAAAAACATTGAGCATAAAGCGTACTTGTGCTGAACGGATCTCCAATGAAATGAACAGGAGGAAAAAATTACATTAAATGGCAGGTGGATAGTACTACATCGATCCAAATAAACTCCGGAAGTTTAACGTTATAAAATGACCAGACGAGTCGAAGACAGAAAGGCTCGATCCACTTTGACTCAACTAGAACAAAGAAAAAAGAATGGGTAAAAAAGAGTCTGACGCAACAAGTCCGAGATAAAACACATGGGACCTGAAAACCAGATGGTACGCGACAGGCACGAGGGAATCCGGCAAAAGGCTGAAACGCATATGCCAGTTGCACTGGCCTCTAGTACGGTACCTGGTACCATACGCCACAAAGGAATGCAACCCCCCACTTGATGATTGATATGCATCACCCGGAACCATAAACGAAAAAAAATCGGTCCAAAAGGCACTTTACAGATGCGTATTGCTCGACGAAACTATAAGGAAAAAAAAATATAAAAAGAGCCAAAGGGAATGTTGGTATAGAGGGAAGGTCACGGATGAGATGGAAATGGCGACGGGTTCCTCTAACGATTCCTCTAGGCTGTAACGATCAGAGGGATGAAGATCGCTGATATTTGAGCCGGAAGAGATCTACCCTCTGCTGATCCACACGAGGTCACTGTTTTCTACGAAAATGTTAGGAGCATGCATCTTTCGATCTTTTTCGTGGGACAACCCAAATGCCACAAGGAGTCAAGGTAGCAGGCTAGCAGCCAGCAATCCGCACAGAAGCAGTAGGATACCAACACCTTTCTCCGTCGAACAATTCCCCATCCCACACCTCCAGAATCCAGAGCTGTTACTCGAACGCAAGAACTCAAAAGGAAATTGAACACAGCATCCAACCCAGAATTCAGAAAGCAGAGGCACTGAAGGCCGAGGAGCTCACCTTGAGCGCTGGCGGACCGGCAGACGCGCGGCGCTCGGGGGAACTGGAGTGAAGCGGGGAGATGCGAGACAGAGCCGTACCAGGCTCTTGTGGGAGAGGTGTTCTTCTCTCTTCGGTTCACCAGGGGAGATGGAAAGACGAGACGAGCGGGGTGCGCTGCTCTAATAAGGCGGATGCGGTGGTGGCTGGTGGGGCGCGTCGTTGCTGTGGGCTGTGGCTTCCGGCTATACGGGGCAGCAGGGAAGGGACAAGGAGGCGAGCGGCGGCAACAGCAGAATTTGTTCGCTTGCCTTTCGGCCAGTTCGCTGACCCCTTTTAGCTCCCAAGAGGTGCCTTGCATGCATGTGTCCTGTTCTTTTACTCTTTCCTGGTCACAAAATATTTTCTACGGATGAAGGGAGATCGAGTGGAAACTAGGAAAATCAGCTCCTTCCTGTCGCTTGTTTTTCAACCCTGTGCTGGTGTAATTGTGCACCTACATTGATAAAGTAGTACTACTAATAGATTTGCGAAAGGCCCTCTTGTCGGAAGGATGAGTGCATGAAGGGTTGCCAACAGCGCTGCTGGACCCTCGCCGCACCTGGGACCTGGCTCACTGCCTGGCTGGGCTGCTGGCGACGCAACACAACCACCAAGATTTTTGAGATATATTCCCTTCCCCGCATAAACTTGCTCGGAATGGCCATTGCCGCCTGCATGCCCTGGCACACCACGCGCACACTCGATGGCTCTCCCATGCTAGTATAACTCGGTTCGCGTTTAGGCGTGCCTGCGCCTAAAAAGTCTGGTCGGTTTGCTCGAGGCAAATGCGAGCTCTCGCTAGATTCTGAGCGATTTGCTTGTTCGACGCAACATTGTCCAGCCGTTCTGTCAAGCTACGTCGACGTGCCGTGATCGATATTTCGTTCCAGGTGGATGCGCTTTACCATTGGCGCTAGTGGTGGCAGGCGAATTTCTGGTAGAAACGCGCTGAGCACGACCACAGAATTCTGGAAGTCCCGGTAGCCAGTCACGAGTACTCTGGCCTCTGGGAGAGTGATGAACCACGCCACGGTCGCGTCCCGGGGACGTGCACTAGGAAGCTTCCTGGCAGCTGCGCGGGAGAGGACGCCTGAAAGCGCCGTCGCCTGGGTTTCTGTTTGCCACAGAAAAGGAAAACTGAAATTACTCTCGAAACGTTCAAACGACTGGTTGTTGGTGCCGCTACCGTACACGCACAAATATCGTCAGGACATCAGGTGCTGCTTGCGTGCCTAGCCGTCGAACATTCGTTCACCTGGCCCCTGTAAATCTCTGCTCACGAGTTATTCCGAAATGTAGTGGTAGATGTGCAACCTCTTTGCGACGGATCTTTGTGTTCGTCGGAACTTCCCGCGGCTCCGCAGATGCAACCTCTCGTTCACGCCGCCGGGTTAAAAGCATTGCCAAGGAAACACGGTGACGTGCAGGCCATCGCCAGGTCGGCATCGCGGGGAAACATGCCGCGCCGGCGTCCGCGAATCGCCAGCGCCACGTAGCAGCCCTTAGCACTTGGCGGTACCGCTGGAAAGCCAACCCGTTCGGTGGTGGTCCGGCCTACTAGCGAGGTCCCCTGATACCCCGCCAACAAACGGTCACCAACCAGCCCCGACGTCGCGCGAGCCGCGGAGAGCGCGCGTCGGCCGGGACCGAGCGGGGCCGGACGCCGAGGCGGACGAAGCTTCCGCGCAAGTTCGCGCTCGCGGTCCGGGGGGCGGGGCGGGGGTGGTCGCGGAAAGCGACTCGTGCGGGCGCGTGGCCCGCGAGCGCCGTCCCCGCCTCGCTGGCGCAAACGGTGAAACGCTATCACGGTCACCAATCACCACGGCGGGAGCAGGGTGAGACGTGACAGGGAGGGAGCGATTCGTACGGCCGCTTCTCGTGAGGCTGGGCTGCTGCTCCCTTTCGCACGCAGAGGCGTCAGCGCGCGGCGCCTAGACTGCGACGTCGTCACTCGTCCGTGCTTATCTAGTTATCTCCATGCATCCTCGGCCGTGCTCCTCGTGGCGCCGCTCCGTCCGGCAGCAGATGTCGGTCACCGTGTGCGCGCGGCTCCAGGATGGAAGGAACGGGAACGGGAACGGCGCCGACGTGCGTGCGGGCCGAGCGTACAGGGGGCCGATCGATGTCAAGGATCGCGGCAGATTTTTGCGGTCCAAAAGTGCGGCCGGCTCTGGCGGTCTGTGCGTCGTCGTGATCTTTAGTTCTTTGTACTCGGCATCGATCATGCGCCTCTCGGATCATCGGGAGCCTACGCTTCACACCCCCTAGCTAGCTCGAGTGACAGAGAGGAGAAGAATTCGCGTTTGAGTTGTGCTCGTCTCGCCGCCAAAGTTCGCCCTAGTACCTGCTCGTACGCTCGGCGGTACGAGCACGATGCGGACGACGTGTCCGACGTCATTTTCTTGCCGACGGGCGCATGCGGTTTGGCCTTGCCCGCCGAGAGAGAAAGAACATCAAATCGAACCCACGCTGCCGTTTCGACGTTTCGTGCGTAGGACTAGCACCTGTACGTGTGGGCTACCGTATCCGTACGTACACGGTATAGGTGCTTGAGACGTCGTGTGTCCTTGCTTACACGCGTAACACGCGGTACTACTACTAAGCTTTCTGGTGTAGAGTGGAGTAGTACCTTTCTTGCCGATCGCATGGGTTTTTTCTTTTTGAGTCACGTTGAAGAACTAGTATGCGCCACGGATTACAGAAGATTGTCACCGGGGAGCAACGCCGGCCGAGCACATGCGATCTGCTGATGCTCCTGAACCACTGGCGTCCGGTCTTGTCATGGATCGGAGTTGAGAGAGCCCGTGAATTGGAGGCGACATGACCGCTCCGTACAAACAATTTGTTCATAGCCAGAGATACCGTTGGTACGTCTCTGTTTCATTCAAGCATTCCGTTTCTGAAATAAAAAAAAAAGGGATCGAGACGCCGACCTGTTTCCTTTCTTCGATCACAGAATACGACGACCTTACTTTCGTCCTAAACGACTCGATCCCACGGTGTTTAGAGTCCTCATCGTCAACTGATAAACTTAATAGGAGTACTAGTCTTGTTATTAAAAGTGGCGCTCATGTTAAAAGAACTGAAGCGGAGAAATTTTGGTGCATAGTTTAGAGCTGCAGCTACGTATACAAGTCAGTATCTCGGGCAGGTAGCACGCATTGCACGCGTCCGCATAATAATCCTACTAACGCTCCTGTCACTACACAGTCTACACCACGCGTAGCTTAAAGAAATTAATCGTGTGTGTTTTTTTATCAACTCGTACTGTTTTCTACTTCAGAGTTCAGATATACCGGGCTCGTTAACGCCTAATTTTGTGCACTATTGCCAATCGATCGTATACGTACGCTGTTCTCATGCTCCTATCCATATTTCCTGACGACAATTTGCCGCCTCTAATTAAAGAACGATAAGAAATGGGCCTCTTGACAGTTGAAACATGACTCGCGGGTGCAAAATTGATTGTTTGGTTGCATGAGAGCGAACTACGATCACGCACAAACAAAATTAGGCTTCCAAGTGAGTCAAAATCTTAGCGAATCCCTTGGGGTCCCATAAATCCACAATTTTGAGGCGGAAGTAGTCTAGGCAAGAAGAACTTGTTCGTGTCCGAATATTTGCTGGGAAGAAAACAGAGAAGAAAAAGGGCCAACATCACTCATGGTCCTTGGACAGGGCCAGAATGGCTATCAACTATTCCTACCTTTCGCAGGCCCACTTGCTATGCACGAAGGACCTAAACCCATAAATGGCCCATTTACTTGAACCTTGATGAACCCTTCTTGATCCCTGTTTCGCACCAGTCCAATATTTGCTGAGCTATCAAGCACTTCCCTAACTTTTGCTCTAAATTTATGGATGTATCCTACATCCAAAAAATGGTGCATATATTTGAGAAAAAAAATACTCTTCCATAGTTCATAACTCAGATTATGTTTTAATTAACCCCCTAAATTGTCTGTGGTCCTAAAAATTAAACCATACTGGCATAATCTCAATGTATTTTGGCCCTCCAATGAAAGTGGAAATTTTAAATTAAGATTCTCTATGAAATTAGCGACAATTGGTGACGACAAGGAAGCTCCTAGTTACTCATGGAAGGATGCATAACAAGCAATGGCATTTAGGTCTACAAGAACTTTGCAGGAAGAATTTATGCTTTACTAGAGCTGGATATTTCTAAAACTATATGCAATCATATTCGCATTCAACTAAGATGCCATAGATGGATGAGATTTATTCCAGTGGACACATAGGTGGCGTTTGAGAATCCGGATATGAGATAGGGATTGGGAAAGGGAAATGAAAACATAAGATCTCAACCTTTCATTCATCTATCTCATTGAATCTCAACCTTTCATTCATTTCTCAATCCCTATCCCACCTCTAATTTCCATATCCAAACCCCACCATAGTAGTACAATTTTTTTTGTTAAATACACTATAAATATATAAGGATAAATATCTTTCTTTACTCAAGGTATATGCCACACAATGTTTTACTGTCGATTGAGCAAATATTTTGACCTCATCCGAGCTTGCAATTGGTGATGCTAGCAAGTCAGGATAAGTGGGTCACTTTGGGTCAACCCAATAGCTGACCCATATGATCCACAATGATTAGTATGGGTAATAGGTTGGCTTGACCCATGATTAGCACTAACCCATAATACCCACGTCTTGACCCAAAACCCACGGCCTGGCTACCAACGTCATTTTACAGTCTTGCAGACTTCCCCATTGTGTCTGCCATCTTGAATGATTTTTTTCTTCCCCATGCAAACTTCCAAATTGCATCCCTTTATTACGACTAAAATTGAACTGAAGTAACACTCCATTAACAAATTGAAAGCTTCATATTTCAAAATAGAGCTACGATGCCCATTTACAATATAACATAATAACTGTAACTGCTGAAATAAGCTCAAGTGAGACAACAATCCAGTATAAAAAAATAATAACGGCTTCTTAGTACAGAGAGACATGAATTAAAATTACTATTCATATCATGATAATTTCAATCCTCTGCTCCTTACTTTCTATACCAATTGTGCAAATAAATGAATGGCCAAGAACATAATAACTGAATGTGCAAACTATCATGAACAACCGGCACTGAATTATCCTTACAAAGCACCTGAAACTCTTGTGTTCTCACTGATCTTCTATACTACCACTTGTAATATGACCTTATCTGGAGAAGGAGCTGCAACATTAACACAAAATTTTTAGCTATTATGATGTCACAAACATCGACTAACTAATATTTAACAGGAAGCAGCAACAATGACCAAGTAAAATTTAACTAGCATTTAATAGTACGTACATGCTGCTCGCAACAAGTCCCGAAGGCAAATTAAAGCTTCTACTGTTTCAGTGGATAATCTGCTTCGAAAGTCACTTACCACTCTCCCACCAGTGCTAAAAGCAGATTCAGATGCAACAGTTGAGGCAGGTATAGTAAAGACATCACGCGCCATACAAGACAGAACTGGCCATTTCATGCAGTTTGATTTCCACCAGGGCTCATTCGATGATTGAGTTCTCAGCACTGTCCTTTGGTGTTGGTCCCAATCAGCAAATGAGTCATCATCATTTGTCGAACTAATTTCATCATCACCTATTCCATCTACAGATTCAGTACTTGAGTGATTCACTTGACAATAATATTCATTGAAGAGCTTTAGAAGCGTCCTCCTTACTGTATGCAAGTGTTTTTCCACGTCAGTCATGAAAGCTTGTTTCAACCGAAATTCCACAAATGAATAATTAAACCTTGGATCAAGAATAACAGGAATGGACAAAGATAAGAATGAGATACTCCAGTAGTGCTTAAATTTCTTCTTGATCTCCCTAACCATATCTACAATGAGCTGATCCTTGGTAGTAGATTCTTTATCCATGGCTAATTTGATCTTCCAAAGCTCATGGAATGCACGGTTGGCTGTGGGATAAGATGATCCAGATACTAAATTTGTAGCCTCATAAAATGTTTTCAGAAACTTGCAAACAACTCTAGACTGCTCCCATTCAAGCTCTGATGGTGCTTTCTGGTAATTCTTGTCTTGCCTGCTCAGTTCATCAAATGCTAACCTCAAGGGGTAGGCAGACTCAAGCATCAGATAAGTAGAGTTCCATCTAGAAGATATATCAATGTTGGGCTGGTTTTCAAGAGAAATTCCAACTTGTACAACTATTTCCTCAACTTTTTCTCTACAAGACTGCGAGCTTCTTATGTACTTGACACTTTCTCTAATGTTGTCTACAATCTCACCAATCTGCTTGAGCCCATTCTGAACAACAAGGTTTATAACATTTGATGTACAATGAACACGAAAGAGCAATCCTTCACATGGTAACATTTTCTTTAGCATCAGATTAGGTCTCAACAAGTCAATCATGGAGTTGTTAACTTTGGCATTGTCTAAAGTTATGCTAAAAATCTTGTCCTTGATGTTCTAATCCTGAATGCATTTCAGTATGACATTAAACATGCACTGCGCATTGTGAGGAGATTCCATCATAAAGAACTTGATAATTAATTTTTTGATCTTCCAATCCCTGTTGATGAAATGGCTAGTAATACAGAGATATCCTAAGGTCGAATTTGATGTCCACATATCAGCAGTCAATGACACTTTTGAACTGGAATTCTTTAATAACTCTCTTAATTCCAACTTTGATTTTCAAAGGCTTTCATACAATCTAACTTTATAGTGATCCTTGATACCATTTTGAATAATGGGTTCAAACGGGAAACAAAATCTCTAAATCCTTCATATTCAACTAGAGAGAATGGGAGTTCATGCAAAACAATCATGCAAACTAGTGAAAGTGCATCTAGGCCCTCTAGTGGATTTTGGTGGATGATGACAAACCATTCAAAAAATCAATGACATTTGCTAAGTGCTTTTACAGTGAGAAAGATTTAAAAAGTAGAAAAGAATGTAAAAAAAAAAAAGAAGACATCTTAATTTTCTAGGATCTAAGTCACGGAGCCTTTTCTCATGAAAGAATACTATATTTTATTATTTTTTGAGTCTAGCTATGCCGTACTATCAAGGAGACTCAAATTGAGGTCTCAAAGTGCTAAAACTGCTCAAACCTTAGACCTAACCCGAGACCTCTTACCGGAGTATCTGGCACATTGTGAGAGTCTTCGGTAAGGCTTACTGGCTTTACCCGAGAAGGCTCACCGGAGTGTCCGACAAAATGCCGGAGACTCCGGTGGCCTAGCAGCCCGCACTCGAGAGGACTCATCGGAGTATCCGGCACAATGTCAAAGACTCCGGTGGCTCAGGCTATGCAAACCCGAGAGAACTCACTGGAGTATCCGACAAGTTGCCGGAGACTCCGGTGGACCGAAGTGTGCGGCAAAGTGCTGAAGTGTCCGGTCAGTTAGAATGTGGTCCAACGGCTACTTTTTGGAGCCCGGGTTTTATGCCCCCCTCAGCTCCTTTTGGAGAGGCTGGTGACTCACTCTTAAACAACACTCTTGAGCTCCAAAAACACTCTCCCACTCCCTTCCAAGGCCTAAACTTGCAAGATTTAAGTTAGGGATTGTGAGAGAAGTGCTTTCACTCCCATTGAGCATTTGCAGTATCGTCGAGCTTCGATTTGAGTTTGTTACTCTTAGAGCTTTTGCTCCTAGACGGCTAGGCGTGTCTGGTAGCTGCCAACTTGTATGGTGACGCCCCGAGAAGTTTGTTCACCCCTTCCTGAAAGAGATTTGCTAGTGGAGAACTCAACCTCACCTTTGTGGTTGGTTGAGAGAGAGAAAGTATCGAGTGAGATCTGGTTCTTTGTAAACCTCTCAACGGAGACGTAGAGTTCCTTCGTGGACTCGAACTTCGGAGTAAAATCTTGTGTTTTCTTGTGCTCTTTTTATTCTTGCAATTTTATATTATTCTTGTTGTTCATATTTACAGATTTGCTTCGATCTACTTGCTCACTAGTTTCTAGCTTGTTTAATTGCTTAGATCTACTTCTTATATCATATTCTAGTCCTTTGATTCAAGTGAAGTTTGCTACAACTCGCTAAAACTTATTTAGATTCAAATTTCGTCCAAGTGTCTGTTTGACCGGAGTGTCTGACAAGTTATCGGACAATCCGGTGACCGGAGTATCCGGCACATTACCAGAGACTCCAGTGGTCTGATAGTTCATTGAGTTTGATTTTTCATGAATTATTTTAGGTTGCCTATTCATCCCCTCTAGGCAACTTTCAACTTAGTGACTGGCGTGTTTCTTCATAATCAACATTTAGTAGGGTTAGCACCAGCACGTAATTTATCTACAAACACATTTACTTTTGACCTTGCTTTGCACCGGCTCAAATGCCTTTTCAAATGGCTTGTTCCAATACCTTGTCTCGCACTAAGATGATCATAACAATGAATACATTTCACATGTAAGATCTCACCATTATGATAGATAGGCTCGAACTCCTTCCAATGAACAGACTTGGGTTTCCTTTGCTTACCATTTTTTCTGGAACCTGCACAATTTATAACAAAAATTTGTATCATATGGACTGAAATACTACCACATACTTCAGAACAATGTACCTATTTATAGGAAAGATAAAAGAGAAAATATTCTTGTCTTACCCTGTGAATTTCGTGTTGTAGAAGGTCCAGGAGATCTCAACCTTGCTGATGGGGATCCAACAGTAGGAGAGACCGTCATTCGCAGCTGAGGAGACATTGCCATTTGATTGATTAACCTTGAAGCTGGAGAACCCACGACACACCTTGCTCGTTTTGCAGGGTCATTTGCATTTGTAATTTGTGCTTTAGTTCGCTTGGCGATTAGAGGACTGTCAGGTCTAGGCATCACAACCTCCACTACTGGGGTGCCCTGTGAAGAAGTACCACTAGGGAGGTGACTATATTGACCCTTCTCATTTTCTAAAGCACTAGCCATAGGAGTAAATGTGTGCCTACAAGTTTAAAAAAAATAGTGTCATTATTTAGCAAGAAACTTCTTCAAATAATTAATCTCCAGCTTGAATGTGCTTTCTCGAGCAAATAGCAACTACAGCTGTACAGAAGCTACAAAACCAAAAGAAATAAGGCTACAGATTGAATATGTTTTCCAGAGCAAGCAGCAACTGCAGCTTCTTACCATGATCTACGGTAACTAGTACATCTAAGTAGCAGGTCAGCACGTCTAAGCAGCAGTGCAGAAGCAAATCAGCCAGCACATCTACATAGCAGTACAAACGCTAATCAGCCAGCAAGCCACCTAAGCGGCAGGCCAGCAGCTAATCGGATATTATTTGGATCTTACAGGCAGGCACGCGGAGAACTAGTCCAAAGGGAATCCGAACTTTAGATTGATTGCTACTGAAACAACAGATGGCCACGAAATCTCGAGAATGAAAGGCATACGGGTGCTGGTTACCTTGCAAGGCACCTGGAGGAGGACCTGAGTTGCCGGCGGGAGAGGTAGCGACCTGGTGGTGAGGACGTGGAGATTATCTGTGAGATCGACGAGGAGGCGATGCCATTGCTGTGGAGGTCGTCAGACTGGGGCAAGATCGAACGGGGCGGCGTCACTGTTTTAGGTGGTAGAATTTGGGCTACCCAGCGACCCACTAGGTCGATCCATTTTAGTCCAGCTTTTTAGTGGGTCAATCCACAAAAGTAATTACACTACGTTTTATATTTTGAGTAATGGGCCATTATGGGCCATTGGATCAGCCCATCGAAACTTACATCCTGACTAGCAAGTAAGCATATGATTCTTTGCCAAAAACGAAAAACAAGCATATGAATGTGGTACTAAACTTGACATAAAACACAAACCCGGATTTCCTCCCGGCCCCGCCGTGCGGGGGCCTGCCCCCATCGTCCGTCCCGTCCCGTGGACGGCCGGCCCCGCGACGTGTTTTTTTTTAGGGGGGGCCTTTGTCAGCCTCCCCGGGCGGGAGCCGCCGCACGGCGGGGTTTGTCACTTTTTTTTATCCCCATAAAACCCATCAAACCCCTTGGCCATCCTCTATTCCAATCCCCACGCCACACCCTTTCCCCGCTCGGACCTCCAATCCCGTCCCGATGCTTCTCTGCCGGAGGTTCTCCTGCGTCGTCGCCCGCGCCCCCTTCCTCGCGAGGGGTCCTCTTCCGCCGCGCGCCGCCCCGGCTACCCCTGCGGCGTACCGCCCCCCGCTCCGCCGCCTCATGTCCTCGTCATCCTCTGGGTGGCAGCACGCCTCCCGCCCCCCGCCGCCGCCTCCGCCTCGCCCCGGCGCCGACAAGGTTTTGGCTCACGAGCTTGCGCCGTGATTCTCAGGCTCTCTTCATGCATACGCACTGAAGCATCGCTGCTGTGCCACTGCAGGACCAGCTGTACCGGGGCCTGGAGGCGGCGCTGGGCACCACGTTCAGCTCCGAGCCACTGGCGCCGCCGCCGCAGCCGATGATCCTCGTCATCAGCGGACCCAGCGGCGTCGGCAAGGACGCCGTAATCAAGGTGATGTCCTGGCAGCCCCGACAGTTTGTAAAATTGTAATGGCATGTATCAAATTCGCCCTATTTGTTTGGATTAATTTGATACATGCCATTACAATTTGGCTTCGTGTTGTCTTTACAATGCGGGATGCGGGTTGCTCTTCAGAGGCTGCAAGAGGAGAGGGAAAGTATGCATTTTGTCGTCACTGCAACGAGTAGGGAAAAACGGCCGGGCGAAGTTGATGGTAAAGACTACTACTTTGTCACTAAGGAGGAGTTCCTAACGATGATTGAGAGGGAAGAGCTCCTTGAGTATGCTCTTGTTTATGGGGAATACAAGGGGATCCCCAAACAGCAGGTACGCAAATTGGTGTTCTTACCCATGCTTGATAAGGTTAAGATTTTTTTTTTAGATAATGGAACCAAGGTTCCGGCCACTGCATCCAAAAAGGATGCACAAAGCCATGATAAGGTTAAGATTTACGAAAGCAAATAGCTAATTATCTAATGATTTATGGTTTCCCTTAGCACACTGGCTTATGCAATTTCGGCATTCTCCTATTCTGCGTTAATATGTAAACATCTTGTGCCATTGATGAAAAATCATGTTGTGTGTCTAGAACTAGAGCTGATTGTACATGTTTGCAAAAGTTACGTTCAAGTCAATTTGAGGTATGAGATACAGTTGTGCTGTACTTCTGTGGGATCTGTTGGAAGAAAAAAAACATTCCTTGACTTGAGCATGCCACCTTCCTTGTAACAATTAGGGACTGTGGGTGCTATTTTCTGTGGATAATGATTGCTTTAGTCCAAAGGCATGTCCTATTCTGTCGTTTTTACCTCTATAACCTGATTTTTTGAAATCTTTGATGCTTGGATGGTTGAAAATCCTAACATCTTGTAGGTTAGTGCTTGAGTTATATGAATTTTTTGTATCTTTATTTCAAGTTTCACTGTCTCCAGCGTTCCTTAGAATTGAGGCTTGAGTTTCTATGGGGTAAAATACAAAAGTGGACTATGTGAATGGTCTTTCTACATACTACTAACCTAACAAATTATGCCTGGATATTTTTTGAAATACTAAACAAGTCTGAAGAAACGGTCTTATGCATAAATTTCTCACACATTACTTTTGGCATCTAGATCCGTGACTACATGGCTAAAGGTTGTGACATTGTCTTGAGAGTGGACATTCAAGGAGCAGCGACTTTGAGGCAAATCCTTGGTGAATCTGCAATTTTCATATTTTTGGTTGCAGAGAGTGAAGAGGCTCTCGTTAAAAGGTTAATCCACCGTAAAACAGAAACATCAGATATGCTTCTTGTCAGAGTTGCAACAGCCAGGGAGGAGGTGAGACGCATGCAGAATTTTGACTATGTGGTTGTAAACGCTGAAGGAAAGCTTGAGGAGGCTGTTAAACAAGTGGAATCTATCATTGATGCTGAGAAGGCTAAAGTTCATAAACGCAGAGTCAATATCTAAGCTGATGATCTTCTGACGCGTGCCTAATATATTTACCTGTTAGAAGGAATCTTTGATGCTCGATCATTCAAATTCTAAGACAGGTGAAGGCAGTTATAACCATTTAACCTAGGCTCGGGTTTCAATAGTTAGTGTGTTCAATGCATTGCTGGGTCACAAAGGGTGTAACATGTTTCCTAAGGAGTGTCCCTCATGACAGTTTCCTCTCACGTTAAGTCTTACATATGAATATGATGGATAATTTCTTTTCGTTTTGTTCTGTCTAGTCTTTTAATGTTGGAGGTTGGAGCTATCTACAAGAAGTGGGTGGCCCTGTTGTAGCATGATTACCATTTTGTCTGTTTAATATGATTTGTTTCAGGGTTTCAGGCATCTATGTGCTCTGGGCAGTGCCATCAATGGATCGTGTTGGAATTCTGTGAATTATGGTGGAAACCAACGGACTTACTGAAAAATGTTGTTTTCTATCAGGAAGGCTTCTAATAACCGACACTGATTAAACCTTGATTCTTGAGCTACAAAATTCATACTGGCTTCTGATTTTCCTTCCGGCTCGGCTGATTCGGCTCCAAGTCTCCAACGGGCAATGGCGGATCGGCTGATTCGGCTCAGTGCGGCCGCGAAAAGATGGCGGCCAGCCCAACCCAACCCAACGACGAGGCCCAAACTTCACCATCCCCACATTTCGCCGGCTGCCGCGTGCGGGAGCTCGCCTTTTGCGCTGCCTCCCCGCTGGCTTGGCGTCCGCCGAGTGCCGACCCGGACCAGCGCAGCCACCAAACCTTTCCCTTCCCTTTCCCCGCGTGAAGTCGCCGAGTCAGCCAACAACACCGGCGCCGGCAGCACGTCCTACCCTCCTCAAATCCCAGTAGGCTCCTTGTCGCTGCCGCAGCGGACCCTAAACAATGGTGTTGCGGGAGATCGCCGACGCCATGGAGGCCTACACGGGCCTCTCGCCCGCAGCAGCCGCCACCATACTCGCCCTCATGCTCGCCACCTACCTCGTCGTCTCCTCCCTCTTCGTCGCCCCCGCCCCCACCCCCGCGTCGACCGCGCCTCCCGAGCCGCCGCTGAAGGAGAAGGAGAAGGAGAAGGAGGAGGAGGAGGAGGAGGATAAGGAGGAGGAAGCGACGGTTCCGTTCGTGTACCCGGACCCCGTGGAGGTGGGCGAGGTCACGCTCGAGCAGCTCAGGGCATACGACGGCAAGGACCCAGCCAAGCAGATCCTCATCGCCATCCGCGGCCAGGTCTACGACGTCTCGCGCGGGAGGTGAGGATCGGACACGAACTCGATTCTGCTATGTTTTGGTGGGGATGTGGACTGATATGCTGCTCATTGGACTGATTTGGCAACTGTCTATAGAATCAAGCAGGATTGAAAAGCGCGAATTAGTGAGTAGTACAATTCGAGTGCTTAAAAGAAATGAATGAGGGCTGAGCGGTATGCGGTAATAGTAGCACGAGTCGATCGGGGAGTCGTTTCTGGTAGTAGCTGATCTACTCAAGATGATCTGCTTCCACGTCAAAATGAATTTTAGCTGTTGCGTGCAGTAAGTAGGTTGTGATTACCAAACTGATGATATGGACTGGCCACTTGATTCAGAAAACACACTAACACTTCACTCCAGCATAACACAACGCTTATTAGTTTAAGGAAGTCATACTAGGATTAGGAAATGAGGCTATAGTTACGTTTTAGTTAGTGCAGCCAGGGCATTTGGCGATAGTGGTTAGTTAGGCCTGGTAGCAAATTTGTAATTTTATCGTGTGTCTGAGCACAGGATCAAATGGTTTGGGCACCAGCAAATGGAGAAACACTTAAAACTGCAGTTAATGGACAATGTCACTCAATCTTCATATGGAATGACTATATGACACGGAGATCACAAATATCTTGGTGGTTCATGCTTGATCTCTGATGCAGAGAATTTCTCATGTCCAGTGTAGCTGGAGCCTGTAATATCATGTTGGTTTCCTTGAGCACTGTACTCTCAGGCATAAATAATTGGTGTTCATCTCATTGAAAATTTCAGTTATAAATTAAAGTAGCAACATAGTCAGGATGATAGATTCTTCTCGGCTTCAGTAGAGGAAACCGAAATATTTCAACGAAAATTATGCTTCATACTCTTTACCTTGACTTGTTGAACCATTTTAGGGAATTGGGAGGGTTTACGCATTTACGTGAAGGGTTGTACACTCATTATTGTGTAATGAAGTTTTCATCTAAGTCCATGATACTTCCATTTGGAACTATAGTTGAAACACGAAATAATGTTCAGTGTTTTGAACTCTCTATTTCTTTTATACACTTAGTGCACTTAATAGCTACTATACTGTTCCTTTTAACTTCTGTCTCTTACAAGTTGTAATGCCTATGTACACTTGTCTGATTGCTTTTATGTGCCATGTTTCTTCAACTAGACATTTATTAGGTCGTTGCTATCTATTATGTGTCATTTGCCAATGTTTGGCTCCACATTTGTTTTGAAAACAGTGCATTATTTTTTTTTATCATTTGCTACTGCAGTTTAGACACATTGGTCATTATTCTTTATCGTTCAGTCCGCAGTCAATTGAGTATAAGTATTGTTGGGCACCCTTGATAGCTTGCTTTGTTTAATTATTATTCATCTTCTTAGTCTGCTGTTAAAACAAGCAACAAGCATATTCTCAATTGTTGAATTTCTCCATATTCTAGAGTTCATACTATAGTTTACAATTGTGTGTTCCTTTGGCATATAAACTGCCAAGGAATTTGGTATAAGGTCGCCGTCCTTCAAATAATACTATCTAGTAGTCTGTTTGGATTCTGATTACCAGATGTGAAGCTGCTGCTTGTGAAATGTACTCTGTCTAACGTTAGTGCATCTCTCGAATGCTGCCATATGAACCTGCATCCATCTTCAACATGACATTTGAAATTAAATCCTTGTCTACTATCTCTTTGCGCCCGTAAACCAAGTATCAGACTGCAGTCCTCTTTGGCATCATAAATATGTTATGCCCTCGAATGTTATGCTCCTGTTGCCAAAAGATCTTGCCCGAGGAATAATGCTATCTGTTTTCCTTATTCATGATCGTGTTCCCTGGTCTTTTCCTCTCAGGCTCTTTTATGGCCCTCAGGGACCATATTCCTTGTTTGCCGGGAGGGATGCCACTCGGGCCCTGGCATTGATGTCGTTCGACCCTAATGACCTCACCGGAGATTTGGAAGGCCTGAGTCCAGACGACCTCGAGGTTCTACAAGACTGGGAGGAAAAATTCAAGGAGAGGTACCCGAGGGTGGGCCGTCTCGCAACAGACAGCAACGAGAAGGCTGCTCCGGTGGATCACGAGGAAGGGAGCTCCTAACTGTACCAGTTTGTTTTGTCCTCCTGCTTTTGTTTTGCGGTGGTGGTAGATCTGACGCACCGGTAGGTGACATTGCTTCCGTCGTCTCCCGGTGTGGTGTGCCGTGTTCGTGTGACTAATGTACCAGCTTTCTCTGGAATGTAGTAGTGGTAGTGTATAGGGACGTCTGAGCTACAGAGAAACTTGCGGCCCTGAGAGAAGCAACCCATGTTCGGGTTATGTGTATAAGCATGATTTGTGTCATGATTCGTGGCTTTGTTCCTGTAACAACGATCATGCTGTCAGCTATAGGCAACCATGATCTGGCTCCTTTTGCCTTGTTTTTAGCAACATCACCCTTCAGGCAGGGTGAGGTCATTTCTTCTTGATTATTCCTACCAGTGCTTACAGAGCTGACATGCATTTCGCCTGTTCGGGAGACTTGTTTACCCCAACCTTGATGAGCCCCTTCTTAAGCGCAGATGTCTTGGGTCGCACGGGAGAGGAGCCCGTACCGCGCTCGGCACAGCATATCGCATCCTCTCCATGCACCCCCTGTTTTTGCCCGGGAAGGGAAACCAAAGCGTAGGGAACCGGATAGAGGGCCGAACAGGTGCAGCCGTGCAGGACCAGCTTAGCCGCTACGGCAATTTACGCCGATCCGCTCGTGTGCCGAGTGCCGACCTAACCTACCTTACCAGCCGCGCTGTCCTCTGGAGTCTGGATATTTCTGATGGATCATCAAACTGGTCCCTACCCCACTCCCCGCCCGGCTTTGTAGGGGATCGGATCGGGGTGGATGGATTAGGCATCAGAGTGGCAGCGTGGCACAGATAAACGACGCTGCCATCGCTCGAGTTTGAGAGTGAAAGCAATGGCAGGCCCTGGAACACCAATTAAAAACTCGTTCCAAGTAGAGTAGACAAGAAACGCTCTCTAGCTCCATCAAATAGGATAATTGCTCTTATATTTCATACTCCTAACAAGATGATTGGTTTCGATTCCCCTGTCAATCCTCATGGCATATCCTCGACATGCGCTTTTTCCTCTCCGGTCTTTCCCCCTTCGTTTCCGGTGCCTCTGCCGCTGTCTTTGGGAGACAGGCTGCGAGGCGTCCATGATTTGGACGCTGCCAGCCTCGTTGGCAACATGGCATCAAGTCCACGCACGGGGATATAATACGGCGCTTTCTTTCTTGCTGGTGTTGGTACGAGTACTAAGGACAGTTCACGGCTAATCATATCATATGGTGTTAGTAGAACATAACTAAGTGTATAATGAATGCTCCCCCTTTGATGGTCCAAATCATAACGAAGCTCCCGTGTACAGCTCAGTGAGCGAGCTAACGCATTATTGGCGGTTGGGTTTCTTCTGCTTGCGTGCGGAGCTGGCCACGGGAGCACGGACGGGCGCCTGCCTCGCCTGATCGCGTTATTGGAAGTAGAGTATTGCACATTGTCTTTTTTTTGTTGGTCTTGTTATCACCCTACGGTGATGAGGTTAGATTGCAGGGATATCTGGCCTCATCAACAGAAGAACAAGGGACGGTAGCACGCAAACAGTCCAAATCAACGGCATCCGCCCTTCCATGCATCGGACACGGCAATGCAACGTCCATTATTTGCGTTCGTTTCCCTGGGCAGATCACATCCAGGCAGGCAACAACATACAAAAGCTTACGACACCAATGCCAACTGCAACTGTCCTGGCGACCTCAATTTTCCTTTATCTGGTAATAGGTTACTTTCCACCGGTACCGAGCTCGCTCGCGCACCTCCAACTGTGTGAATCTGCCTCGTAAAGGGCTCGCGAGAGGTGGGGAAATGCAAGCCGTTCGTTCGTATCTGTGCATGCGGCGCGCTAACTCACCCTCCCTGAGCTGAGCTGAGGACAAAATGGGTTGACAGTTGCAGAGCAAAATTGATACTCGTACCAAGTACGGAGTACAATCGCTCACTTTCCAGAGGGCACTAGATTACTGTGAAATGCTAATCCTTAAAAAAATTGGGAAGCGAGTAGAATAAGGAGTACGCAGTTATGAGTGTACCGTTGCCCAGGTGCTGCAGAAAATAATGACTGATGAAGTGAGGAGAGGAGGAGGATTAAACAAAGCTCTTCCTAGGAGCAGAGCAGCTCTGCTCGGAGAGGGAATCCTCATCAACGGTAGAACAGAGATGCGGCTTCCCGGCTCGCTCTAACGGTAGGATTATCCGCCGGACCCCGACAGCGCGCCATGGGTGGATTGACTTAACAAACGGTCGCTCTCCGGCGTCTCCGCCTCCGCCTCCGCCTGCCGTCTTTATAAGCCCCCTCCCCGCCTTCACTCGCCACCACCATCCATCCATCCTCCGGATACGGACCCCATCCTCCTGCCTCATCACCAACTCCTCCCCACCAGCTCCACGCGCGAGAGCGGGAACTGAGCTTCGCCGAGCAGAGGATCCACTGTTCTGCGAGGAAGCAAGGATGCAGTCCAAGCACAGGGTCTTCGCCGAGGACCTGCTCCTCGCGGCGGAGGTCGAGGAGGAGGACCACTTCGACCGGGTGCCGGACTCGCTGGTGCTCCTCATCTTCAACAAGCT
>BCLF01000003.1:1119730-1141419 GCA_001602275.1 Zoysia japonica | reverse complement strand
GCTGGCCGTCGGCCCGCGCCCGCGCATCTCGCACCTGCTCAAGGCCGCGCTCCTCGCCGTGCTCAAGCCGTTCGCGCACTGCGACGCCAGGGCCGCGGGCCGCGGCAAGCACGCGCAGCAGGAGGTCATGCAGCACCACTCCCCCGCACAGGTGCTCAAGAACTTCAGCAGCATACGTAACCTCCGGATGGAGCTCCCCGTCTCCGACGTCGGCACCGACGACGGCGTGCTCCTCAGGTGGAAGGCCGTGTTCGGCAGCACCCTCCAGACCTGCGTCATCCTCGGCGGGACCAAGGTGGACCGGACCACCGCCGGCGTTTACACGCACGCGCCCTCCACCACCGCTGACCCCGACGCGGCCGGGGACGAGAGCGGCAGCATACCGGAGTCGTTCTACACCAACGGCGGCCTCAAGCTGCGCGTGGTCTGGACCATCAGCTCCCTCATCGCCGCAGCCACCCGGCACTACCTCCTCCGGGAGATCGTCAAGGAGCACCCCACGCTGGAGCGCGTGGCGCTCACGGACGCGCACGGCGAGGGCACGCTCGCCATGGGCCGCGACCAGATCAAGGAGTTCAGGGACAGACCGCTCGCCGCGGCCGCCGCCGCCACGAACCGCACGCAGGTGCCTGCCTGCAACATGAAGCTCTGGTACGCGCCGGTCCTCGAGCTCTTGGACGGCACGAGGATCCACGGCGCCACGCTCGTCGTGATCAAGCCCGTCGGGGAGACCGGCGGCATCGCCGGCGGCAGGAAGGAGCTCGACGAGTTCATCGGCGACACGTTCGACGGTCCGTTAAGGGAGGCCGTGGCCATGCTTAGCAAGCGCCGCACCTACCTGCTCGAGATGAACGGCTTCTGATCTAGTTAGGCGACTCCTCCTTCCTCCTCCTGCTCGCGATTACAACAAAGACAAGACGACCACCACGGCAATGTCAGCAGGCAATGGCCATGGATTGCTCTACTCCCGCTTCAGATCGGATCTGTTCGGTGGCACACTTGAGGTGTTCCTCCTTGAAACAGTACTCGTGCCTCGCAAAGTTTTCGTTACTTCAACAACAATGGAAGGGAATTAATGGCCGGCAGCCAGCTTCATTTTGTTTTGTTGATGTGCTGAATTGATTGAATCAATGAACACAATGGAGGAAGCACATTTTCAATCAAGTGTTGTACAGAGCACCGAAATATTCATAGATATAAAATCTTGCATCAGTTCCAATTTTCATTCTAGTAATTTCTTGTTCGGATACTTCTTATCAGAAATTCAGAATCCAAAGTGTCAGGACTTAACTCATCACTGAAAATTCCTGAACCAATCACCCTCACGGAAACCGCGGGTTAAAGTGCGGATTCCATGCTTGTTTGGAATGCCTTTCTGTGGCTTGTTTCTTGCTTCAATTATAGATTGTGAACTACTAACGCTAAGGAGGTGTTTGGTTAGACTATTTTACAACGTAAACAGCTCACAGAGGTACTAATAACATTGTTTTGTGTTTGGCAAAGGTGCTCTGGAATTAGCTCACGGTGTGATTAGTTACCAGCGTTCAGAAACTCGATCCCGCCCAACTACCCCCGCGATTGGTTCCCATCGATCTCGCCTCATCTTCTCCGCCACTTTCTCCTCCCCATCACGACTTTCGTGCTCCTCCACAGATCCGCCGCCTCCTCACTGCGATGCTCACGCTCCCGACGGTATCTACCGTGCAATAAACCAAACACCTCCTAAGCAGTAACCAAGAAGTTTTGCTCCCTTTGCCACATTTTGAGGCCATTTCCGTGCCCTTCGTTACATTTGCTCTGCTGAATTCTGTTGAGAATGTTGAGTAGTATAACTCGTTGGCCGATTATTGTCAGCACATGCAGTCTTTTGTGGCATGCTTCTTTCTTGCACGCTCTCCCTTGGAACGGGCAATACTGTATAGCTCCAACCTCCAACTTGCCCTTCCTTAGGAACTAGGATAATCTTCCTTAACGTATACTGCAATACAGTAGCACCCGCAATGACACAGCATTCCGGGTCACCTTTTTCTTAGTCTACACTGCACATTCCGTGGATTCTATCGAGTCTGTCTGTTCCATCCCGCTGTTGACTCTGAGGAAGAAGGCCGTGTCAACAAAATGCTGCAAGAAGGCAGTTGAGATGCCCCTATCAGGAATGTCTCCCGAATGCTGGAACCATGTGAAGATCTCACTCTAATTCCTGTTAATGTGCTGCCCTACCAACGGCCACTAGCCAGCACTGCTGCCCTTGATTAAGAAACACGATCTGTTGAGTTCGCATGCATCGTTCTTCTTCGTCACAGATGGCATGTGTGCGGCAATCAGAGAGGTGATTAGCAGTACAGACACACATGCTTCCAGCTATTTGATTCCTCGGCTTATCAGCTTGTGTGTGCTTCGCGTCCACGGTTACCAACTGCTGCCGGCAGTGCAGAAGACTCGGTCCGATTTCGCGGTTGGTGAAGGATGAACTTTACCCATAACAAAATGGTTTTTTAAGTCACAAATTTGCATTTCTTGATGCAATCGGAGCAGCTACGATTTTAGACTTCCACGCCATGGTGAATTTGTATTTGAACTTCTCTTCAAATATGTTGGGTACATAGAGAAATAAGATTCAATGAGAATTTATTGTGGAAAGACGCATTAGATGATGGAACGGAGGAGAGAAGCCGTTTTCCACGAAAGCTCGTGTTGCGATTAATGGACTGATGGCTGTGCTATCTCTTTGCTGGCGAGGATTAGTATCGTTGCTTAAGTGCGGGACAGAGGAAAAGAAACTGGAGGGTGGTTGGGTTAACGGCGTCTTCCGTCCGCGGATGTGATCTTTGATGGAGTCCATTGCATGGGTTGGGTGGTGACAACACCGCCGTTTTGAGTCGGCAGGAAATCAGAATCAGGACCGCCATGGAAATGCAAAGTTTCTGTATCAACCGATCAGATGCAGAAAATTAATTGTTAGCTTAAAATCACGATGCATCTCAGCAATGAAAGAAAGTGAAGGCTGATTGTGCAATTGGTTCAGGGAGAAATGGTTTGGAAACAGTAGAATCACATGCGGTTGTCGAACTCGTTCCAAGGACTCGAAGAAATTCCAACATTCTGAACGCACCGGGGTCTCTCGCCAACAAAGAACGAACAGGTCGGCAGTTCGGAATCCAATGCAGTCGACCACTCAACGGTCGTCTTCCACGTTCATGTGCCGAAACCGAGCGCTATCCGGAGGCAAGTCCAGGTCTCAAAACACCTAAATAAGTCAACGCTAAGCCACTAGTTCGCCGCCTGCATTGGTACCAAGAAGGACCAGGGAATATTAGTCCCATATGGCCAAATAAACAATCGTGCTTAGCGCCTCCCTAATCGACGCACTAAGAAACTGCGACCCGTATCTTGATGGATCAGTAAACTATGGCGTCGTCTGCTGGCGATGCGGTGTCCGTCGGCATCACGCACGCAGGGCTGGTCTTCTGTGTTACCGTTGTGCTCCTTCGGCGATCAGGGATTGCTTCACCGGGCTGAGCTGAACGGAACCTCTGCTTTGTTGAAAGGGTTGAGCCTTTCTTCCTGAGGAATCAAGCAAGGTTTCGGTCGTCTTTTCGTCCGTCGCAAGAGTCGTTCTTCTGGTTTTTTGAGAGAGATATGGGCAATGGAAAAGAGAGAGGAGCAGATAGATTGAAGTGAAGATATGGGCAATGGAAAATGCTTAAGCGTACCTAATTGAAGTTAAAAAAAGATGTTGAAGTTAACCACTGTCGTTTATTTGATTAAATTTAACAGTTAAAAATAAGAAAATACTTAGTTA
The DNA here is from genome assembly GCA_001602275.1 of Zoysia japonica. Taxonomy (NCBI): domain Eukaryota; kingdom Viridiplantae; phylum Streptophyta; class Magnoliopsida; order Poales; family Poaceae; genus Zoysia; species Zoysia japonica. The sequence continues at coordinate 1,137,617 of BCLF01000003.1, read as the reverse complement.
AGTATTAAAATAGTGAGTTTAATATCAAAAATAATGAACTCGATATCAATTTTTAAAAATCAACGGCTAAAATTAACTGAAGTCTAGTAGCTCTCAAGCATCGTACCATCTCTCGGAAAAAATGGAGTAATGCTCTCCGTTTCCTTTCGTGAGGTACTGAGATTCCTTTTATTTTTTCTCATCGGCCTCGATTTCTTTTTGAAAACTCCACTATCCAGAAAGGTAGTAACATCTTAGTCTTGTAAAAAGAGAAACATATGGCTAAAGAAATACTTGATTCATACTTTCTCCGTTCTTTAATTGATGTCGCAGTTGACTTTTAAATTTAACTTTGACTATTCGTCTTATTAAAAAAATTTGATAAATTTCTTATATTTTGATATAATTTGATTTATCACAACTTAAAATTTTACATATTTGAAATTAAAGTTGAAGTTGATTGTAAAAATCAACGGCGACATCAATTAAAAAACAGAGAGAGTACGCTTTTATGAAGATGTTAGAAAAGAGTACCAACTGACAAGAAAAAAACGATGCTACTGTCCACCCACATCATTCTCGCTAAAATTAAAAGGATTATCTCGTACCAAGACCTAGTCATACTAGTCCCAGTCCAGGACGAATGGATAAATCCTATTAATCCCTCCGTCCCGTTGCAAGTGATGTTTTTTTTTATTTTTTGAAATCAATTTTTAGCCATTCATTTTATTTAAAAATTTTGTGTAAATATTATTTATTTTATTATGAAATAATTTATTTATTAAAAATACTTTAAGCTTCACTTATTTATTTTTGTATTTTCGTAAAATTTTTGAATAAGACAAATAATTAAATATTGATTTTAAAAAGTCAAAAAGTCACTTGTAGTGGACGGAGGGAGTACATAGTTGTCTGTGAACATTTCTTTGAGCTCAACTTGCTCAATTGAAGGAGGAACATTAGCACGGACAGAGAATACCTGCCATGACGTGCAGAATTTAGAAAATGCTTAAGCGTAACTAACTAAATTTTTATTTTAAAAAAAGAGAATGCTGTCCATTACCCTTTATGGGGTATTGAGATTTCTTTTCTTTTTCTTTCATCAGACTCGATGCTTTTAAAAAACTCCACTACATATCCAGACAGGTAACATCTTAGTCTTGTAAAGAGAGAAACATATGTCTCAAGAAATGCTTGATTCATACTCCCTTCGTTCTTTAATTGCTATCGCTGTTGACTTCTAATTTCAACTTTGACCATTCGTTTTATTTAAAAAATAATAAATATTATATATTTTGTTATAATTTGATTTATTATTAAAGCTATTTGAATTACAACTTAAAATTTTTTATATTTGAATTAATTTTTTGAATAAGACGAATGATCAAAGTTGAAATTAAAAATTAACAGCGAATTCAATTTAAGAACGGAGAGAGTACGCTTTTATCAAAATCTTAGAAAGGAGTACCAAATTACTAGAAACAATTGATATTGTCCACCAACATTAATATTGTCCACCAACATTATTCTCGCTAAAATTAAAAGGATTATCCCGTACAAAGACCTAGTCATACTAGTCCCGGTCTAGGATAAGTTGTCTGTGAACATTTCTTTGATATCAACTTGTGCTCAATTAAAGGAGGAACATTAGCACGGACAGAGAATATCGAATGAACCATCTTGTCCACTATCAGGAACAGGATCACGACCCACAACGAACAGCGACTCCGGGCCTGCTCGGCTTAATTTAACTTGCAAGCTTTATGAAAAGGAGGATTGCCCAGTCCTAACGAAATCTATGGTGCCATTCTGTGTTATTATTTAAACACCAGGTGTTGTCATCGCGAAAAGAATAGCTCTTCTTTAGCGTTAACTTTTGTCTTGTAGCTTATGGGGGCAGAGGAACAAATTTGTTGACACTTCATCTTTGAATTCTCAGTGGAAACGTTTCACACTTGTTGCCCCATGTGTGTGCGCCACGAAATGGTCATAAGATGGACCAAGGCATCAAGAAATGAATTGTATTCCATCGCAAAAAAGGAAAGAAATGAATTGTATTCCACGCGTAAGATTTGTTACATTTACAAGAACACGGGTAGCAGACATGGTTCTCTTGCGTAATGCGCCATCACTTAAATTTGAATCGACATACTAAAAAGAAGTACTACTCCATTAGCAGAGTGGCATGATCTTGACTAAATATATCGATAAAATGGATGATACCAAATGAGTGAGTAGCAATGCAAAACGAAATTTCCAAAGGATAAAGGATAACGTCCACTTTACTACCCTCAAGTTTAGCCAAAGTCCAAATAACCCCTAAAACTATGTTTTAATTTATTTTACCCCGTCAAAACATGATTTTAAGTCAATTTAACTCTTTATACAATTTATGTTTTTTGTTTCTCAATACACAAGCAATAATCGTAATATCAAATTTTATGATATGATAAAGAACATTATAACACATATTAAAAAATAATTATAATTTTTTGTCATTATTTTTAAAAGGAATGATATTTAATAGTAAATTAATCTTTTGAATACAAAACTATATGCAAAAGAATGGTAAAAATTCAAGACATATTTTTTTAATATGTGTTATGATGTGCTTTATTATCTAATAAAATTTCACCTTAAGATTATGCTTGTGTAAGGAGAATTAAAAAAAATAAATTACACGAGAGGGTAAATTCACTCATCATCATGTTTTAGCGAGGTAAAATAAATCAAATCATAGTTTAGAGAGTTATTTGAATTTTGGCTAATACTTAAGAGAAGTAAATTATACTTTATCCTTTTCCAAATGCCTTGATTTGATAAGAGAATACGGACAAATCATTTAACCGGCAATAATGTCCTGTGATCGAGGAGGTGATCGCTGCCATATAAACCGCGGACCACGTAGCCTCTACCAAAGCTACGAGAGAACACATCGACTCTGAGGAAACAGCCAGTGGCATCAGACCATACGTGCCCCTGTCACTAATAGGCAGGTAGCAACAGCGACTCAAATCTCAATTTACACCATGCCGCTGCAAAACGGACGTAGCCGCACGTATACCACATGCACTTTGATCTCGTCGCAGTTTACGATCTACTCCGTAGCAGCTTATCGTCGCTCGATGTTTCGCCATCGCTAGATACTGTCTCTCTGATCTCTTGATCCCTTCCTTTTGATCTTCAATGCGAAAAGTTGACCATCTTACCTGGCAAAGATGTGTACACGGCGCCAGGGTGAAGCGGCTGACAAGTTTCCTTGCACAAGCCCTTTTTTTAATTATAAATTGGTTTGCATCGCACGTTTCTACCATACGACATTGCATCTATAATAATACATAAAACTGTTAAAGAGTGTACTGTTTTTCTTTCGTCACGCAGCAGCAGTAGTCCGGAAACATCCTTTTGCTGCCCATAAATAAGTGGGCAGACCGGGACGGGTCACCTACGCCGCCGGCAGCCTCACCGGAGACAGATCACTTTGCCGGGCATCATTTGTTGATGGGCAGACCAGCCTTTTGCGACGAGGATATTCCTCCTGTCCCCGGGCCTTGCCTTGCCGGGCTGCGGATCAACACACATTCATCCCCCGCTCGCACGATGGTGACGGCGGAGGGGGTGTCCGCCCATCATCTGCCCAGCTCTGATTGATGGGCACCTCGTTCTCGACGCTTCGCCACGTGACGGCCGGAGACAGGCGCCCGTCGCAGCCGCGCGCTTGCCTCGCTTGGGTACCGGGCGGACGCTGCCGCGGCAACGTGTCCAGCTGCGTGCCCGCGCAGCAGGCGCCAACGTGTGCGCCGCGTAAGTTCCGGCTTGCGTAGCTGCTGGGGGAGGGTACAGTGCCCCATTTTGTACCCTCCTCCCATATTCATAGTGAAATGTTGTTCTAAAGAACATGTTTCAAATTTGAAATTTGAAATGATTCAAATAATATATGTAAAATATTTTTTGGTTTAGAAATACTAAAATTTGGTAGCAAAAAGAATCAAAAATAATTTATCTTAAATTTTAAATTTGAATTCAAACTCAAAAAAAGAAATTTAAAAATGTTCTAAAAATGCATATGAAACAATACTTGTTTGAAAAAAATACTTAGAATGACATGAACATATAAATATATAATATATAATACATATATATGTATATATACACAAACATATATATAATATATAGAAATATATAGTATATATATACATTATATATATATATATAAATAAAAAATATTTTTCTCAAATATAAAAATGAAATTTGAAATTTAATACCAAATTTCAAATATGTTTAGTTCATATATTACAATAATTATTTTCATATTAATTTTTAAATCATTTCAGATTTTAAATTTAAAACATGTACTTTGGAACAACATTTATCCTTTAACTTGGGTGAAGGGTACAAGATTGGCAATGTAACCTCCCCCTTCAGCTGCGTCCGCCCACAGAAGACGATTTGCCTTCCAGCCTGCCTGCGGTGCGGCCTCATTCGAGAGCGAAGCTGAAACGGGGCATGGAGCAAGCACCATAGTATGTTACAATATGAATGTATAAAAAAATATTTTTGGTCCCTTACCAATACATATTAAGGCCTTCTTTAAAACACGAGATTTTTTTCTCGTTTCTTATATTTTTCTATAAAATTAAATTGATTTGTATTTTGTCAAGGTCGTCTCAAAATCAATTCTTCCGGTATTTTGTCAAGGTCGTCCCACAATTTTCAAAAGTGAAGGAGCGACGTATTTTCTTCCGTGAAGTTAACCTGTCAAGGAACAGTCAGGCAAACTAGGTATTTCAATATAGATGATGACCAATACCTGCACGGATGGTGATCTTCACATGTTATCCAAAATAAATTAACATGATGAAACGACCTTATTAGAAGTTTAAAACGACATGTATTCTGTTATCGGAGGGAGTACATGTACACCAGGTGGAGGCTTAGGATAGCCGATTGCCTCTATGAAGTGCTCCGTCACAGAAAACTGCAAAAGAGACAGAGAATTAACAGCGAACTTAGGCTTTCGAATTAAGTAGACACCAAAAGCATGCTAGTTTACCTGATTCGAGTGGATCTTCCTTCCCCTAAATATCTGTGTAGAATGTAGGAACAACCTATAAACAAGTGACAGCTGTGAGTTTAAGAACGCAGGATTACATCTCTTCGTATCCCGACAGCTTAAGAACAAGCAGTCATGTTAAAGAATAGCACCAACCGTCACTGAATTTTACCTTGACAATATTTTTTTTTAGACGCCCTTGACAAAATACCGGTACATCACCCCTGTCGACCCATTGGAATGATCCTGGATCCACTCTACAGTAGAATAGACACAAGAATATCGTTTCGGCCTGTTAGGCGGGCGGGCGAGAGGAGCCTGGCCCCAACTCGAGGTCCGCGGCCGCTTCGGCTCGTTTGCCTTCTGCCGGCCCACGAGTAGCCTCGAGCTGACGCCGCGCGAATGCAATCATCCCCCTCCGGTTACGGTGGGCTCTTCCGTCTCCGGGCCAACAGCCTGTGGCAAGACATGTTGGACAGTGACTATAGATGTCCAAACGGGCCGGGTTAATTGGGCTGGCCCGAAGCAAAAAAATGATCCGGCTCAAGCACGGCATGGTCCGATCCATTTCGTGCCCGAGCCGACCCGGCAAGAGCTGCGGGCTGTGCTTGGGCCGAGTGTCCGGCCCGACGAGCGACGCGAGCACAACCCGTTTATGATTTATTAATTTTAATTTTATTTTATATATAGTTAAATGATTTTATATGTAGTCAAATAAGGTAGTGCAGTGGTAAGGTGTATACATCATATCTCTTAGTTTTTGGGTTCAATTCTCACTTCTCTCACTATATTTTGCATCATTTAATATTGTATTTGACTAATTGACCTAAATTATAATTGGCCTCGCGTGCTTAATGAATCGATCCGGCACGAATATTAAATTTCGAGCTGTGCCGTGAGTCTGCGCCTGAGCTTGAGCCCATGGGTCAGTGTGGCATGGCCCATTAGACACGGTGTGCTGGACTGGCACAAAACTAAATGGGCCGTGCCATTTAGTGTCTGGGCCGGGCTGGGCCGAGCAGCCAGTTTGGCCATGTATAAAAGTGACTGGCAGTGTCCGCGGACGCGTGTGACCCGTCACGCAACACGCGGGGCTGAGGGTTGTGAGTTGCGATCATGGTTTGAGCCTTCGAGCGAGGTATGAGTGTGACCGTTCCAGCGCTCGTGCAGGAATCATTCAGTCATACCGGTACTCGTATTTTCCACGCATTTCAGAGGGAAGATATTTGTGTTTTGACCTTCATCTCGAAGGAAAAGTTCTGCAAAGTATCAGGGGCGAATGAATCAAAACTCCAAACGTGGTGGCGACTAGAAAATATAGCTGCTTCACCGGGCGCTGGCCACGTACCTAGATGCGGATAACTAATCCACTAGCTACAAACGTGCTACTACTAACAACAAGTCCATGATGTTTAGAAGTATCTGTCATTGCAACTGAGTTGGTTTCTACGAGCGCCAACAGGAAAACAACACGGCGGTATTTCCATGTTCCGGAACCATTCATCAATTCAAGGCTCCGATTCATCTCTGACTCGTCGCAGCACAAACCAGCCTTCGCTCCTCCATGGATTCCATTCCTATCCGCTCTGCCCCTTCCTTTTACCACCGACACCTAAACACCGGACCCCGGTGCAAACATGGCGTCGACAACCACAGAAGGAAAAAAAGAAGAAGAAGAAGAAGAAAAAGCCGCGTCGACTTATTAACGGTGGTGTCATCTTAATTAGCTCCGCGCCGCTGTCGTGTCTTTTTCAAAGACGGCGATATTTGTCCCGGCTGATGGCCGTGTTAAGCTAAGACTCTGCCTAACCCGGGTCATTTTCTTTCTCCTCTCTTATAATATAGGCGAACAAGTATCAGGATCCGGCCGGCTCCCACCACTACCAGCTAGCTAATCACGTCGTTTATTCTGACCGAGCTAGCCGTCCAGCGAGCGAGGTCAGTTTTAACAAAGACTAATGACTGGAAAAAGGTGCTTTTCAGATAATTAAGCAAAGACTGAGGACCAAGAAATCGCGCGATGTGTTTTTTTTAAGCAAACGAAAACTCGGCCACGGCTCCGAAAAGCCGTTTTCAAAGAGCTATGGCTATTCTTTCTGTAGGTTTGGCGTCGATCCAAACTTCGCCGTCGGCGTCTTCTTGGCCGCCGGCGGCTCATCGCAAAAATCTGCGGTATTTTCACGAGCGTTTTATCACCGGCAAGCAAGCAGAAGGCAGCAAATACTCTATAATGCTAGCTACCAATTACCATGTCATCAGATGGGAGGTAAGCAATTCTCTAAAAAAAAGATGGGAGGTAAGCACGATAATAAGGAGTAGTAGGAGTAAACGGCATGCATCCTCTCTTTCCAATTAAGCTCTTCTTTATACACGGGATTCCAGTGTTAGGTTTCAGTGCCTCTCAGTCAGTCATGCCAATTGCCAAGTGCAGTTCTCTTAACCCAACTTGCACTTCTTTTCTCGACCTCTCTTTCTCAAACCATCTCCATTATGCTCCATTTGGTTATCCGATGGGATCCATGGCGCGGAGTACAGCCTGCCCCAACGATCCGTACACTTTTTTTTAAAAAAAAAATGTCCGGGTCGCATGGCTCTCGGTTGCTAGTCGTGTAGTTCGTCGCAGCCACACTTGTATGCCATAGTTTTCTCCCGTTTTATCAGGACCGGTGACAAGGCGACGCCATAGTTCAGTCAGTTAACCAACTACACGAGTAGTAGAGGGCCACACATAAACTAAGGATAGGTGTATTATGTAACGTAATGGTGTCGAAAGTCAATGAACAAACCAAGCTCTGTCTGGGTTGCTGAATGCATCTCTCTCTCTCTCTCGCTCGCCCGTGAACGACCAATTAGAGGGCGATAAGTGTCCTCTGCTTCTAGAAGCGCCCTTTGTTTAAACCGCGCTGCCGTGTCCCAGCCTTCTACTTCCTCCTCCCGGCGGTTTTTTAAGATCCTCCTCACCTCGCCTCGCTTAGCTGGTCTTCGTCTTCAAAGTGTTTATTGTAAACTGTAAAAATCTCGAGAAGACAAGTGTTCAGCAGGCACCTGACCCCACATATATTCAAATAACGGGGTAGTTCAACTTCATCGGGTGCGTGAAAGCCAGGGATAGCTCTGCCAGTAACTAGGAGTACTAAACATGAGAATCTTATTCAGTGATCAGCGGCAATAAACTAGGTGTGCGGCACCCCTGCCAACATGTCCCCCCCCCCCCCCCCCCCCAATTTTAATTTTCTGACTTCACTGGCTTTGGAGTCGGCGAGGGTAAGTTGTGCAGCTTGTGCTGCGTGGCCCTGTCATGTGCGATCGCTTCTCATTAATCCCGCGTCGTCGTCCTCTCTCACTTTGGTGTAGTATTTCATTAATCTTACTGATATATACTCCGTAGTATACCTTATCTAGGAGGCCATGTATTCCCTCCTCTGTTTCTTTAGCCACTTCTGTTCTGCCCTCGCATTTTTTTTACCGCGTCAAAGGGCTTTGCTTGAACACAGAGAGATGCGTTGCCCTCCAATGGCGCCAGAACTACGAGTTTCAACGACGACCAAGTGGGGGCCGGCGGTGGAACCACCACGTCAGGGGTGAGCTCATGAAGGTCCTAAACAAATCGAAACACCAAACTCATCTCGCGCCGGGGGGAGGAAGGAAGCGAGGAAGAAAAAAGGAACGCGAGAGATTCCTTCCCGCGGCCAAGCCGCGCCGCGGGCATGTACATGCAGGTCTTCAACAAAAACAAAGAAACCTTCGGGACGGACGCGACGGGTACTGATCGAGGGAGAAAAATGAGAGTGACTACGACCTCATCTGAGGTTGCCATTTACCGAGACACTGCACAAAGGGCCTTCTCTGCAAAAAAAAAAAAAAAAAAACAACGGCACCTCTCAGCTGTTGGCTCAGTTGATCCGATGAATTCGAATGCATCATCACCTGAGATCGTCGACAGAAAAATTAGATTTACTGATCGAGGCCGCGCAGCTGGTCATCTCATCTCCCTGCGTCTCAAGCAACGAACGAGACGATTCCTTCCTGCTGCTCCGTGCTGCATGCCTCTGGACTCGCGCGAGGCATCCACGGACCACGGTGCGGTGAGGACCCAACTGGTTTTTGTTTATTGTGTCGACACCTCAACTTCCTTTCTGGAACGAGATTTGGTTTTGAAACGGTCTGGGGTTCTGGCCAAAGTGTTTAATTTATGCATACACTATTATTGTAGTACTACTGGTTAACAGATTGATATGAGACTCGATATGAGGCCCTCTATAAAATTCCCAGATGGACATGAGACCCCAAGTTCCGTTCGGCGGGCAAAGGGGAAAGAAAATGAGGCAAGTGGCGAGATCAATGACAGACTGCTTAGGGCCGTAAACAAATATTCTACGGGCGACACAGCGCCGGAGACCACCCCCAGACCCCTTTTTTCTATAGTCATTGGTGCCGCAGAAGAAGAAAAAACGGGCGCCGAAGAAGGCGCGGCGAAATTTCTCAGGGAAGTCGTCGGTGCGCGGGGGGCACGTGACGGCGATGCGCCGGCCCGGGGACTGGAGTGACGGGAGGGAGGCCAAGATAATGTTTGCATCGTTCTCGGTCTCCGCTTGCGAGGGTTTTTTATGCTTTTTTATGGACCGGAGGTCTCAATTATGATTTATGGACGGGGACTTCTCCCTCGGTCCCTTTCATCTCCTTTGTGGTGCGTTAAGCTGTTCGCAAGCTAATTTGATATATGCTATTACAATTTTATAATTTTTAAAATATATCATTAATGTATTAATGACAGATAATACTCTGCAAAATGTAGATTCAAATAGCATATTTTAAATTTTATAAAATTGTAATGACATATATCAAATTAATCTCCGGTCAAGCACGCTAGCTTAGCTTCTCTCTGGGTTAAAAGCGATGCGTTCCAGTTCTCCTCGTGACCTCGCCCCGGCCGGCCGTCTGGTCCTCTGTGTCTCCTCTTCCCTCTCTCCCTCTCCGTCTGCATTCCTTGATTTCTTCATCCGCCCCGGAAGGAACGAACAATGTCTCCGGCGCCGAGCTCGCACCAGCCACACACGAATTCGAGGTACTCCTACCCACCTGCCGCTGGTTGCAGCAATCTTTTGCTTGGTGCGCGCTGGCGCGGTCACGGTTTCGAGATTTTGTTTCTGACGAGATGAGTTTGGTCGGCAGGAAGGAGAAGCGCGTGAGGCAGGTGGACACCTTCGCGCCGCACAACGACGGACACCAATGGAGGAAGTACGGCGAGAAGAAGATCAACAACACCAACTTCCCCAGGTCCGGAAATCTTTTTACTCCTACTTCGGTTTCTATGTTCTCTTCTGTAAAAATCGGCGTCTGCCATGATCTACAAATGATAAGAACTTCACCTTTTTTATCCTCTCTCTTTTGTGCCGGCCTTGTTTGACTTTACTCACATTTTTTTCCGCATTAACAAATCGAGCATAACAGAGTTACAGAAACAAATATTTCGGCGGAAAAAAGTTTGTATGAAACAAAAAAAAAGGATATTCCCTTTCATGTTCATCGTTCCACCGCTCGTCCGCAAGGTCTCATCTCATCTTCCTTCCCATCTGCTTGCATGCAGGTACTACTACCGATGCACCTACAAGGACAACATGAACTGCCCGGCGACGAAGCAGGTGCAGCAGAAGGACAGCAGCGACACGCCGCTGTACGCTGTCACGTACTACAACGAGCACTCGTGCAACAGCGCGTACCTCTCGCTCTCCCCCTCGGAGTTCCAGCTGCAGACCTCCTCGGGCAAGGCCATCTCCATCTGCTTCGACTCGTCCGCCGCGCCCCAGGAGCCGGTGGCCAGCGCCTGCTCGCCTTCCTCCAGCGCGGCCACGCCGGCGGCGATGCGGCGCGGCACGCCACCCGAGACCAAGAGGCCGCCGGCGCCCGTGCTGCGGCGGTCCGAGACGTATCCGTGGGGCGCCGGCGCCGTTGAGCAGAGGCCGCCGGCGTCCTGCGGCACCGAGCGCCACGGCGCCGCCGTCCCGGAAGAGGTGGTAGACGCGGGGAGATTCGGGGAGATCAGGTTCTTCCATTTTCTGTAAATTGGTCGGTGGGATTTGATTTACTTCGTCACGAAACTAATTTGATACTACTACTACTACAAATGTTTTTCTTTTATTAATCCCGGTCACCGCACATGCCGAAGAGCATCGAAGACCTGCATGTCGCCGTGATTTTGTTACTAGTCGAAATGAAGAAATACCGCTGCTGATCTTAATCCAAGAGCCCATTGCTGTACAATCTGTCTCGCTGATGTTGAGGTCATCTCGTGTACGAGTACGTTGGATGCGTTGATGCTCACTACAGGCTTCATGGGACATGCGCATTATTTTCTCGTCGGTGCAAAGCACACATACGAAAGTCGAAAGGCAACGCTGGAAAGAAGAAAAGGAATGCATACGACTTTATGTTGCATGAATCGTCAATAAAATGCAACATGAATTGCGATCCTTCAGTTTCTTTTTTTTTTCAAACGAACTGCTGTTTCTGTCCAGTCAACACAGCCGAATTACGGACATAATTTCAGAAACTGTCGGAACCACTTGGTTTTCGTAAAAACCGGTAAAATCATTTCAGAAGCAGACTACGGGAAGCGAAAAGATGGGTGCAAGGAAAAGGCTTCGGAGTGGCTTGAATTTCTTCTCCTTATCCAGAGAAGCCTCTCTTTGTCCAGTCGCATTTCCGCTACCTTCCCGATTTTCTGAATTCCAAAGTTTCGGGCTGGCATGTTTAGGCCATGAGCCAACCTATGGCACCCGGCCCATGATTCAGCCCAACCAATTACATACGCAGAACCACAACTCCGTTTATCACATTTCCTGTGAAAAGCTGAAAATTATGCGCTTCAAAGGAGACCTGAACTCATTCATAAGTCTAACGACTTCAAACCCTCGAGTAAAGAGTACTCCTGCCATTCTGAAAATATACGTATTTCTAAATTTAGTCAAAGTTAAATTTTTATCCTTTGATCAATAATAACGTGTGATTAATAATATTTTATCATATAAAAATTATACTTCATCTGTTTTTAAATTTGTGTTATCATTGACTTCAAATATCAATTTTGAACATTCGTCTTATTTCGAAAAAAATTAGTTCAAATTTGTAAAATTTTAAGTTGTGATTCAAATAGCTGTAATAATAAATCAAATTATAACAAAATATATAATATTTATCAATTTTTTTAATAAGATGAATTATCAAAATTGTTGTTAGAAGTCAACACGAACATCAATTTAAGAACCGATGAGTATTTTTTTAATTCATCCTGAAATAAACTTTCATAAAAGTATATTTTTATATTAAAATTATGTAATTTTTTAAATATTATTAATAAAAGTTAAAAGAATTTGAAAAAATAAAAAAATGCTTATATTTTTTATTTTGGAATGGAGCAATTCTTGATTACAGCTAGAGTGCTTTCTTTGGTTGGTCACAGTTCACGCTTTGGGTGACCCAAAAGGGGGCATGGTCACATGGAAGAACCTACGAATCCAAAGCTATTCTCGAGATTTCCAATTGCAGTCAACATAGATTTTCTTTGTCTGCACAACCCTATTGCCAACTCATGTCGAAATCTGCAAAAGATGAATAACGTCAATCAACACTTGCTAATTCGGTTCAACCTCCAAAACGAACCAGTCAATCAGATTCCAAACAACAGCAAAAGCTTCTGCAACTGTCAAACCCCGCTCTATCTCCAAACACAAGTACAGGTTGTGTGTGGCTTGCTTTAGGCTGCAACATTGCAATGCTGCCCGCTAAATTGAACACAATCGGATGAATTAACCCCCATTTTTCCTTGCAAAATTTGATGCGAAGACATTCAGAAGAACCACACATCAGGATTGCGCAGCTGCAGCTGAACGAATCATGTCTGCACACTCAGAACCATCTCTCAGTTCAACATCCGTGAAGCCGAAAGTTCTGGCCAAGCACCGGACGAGCTGGTCGTGGATGACCTCGTCGGGTGGGAGCTCCACCCCGTCCGCCACCTCCCGCCGCAGCGACGTGACCCCTTTGCCGGCGATGCCGCAGGGCACGATGTGCTCAAAGTAGCCCAGATCGGGGTCGATGTTGAACGCCAGACCGTGCCACGTGAACCCGGACGAGATCCTGACCCCGATGGCGCCGATCTTGCGGTCCCCGACCCACACGCCGGTCTCGCCGGGGTCGCCAGGCCGCGCGGAGACGCCGTGGAGCGCCGCCACCTCGATCATCGCGGACTCGAGACCCCCGACGTACCTCCGCGCGCCGAGCCCCAGGGCGCGGAGCGAGAGGACCGGGTACAGCACGGCCTGACGCGGCCCGTGGAAGGTGACGTCGCCGCCCCGCTCCGTGTGTTGGACATCCGCGCCGAGGGCGCGGAGCTCGTGCTCCGGCACGAGGAGGTTGCGCTCGGCCTTCTCGCGCTGCTTGCCGAGGGTGTAGGTCGGCGGGTGCTGCAGGGATAGCACGAGGTCGCCGACGCGGCCGGCCTTGCGGTCCGTGACGAGACGCTCCTGGAGCCGGAGAGCGTCGCCGTACTTAACCACCCCTAGCCGCCACGCCTCGAGGACTCGCCGCGCGCCACCGCTCATCTCCCTCTAGGTTCGGTGGGAGGAGAGAGAGACGGCAATAGTGGCCGAGCCGCCGAGCTTGAGAGAGAGAGAGAACATAGATGGGCTACGACCCACTGGGTTATGAGTATGACCCGCGGATCAAAAGATGACCCCGGGTCCCCGGCCCAGCAGAGCTTGACTACTGTACTACGACGTCGAACTTGTTCGGGGCCTTTCCGGAACTCATCCGCCGAACCCTACTGACGGCGACCATTTGCCTCGCCATGGCATCGGAGAAGGAAGCGGCGCTCGCCGCCGTGCCCAACGACAACCCAACCATGTGAGCCCCCAGCGCTTCTTTTCTCTGGTTCCAACTTCCAACTTCTAAGGCCTCAATACTTCGTTGATGCCTTTTTGATTACCTGCTTGATCTGTCATTTGGACATTTGGTAGTGTGTTGATTTAAGCACTGTCGATTTCAAATGAGGGGTACTGAATAATCCGTTCGATATCGAGTAAGTTTGTAAGTTCTTTTTTTGTGGGGGAATTAGTACCCGCTATGGAGATTTCATTATGTATTAGATGATGCTTCGAGACGAATCATTTGAAGCTACGTATTTATGTGTTGAAAGTTTTAGCTGCTGAGCTTGCTGATTCATTCTTAAGAAAAGAGTGTGCAAAAAAGAAATGTCGAGTTTACTAAACATTGGATGTGGTCCTCTGGATCCTTTGATTTCAGTTGTCTCGAAGTCGCAAGATTGTGCTGTTGAACTGATGAGCTCTTGCTTATAAGAAAGGATAAAGTTTAAATTACTACCCTCGAGTATAGGCAAAGTTCAAATAACCCACTAAACTAATGTTTGGTTCATTTCGTCTCCACAACTTTTCCATTTGGCTCAATTTACTCTCTACTACAATTTGTTTTTTTCTTCATATATAAGTTTAATCTTAAACTAAAATTTTACAAGATGGTAGAGCATATCATAATACATGTTATAAAAATCCATCAAATTTTTTTATCATTATTTTTATATAGTTTTATATCTTAAGAATTAATTTAATATTAAATATCCTTCCGTGTGAAAATAATTAAAAAATAATTTATGATGTATTTTTTAAATATGTGTTTTGATTTACTCTATCATCTTGTAAAATTTTAGCTTAAGATCACTCTTATATATGGAGAACAAAAAAGACAAATTGTAGTACAGGGTAAATTGAGCCAAATGGCAAACCTGTGGGGATAAAATGAACCAGAAAATAGTTTAGGGGGTTATTTGGACTTTGGCAGTAATTTGGACCTATAAGAAATAAAAACTAAAAGGTGCAAAAAGGAAAGGTCAAGGATTTACATTGTGTGCACTGTACAATAAAGTTTCAGTTTCTGATCTCTGTTACATTTGCAGATTTGACAAGATCATTAAGAAGGAAATACCATCTACCGTGGTTTATGAGGATGAGAAGGTATATCACTGTTTTTCACTATATTCTATTAGGTCGAAAATATCGTGCAGGATGAACTGATAACTGCTTTGCACGCCTCTAGTCCGTTATGGAAAATAACTCTGCTGATAAGCCTATGATCTCTGCAATTTGAGAGTTTGTTTTCAACTTGCGTGAAAATAATGTAGGTGTCTATACATTCATGTGCTCTGGTGTTATAAGTCTGCTGTGTTTGCTTACCCAGACTACAATTGATTGACTGATCCTTATTACTTCAGGACATAATCAACCTTCAATGTTTATTTGTTTTTTCAAATGTTTCAGCTGCTTCCAATTTCCAACATTGTAAACTTAATGGAGAAATCCCGTTATATGTGGAAAAAAAAACTCAAATCACTAGATCTACATGCTCTTTTTATCTGTATAGGTGTTTTCACTTTTATATATCCTGGTCATTGGAATGAGAGTAGGCAATGAGGTTGTATTGTATTCACAGTGCCACTATCAATGCATGTGGTGGCTTATTGCCATATAGTGTCTTACAGTAGCGCAGAAATCAGAGTTCATTTTGTTGGTGGATGGTTACCAAATTGCTAGGTTCTGATTAAACTGAGTGGTCTGTCAAATTCTGCTGTGTATTGTTTTGTGAATCTTCATCCTGATTTGTGGTTGTCTGTTCCCTGCATTTGGCGTATTATTTGCTTCTAATATATGTAGTGTACTGATCTGATGTTTTGTTTCCAGGTCTTGGCTTTCAGAGACATAAACCCTCAAGCTCCAACACACATCCTAATCATTCCCAAGGTCAAGGTGTGGCAGAATCACCCCAAAACACAGGACAGCTCGTCTAGGATCGATCTCGGGTGATATTAAGCAACAATACTCAAATAGTACCACACGAGTGATAATATAAAATAGTAAACCGATTAAAGTCTTACAATAAAGTTCAAGTGGTCTTAAGAGAGATAACTTTGAAACAGAGTTTAAAACATAGCGGAAGCGATACAGAGATGATACAACGGTTTTCTACTATGAAACATATCTTACCTTAAAACATGCTTCATTCCTCACGACCGGAGTTCCGTGAGGAGGGAACCGGCTCAGAAGACCAGTTAGTCAAAGGTTCATTTTTTCACACTCTTTTATCGCAACAGCTACACCAGCTTCCTGCAGGAAGAGTTACAACACGATAAAAAAGAGAAAACAACAAACCGTGAGTAATAATTACTCAGCAAGATTTATCCGTAAAAAATGTCCACTACAGCCGACTTCTAAGCATGAGAGGTTGTGAGACTTCTAAGCATGAGAGGCTGACTCACAGGGATAGTCATTGCATAAAATATAGAACTATTAGTGGATTTTTAATTTTAACTTTAGCGATAGATTAAATTCAAAGAATGAAAATTTAATTTACACTATAAACTAGAGCAAGCATGGTTGCCAAGCAAATATCTATAACTAAACAAACAAATCATATTATTATTATTAGTCCAGTTGTTACTACGATGTCACTCAGTGAACAAGTGGTACTCGTTACTGTGAGAGACAGCGATTATAATTGATTTACTCTAGTTGGGACGACACGTACGCGCTTCTCAAAAGCCGCACGTGGCAACCTTTCACAACAATACCATAGGGCCAGTCCGACGCGCACCTCTCCCAAGCACATGGTCCTCCATGCAATCACCACACCGAGTGCATCTATGGTTAGATTCAAGGTTTTTCTCTACTCCGTCGAAAGAGAGGTAGGGTTACGTTCAAATACTACGGTATCAGGCTATATTAGTTTTTTGGGTCTCACGTTCTCAGTATGTTTTCGATACTGTTTCAACTTGCTCAACAGGGTCACACTCGAATTGGTCTTTAATCGACACAGACGGAGCTACCACCGCGAAGGCCCAGCCTTCTCAAACCCTCCTATACTCTATCCTTGCCCGGTCTCAGATTTATCAAGTATGAGATAAAAATAAAACCTATAGCTCGCTAGTGAGGCTTCTCATTCACTCGACTTCTACCGTTTATTTGAACTCGGAGCTTAGCTCTACATCGAGCTATCTGTACCAATATATATACTTAATAGAGGTAAGTGGCACTATTATGCATCCTAGGTTTTAAACAACTCCTACAACTTAATGCACAGTACATTATCTATACAATACACAGTGACAATATAAAAAGATTTAAAATAAGGTTAATGCACCGAGGCTTGTCTTTGGTTTGTTGAGAGTTAGCACAAACAAGCGGGAGATCTTCAGCGACGGACGTCTCCGGAGCAACTAGAGCAAGTTGCTGGCCTTCCACTTATTTTTTAAGTGCATAAAATGATATGCGAGTACGATTAGTTATGCACCTAATAAAATGCTAAGGTTTTATTTATCATCGCATGCGATGATATGCTCTTGAAGTCATATAACAAGGATTTAACATGTGAATGCTTTTATGCGGAATGAGTTTATTAAATTAACATGCTATCTGTAATTATATGGCAAAATTTTGATTTTTACCTAAAAGATGCATGAAAATGATGATATGCATGTATGTATAGTACATATTATTTAATTAGTAAAATTAAACCCAGTGTAGAAAATGCAACTTTGATAGTTCTAAAATATTCTACATGATGAGATGATTGCAATGATATATTATTTGTAATTTTTCGAGCTCATATGCATTTTCTATGATTTTTAGAAATTTACTGATTTTCTGTGCATTTATTAAATGGATTTCGGAAAATACACTAAACTCATCCCTTAGCAGGGCCACATGGCGGCTTCGCAACTGAGTCCACACCATGGGCCACGCGTTGCGGCCGCATGAGATCTAATCTCGACCGCAGCCTGATTCGTGCGGG
>BCLF01000003.1:1052450-1080624 GCA_001602275.1 Zoysia japonica | reverse complement strand
CGCCGCCGCCCAGGCTCTGCGCCGCGTTCGGCATGCCCGTCGCCGAGCCCCCGGACGGCGCCGCCGTGCCGGCCGAGTCAGGTACGGCGTGCTCCTGCCCCCTCTGCTCTGCCTGACTGCCTCCGCCCTGCGTGCTGTCAACGCGCGGGTTATAATAAGCTGTTACGTTGCGTTTTTTTATGTGGGTGGCTGGTCCTCCTATCAGACAACCAGGCATTTTCATAGGAAAATCCACACGTCAACGTTATGCATTGTTAATTTTTTTCGGTTTTGTGTAGATTTTCTTTAGATATCTTCTGTGAAATTTATTTGACATCCATGCGTCTCACTCACTCACCCCGAACTCCGTGTGGCTGTACTTAAACTACATCATAATAAAGGCCTGCATGCAATAGGCTTCATCATCAACGATCAGCATCTAAAACCTCGCCGCTGTAAAACTACTGCATCAACCGGCCTGGCTCCTGAGTCCTGACGAAATCTCATCGCGCGGCAGGTCCGACCGTTCCGACGACCACACCGGAAGCGGCGGCGAACGGCGGCCCGGCGACGGCGCAGCGACATTCCTCCAGACATCGCTATCTCCTGTCTCTCCGACCCCTGTCCGTCCTCTCCGCGACGCTGCTGCTGCTGTGAATTCCAGGGCGAGTACAGCACAGCTCACCGCAGCGCACATCCTTTTTGTAAACAAGTGTAAATGTACACACGCGTTCCGCCACCCGATGGAATCGATTCGTCCACTCCACATTTCCACCCGCGCAGCAGCCTCAGTTCGACGAGGGACACGGGTTCGATGGCGTCGCCTACGCGACGGACACGGGACGTGCCCATCCCATCAAATCACGAGCGCAGCTGCGAGGTTGATTGATGGGAACGCCGGCCGCAGAAGCGCAGCGGGCTGACGCGTGAAATCGTTAAACGGCAGCAGCGCGCGCGCGCGGACCGGCGGTTCGCGCCATCTCGTATCGTTTTGTCGTGCGCATCCGCGCAGGACGGTTTGTTTGGCCCTGTTTGGTGTAGGGCATGCAAGAGCGGGCCGCGGGCGTGGTACCGTCGCCGTGACCTGGCTTTTGGTCGTGTGTGGGCTGGCCCGGCCTGGCCGGCCGGTGGGGCTCGCGCCGGCTGGTGGATTATCGTTGTCCGGATGGCGCTAATGAGCTGGCCAAAATATTCTGCAGACTGTTTAGATCGACCTTGATTGATTGATCACCTGCTGCTGCTGCTGCGGGCCTGGAACACCCTGTTCATGGAAGCCCGATTGGCCGAGCGGAGTAGGTCCAACAGATGAAGGGCGCGTTCGGTAAACGAGATTGCGGCTGCAGCGGAACAGCCGAGCTAGGTTCCATGACGCTGTGGACCCTTCCTTATAGTTTTGTTCACGGTCCAGCCCACAGCTCGTGGGCTTGAAGTTGTCAGGGCCTACCGGCCCGAACCGCACGCGTGCGTTCCTTCCGGTCCGGTCCACGTTTCTACGGTTCAAATGAAAAAAAGGGCCCATGTTACCGGAAATGTTTTCGCCACGACGCCACATTGCGTCGCTTCGAATGCAACGGCGGGATCTCGCGTCTATGCATGAACCGACCGAAACTGCTGCTGCAAGGAGTTCGTTGCGCTACCGTGATCACTTGCTCCGAACAACTCCTCCAAATCACTTGCTCCGAAGCCCCAAAAATTCCCATCATGAAGCAAGCAGGATCTGCAGTAGATCACCCGCGACACCTCCCCAAACCCAAGTTCACCAGAACTCTGAACGCGGACAGGCCGCGGAGCAAGACTCCGACAGCGGGCGCGAATCCCCGCGCACGGCGGACTGGGAACGAGCCAGCCTCATCGGCGGGGAGCGCGGCGGCGGCGGCGGCCGAGGAACCGGGCGTTGACAAATGGCTGGCTCCGCGCTCTGTGTTCAGCCCCCCCATGTAGCGCGCCGTCTTGCTTGGCAGTTGTTCAGAGAATCTGAACCTGCACTGCACCGCACACTTGGCCAGCCCAGGGCTCTTTGGACAGGTCGACGGCAAGCGCCACGTGAATTTCTATCCGAGCAGCGCCGCGGCGGTTGTTTGGGGCGCTGCGCCATGGGAAGATGACCCTCGATTGCCGGCAACTCGTCTTCGAGTTACGGCAACAATGTTTAACTGGCTGCTCGACGGTCGACTCGACGGACTCTGATGCATCGAGTTTCTCAAGGCGAATATGCCTCAGATTCCGGCACACCAGGCATCGGTAGTGCTGTAAAAAAAAAGTGGTCACCGCAGGACCAGGAAATTCACAGTAACCGAACAAGAGACGATTAACAGGCAGACCGATCTCGTGAAATGCAAATCCCTCCAACATCGAGATAGTCTTGATCAGGCTGGAAGCGATGGATGCGTGTGTATGTGGTTGGCCCTTGGTGACCTCAACGGTTCACATACATGAATAAACTTTCTGTTGAGGTTCATGTCAGAAGGGAAGGGCATTTTCAATATCAATAGATTATAAGGCCGCAACACTTAGAAATACAAGGCGCATGCAGCGCCTAATTTTTTTAAAAGTAAATTTCACAAAACTACGTGTATTTTATAAATATTATCACAAAACTACATGTTTAAACCATAGTTTTAGAAAACTACAGATTTGCTGTAGTAAATTTCAGACACATTGCATAAAATCTGTAGTTTTGTGATAATTTGAGTATAAAATCTATAGTTTTATGATAAATTAGATACAAAATATGTAGTTTTATGATAACTTTGATTTAAAATCTGTAATTTTATGAAATTATAAATTAAACCTGTAATTTTGTGATAACTTTGATAAAATACCTGTAGTTTTGTAAAATTTACTTAATTTTTTTACCTCTCCTTAATTCCTATGACTAAAGGCAGAATGACAAGTAATTACGGCATAGTGAGCAGCTCATGTCAGCTCGCAAAGTTTCTAGAGTTGACTTCCCTTTATAAAATTCTGTATGTGTAGTATGTTTTTATTAGGCGATCAAGTCCACTGGATGAGTGAACACATGTCTTTGTAGTTATAAAATTCATAATACAAGTGCGAAAGATTGCACAACATGTCCGTGCATTTAGCTTGTAAATTATAGTCTGGAAAAGTCTTCACACACGAAAACAAATGGATTAGCAGGAAAAGAGAGGAATACCCGCAACAAGTTCCAAGTAGAAGGGTGCGTGCGCATGGGACAATCTGGATGTGCGGCGGCCACGGATCCCTGATAAAGTTCATGAACCTCAAAATCAGGTACCGCAAATTCTTATTACTACAGGCAGTATTTGATTTTTTTTCTGCATGTTCTGAGTCCTGGTTTTCGATGAAACTGTGTAGTACTCCTCTATGACCTGGAGTACGGAGTCTATTCTACATCTACACAGACTGCAGAAAGGTGGAGTATAAATCTTCTCGCATCCGCTGAAACCAAGGCTAATAGTGGCACGAAATGACCATCCCTGCTCACGTCGTCTCCTGCCGCTGATACCACCACAGGTTTCAGGGGATCCGCGTCCTGGTCTCGTCTAGCAGCGGAATTCGTGGCCACGCCTGCATCTCAATTTGTCATGGCTCACCGTACCCTGCAGCCCTGCCACGGCGCATGGCCGTGCCCGTGGGGATGGGGGCTACCACGACACCAGCTTCATCCCCCAGCCGGCGAACCCCTAGGACCGACGCTGTTCCATAGCAGACGTGTAGACTGGGGATCGACACAGAAGAGATCGTCGCCTTCTACATCATGAACTGACAGCGATCCTGTATTGCCCACGTGGTGATTATGGCGAAAACTTGGCAGCCATGGCCCATGGGCAGGCGAGCGCTAGCCGCTAGTAGCTGCTACTAGCAGCCGAGGGCCCGTGACTTCGTCGGCGCTGATCGCAACTAATCTTCTGTATTCTTTTTGTGCCGTTGTGCGTATGGCATCTAAGGAAAAAAAAATTCGGCGAAATTTCGCAAAATATTTTTGAAATATCGCATTTATCAATGAGATCTGATATTTTTTTATCATTGAAATTTTATCATTTCGTGCTCTTAATCAACGAAAATTGCTTTGTTTTTATGTACAACCATGTTGTTATATAGATGAAAGGAAATTTCTTATGAGTTTGTGTCAATTAATTTTAAAAGTATTTAAATTAATTCACCAAAATTACCGATATTTTCGAAATATCATATTTATCGGTGACCTACCATATTTTTTTATGTAACCATGTTGTCTGAATAATCTTTTTTCAAGAATATAGTCCGAAAATTCTACTACTACCAAAGTTGGAACATTTCAAACGTTGAGGATTGACAAAGCAGGCAAGTACTAGTATCTATCATGGCCATCTGATTAAAGTAGGTCTATCTTGTTACAAATTAAGGCCTCACGCCCTCACAGAAAGTTAAGCTATTGGAACGTCAAAGTTACTGATGAGGATGGGTTCTCAAGACCGCCATCCACAAGTTAGATTGATAATGAATGCAGGTCTCTATTGGTGTTCTTGTGTTGCCCATGCACGTTGGCAGAATCACAGAACGTAGCTCCACTGGCCACGCATTCCGGTGTTTTCGGTCAGCATACATTGCTTGCTCACACCTCATCTCGGTTCCAGCAGTGTCATGAGTCTCATGACATGGTCGTGGCTGATCAACAGTGACGCCAGTTTCGGGCACCAGATCGATGAATACCAGCCACGATACGACCTTCTTTAATTTTTCTTTTGGAAATTAAAATTATACGGTGTTCCCTGCTGCGAGCTGCGAGTTTCAAAACCCACTGTAATCACGGTTAATGTAGTACTAGTGTTCTCTGATATTTAAACAACTACTCTAATGTAGCGAGAAGGTAGCAGCAGCATGATTGAGTACTAAAAGGAAGATCAACCAAATCAGAGGAATGTGGCACAGGGCAAGGAACATAGAGGTGCGCTGATCTCGGAAATCATCCAGCCTGTATCTTTGTCGTTGCGATTCATAGCTACTCCATAACTATTCATTAGCGATAAAACTCCAATGAAAAACCTGTAGTAGCATTTCAGCATTTCGCTGGTCGAAGTCAAGAATTAATTCACTGGAGTGTGTACTTTTTTTTTTAAGACACACTGGAGTGTACTCACTCCGTTCTTTAACTGATGTCGTCGTTGATTTTTAAATTTAACTTTGACCATTCGTATTATTTAAAAAATTTACTCGAATATGTAAAATTTTAAGTTGTGATTCAAATAACTTTAATAATAAATTAAATTATATTAAAATATATAAAATTTATCAAATTTTTTCGAATAAAACGAATTGTCAAAATTAAATTTAAAAGTTAACAGTGATATCAATTAAAAAACAGAGATAGTACACTTCTTGCTAGCCATTACTAGCGATAAAGATGCAACGAAAGAAGCACGCTGCCAGCGGTGACAGGTTAGTGCCGTTGGTGTTACGACCAATATAGGCGACTGTACTATTCCGCGCACCGGCCAATTCGACTGCCGGTTGGCGTTGGCGGATTGGCAGGTCAGACTCAGCAAAGATGTGGACAGGCGACAGCGGGAAACACTGGATCTCCGCTGGATTATCCCCGCGACACCTCCTACAACCGGGATTCATCTGCACACCGAACGTGGACGATGGAGTCACAGAGCACGATCCAGACAGCAAATCAAAGTCCCCAGGCAGGCACACACGAACACAGAACGCAGCCGAGCCGAGCCTTTCGAGGACCGAACTCTCGCCCCTCCGGCTAGCTCCCTAGGGGGGCGGCCTGGGCGGCCGGATCCCCGGGGGAGCAGCGTGGTTGCCGATGCCAAGGCGCGAACGACGATCTCACCGACCACGCCCGGCTCGCGTGGTTTTTCACCTTGCTTGGCGCTCCGTGTGACATGCAATTGACAAACCGTCTGCCGGCAGTTGTGCAGAGAACCTGCGCGCATTGGACAAGATGATGGCAAGCTAGCGGCATGTGATTTTTTATCCGACGCAGCGGATACTAGCAACGCGGTTCTTTTTGTTGTCTCTAGTTTTCGAAGGGGCAACGCAATAGTTTCGACTACCTTGTGAAGGTTCATAAGCTCATGGTACTCATCATTGCTGGTGCCGGCAACCCTTTTCTGAAGCGAAGGGATATTGATTCGCGAGCAAATAACCTACGCGTGTGCTGTGGCCTGTGTGCACATGGCCTTTCACGAACCCAATAGGTCACTTGAACAACTTTCGTCGATGTTTGGGAAACAGGGAAGACTCTTCTTAAGGTGGATCACGAGGTTATATCCATGGCGCGTCCTTGTATGATCACGCGCCATGATGTGCTTACTTATCTCACTCTCGCTCCCTCGTTGGCAACGGAACAAGGAGAGACCGATCTTCAGGGAAATTAGAAAAACGGTGCCTCAAACAGTAACTACTAGTACATCATAAACAAAATAAACCACTCCTTTTCACATGATGGGATGAATGAATCCTATAAACCCTCTGAGAAAAAAGTACTAACAATCCTAGATCCGGGGATTTTCCTTTTGACAGTAATGATCCGGGGAAATGGAAACGAAAGGAACACGACAATGGAGTTCTTCTGCTGCCGACACCACAAAAAGCTTTTAGCGCTCGGCGTCATATCATGACCGCGGAGCTGTCGCTAGGACCAGAGACGGAGACCTTGAGAACACCACGCCTCTTGTCATGGTCCACCATGCGAGTGCGTGTGCGTTAGGGGTGGGACGACCATGAAGTGCCTTCCCTTAAAAAAACACAATAATAGACTCAGGGACCGAATTACACATACGTAATAGTACTGTTACGCTGCAGGGTAATACATGCTTCTTCTAGAGCACTACGTATGTAATACTCTCTTCGTTCTTAAATTGATGTTTTTAAATTGATGTCGTCGTTGACTTTCAACGTAAACTTTGATAATTCGTCTTATGCAAAAAAAATTGATAAATATTATATATTTTATTATAATTTGATTTATCATCAGAGTTATTTGAATCACAACTTAAAATTTTATAAATTTAAATTAATTTTTAATAAAATAAATAGTCAAAGTTGATGTTAAAAATCAACGACGACATTAATTTAAGAATGGAGAGAGTGCTATATAAGATCGAGACAACTGAAGCGTTCATTGCTGAGATCAAACTATTGTCTACATTAGCATGATCAGTGTCCTATAACACTCCTAACATCTTCCACTTTGTAAAGCGTAAATTGACAATTGCTTTATACTATTACCCACGTGATGGTAATGGCGCAAATCTGATAGACTGATAGTGACAGAAAGTTAAAAGATGAGAGCAGCCCACGCGCACCATCAGATATAATAGTCCAGACATCATTCGTCGTTCGCGTCGTCCTAATTACCAACGCGAAGGAGTAACAATGTTCCTGGCCATCGACGACGCCGATCTCGCGTCTCTTGCCCGCTTTCGTGCGTCACCTGTTGATCCACTGAAAAACTATCTACCGGATGGGGTGCGGAGCTGCGACTTTGCAAAGCTGCTTTGGATCGCAATCACCTGCTAAAAATACATTATCCATCCGTGTACAGGAGCGGATGTATCTTGAAAACCAAAAATGTGCCTGGACGTCAAGCTTCAGCGTCAAAGTGAAGCGAACAATCAGAATCAGCTTGGCGATCGTCCGCAAGACTGCAACAGCCGCACCGACCGAGGCGAGTGAGAGTGAGCTGGAACCAACTGATCAAACGGCAAGAACTTTACCGAATCAACGGGGGCAAGAGATCACACCGGCGTAGATTTGCAGCCTCCAATATTTGGTCAAGTGGCATGCAAGGTCTCAGTTCGGAAACGAGCCCAGCCACATGCTCCATCCATCGCAGAAGAAACAAGGATGTACTAGCAAAATTGACATTGTTGCCCGCTATCTAGAATTCGTCGAGAGAACTGAGATTTCTTCGGCGCCTATCCACTTGCCGTGCAGTACGCTGGGCAAAATTGAACATGCAGGGCTCCAACGTATGGGCTCACGATCGAGACAGTTATTCACGAGAGATTCAGGTCAGGGTATCGCCAAGTTGACAAAGGACTGAAAATCTCATCGGTTCTTTTGCAGGCTATCGCCATCTCAGATCTTGCGCTAGAGCCTCTGAGATCAAGGTGCCGTTGCCAGTGTTTTCTGTTGGAGCTTGTTCGAAGGAGTACGCGTTGCTGTTCATCGGCAGGCCACCTGGACGTCCGTGCCTACAGCCAGAGATAGGGCATGCGCATTATTGATCGATTGCCTTGCCTCTGAACTAACTCCGCACTTCCGCGGGCAACTTATGGACGCACACAATCACTTCAAATCAGCCAACAAAGCAGAGGACGCCGGCAAGTTGCTGAAACGGGGTTCATGATCAAACGGTACCGCGTTCCTTTCTCTCCAGCTAATCATCTTTCGGCAAAGAAAAGGGGTTCTCCATTGAGGCGTCGACGCATCACGCGTCACGCCCCGGTCAGCTTCAGCTCATTAGAGTGTGCTGTTTAAGAGCAAATAACGCACGGAATTCTCTAATCAATCTCAAACTAAGATGTGGAGTACTAAGAAGGCACAGGGAGGCGCGTTGCATCAGGCTGGATCTGGTGAACCAAGAAGGCTGACACTGTCAAACTAAGCTCAGGCACGGCCCGTTGCAGCTGCGACGGGATTAAACCCTTGCCCTACGGTCGTTGGCAAGGGACAACCTGCTCCTACGACCGGGACCGGCACACATGTTGAGCGCCAGGGAGCACGATGAGCACGTGCGAGCGCTCGGAGTGGGGCGCACGGCGGACGGCGGGCGTTGGCCTTCTCCCCGTGCGTGTACGGCCTGGATCGCGAGCGTCGACCGCATCCGCGAGGTCGCGTGGCCAGCCTGGCTCGGACGGATCGGGTCCGGGCCAGGTGGAGAGCGCTCGTTCGTTGCGGCCTGCCTGCGAGATGTGCGGACCACATGGTAAACTCGCTGCTGGCCTGCGCAGGCAAAGTTCATCAAATTTGGCAAAATTAATGTTCTCTTTAGCAGAGTTTTACTGCGTCATAACCGGCCGACGTGGTGGCCCTGGTATGGTAGAAATACTGTCTGTGTCATTCTGTTGGAAATTGGCAAGAATTCAATGTGAGCCGTAAGCAAATTACTCCAGAAAATCCAAACGACCAAAGTCACCAAATCAACGTTGGGCATACAGGCTGTACGCTCACAGGGACAGATGTGCTACGCTACTGATGTCAAATCGCATTGAAAGCCGCGGCAACACACCCAAAATGGAGGGTCCTCCATCCGTCCGGTACGATGATCCGCCTGCATCTCATTGCCATACTTGCACAGCACATAGATCCAGTGCGAAAACGAGTAGTAGAATCCAGCAAAATTTGACTCCTCTTCATTTGTGGAGCCCTGTGGTGCTGTGGTGCGGAGTAGCAAACGGAGCCAGCACTTTCGCTCCTGCGAGCGTCCACGGCGTCCGAGGTATGCGCGCGTGTAACGCCACACGGGCTGAGGGGAGTGGGGACCGAGGCGGCACACGTGGCCCCAGCCCATAAGGCAGCACGTGGTCGCGCTTTCAGGATCGTCGAGGCGGTGGCGGATTTGAGAGCCGTCAGAGTTAATCAGATTTGATGCAAAAGGATCTGCCTGGTTTTCTGAAATTTGCTTGACAGTTTTGCCCCCGTGCATATCCAACCCGATGCATTTTCTCACAAATCGCAAATCTGCACAAAACTATTAGTACAATGCCTATGAGATTGGGATGCATATGGTTTTCTACCGTTACTCAGAAATTACTGAAGAACTAGCAGTAGTTACTTTTTTTCATCCTAAAATATTTTCACATTTAGCTTGCTTGCCATCTAGTTTTGATTAATGATTTTTATAAATTCAGTTAACTTTAAAATTTTAGTATTTGAACTTTTAAGTTACGTCAATCTAGGTAACTGACCGATCGTTTGACTAGTTTGCAATTATCGTCGCTAGCTTGCTTCTTTGCCCAAAGGTGAAGCTACAGCTAATCGTTGAGTTCAGCTGACCCGACGATTTCTCTATAAATCCATATATTTAGCTTACAAATCTAACTCTGACCCATAAAAATCTGTCGTTTCGATGCTATTGACCCCGGGGATCAACTTTTCTAGCTTCGCCCTGTCTTTGCCTCTTCGTGTCTGTTCGATTTTGGCGTTGGATTTATTGGCGCATTCGCCAGCATCTAACCAGCGACAAGAAACACTAAGGCAGGTGACGTGGGAGCTAGCAGCACGTAACGAAATTTAGATTGCATGCAGGAGTGCAATGTGAGAGCTAGCAGCACGCAGCAAAATTTGGGTTGCATTCAAGAGCGCAACACGCATGCAGTGCGGATTGGTTGGCGGTGGACCGCAACGTGACATACGGATGCAGCGTTAATTAGCACAGTAATCATGTAATCAATTGAAGCGTTTACAGGGATAGTTTTTTCACTAAAGTTTACTTCTATGATCAAATACATTCAGTCCAAACTTAGACATTGATAAATGACTAAAGTTCTCTATGTAAAGGTAACTTAGTTTATTGTTCACCTTGGATAATACTTCTATTTGATAACTTGATTATATTTTTTATGACAAACATGTTAAATAGTTCACTTAATCAGTTTCGAAATCGGTAAAGATCATGAATAAGCATGTCAAGAGGGAAGAGAAGCCATCGAGAATGTCCACGAAGGGTAAAAGGGTAAGTCTACGCGTTCTCGGCGCCACGGCAGGACGCCGCCGACCGGGCCCCGCATGCCCCCGGCAGACTCCAACGTGCAACAGGCATCCGCAACCAGAACACGGGCCCTTTGCCCCTCGTGCGCCGCGTGGTGAAAAAAACGTCGACTGATTAATACTACGCGAGATTAGTTTAAGCGGGGATAAAAGCTGTCGCTGTTGTAGCCAAGCACCACCCACACACCCACTTGCCTCGCAGTAGTAGTATTATACTCTGCGCCCCCGTTCTTACCTCCAGTTCCCCACTCGTGCCTTCTCCCTTTCTTTCTCCTCCCTCCCCTCCTCTTTCTCTCTCCCTCTCTCTCTCGCTTCTCCTTCCCAGGTCATCGCAAAGCGGAGACAGCAGAAAAAATAGCAAGTGGGAGGAGGAGGCAGCAAGCGGAGGAGGAGGTGAGTTCTTGCTTCCCCATCCGCGCTTTTCGTTTCCTGCTCGTGCTTCGCGGCTGGCCTCGCTTCTTCTTCTTTCTCCTTTGTTGATCGCTTTGCTTCCTTTTACCTCTTTTATCATTGTTTTTTGGAGGGCGGGGGAGTGATTATCCATCTGACAGGCTATGATTTTTTCCCCGGGTGAGATCTTTTTCGTTCTAGATTTTTGGTGAAGGATCCTGCGGATCCATGTACAGTAGTGGTCAATTCCTGTTTGAGTTATTGTTGATCTTTCCTTTGCGAAGATGAGCGTGGCTGAAATCCGTTGTAGAGTTCCCTTGATCTCAGTACTTGTTCCTGGCCAAAGGCTTGTAAGCTTGTGCCTGGGCCTGACCCTCCTACGAAATGTGAAGGAGCCGTGCGTGTATGGAAGTTTTTGTTTAGAATCAAGGTAAAAAATTGTCGGATTCACATCGCACCCCAAAAATTCAATTTTGGGGTTGTGAAGCAGTAAAATCGAAACTTTCGTAAGCTTTTAGACCGGTGCGACACTTCGTCTCTGGCGACGAAACAATTTCAGCATCTTTGCCATTTTTGCTATGTCGGTATTCAAGCCATTTCGTCTCTTATTTCCTCCCCTCTGTCTAGGGTGACTTTTGATTCTCTTTCTTAAGCGCGTGGGTACATGTTCTTGTTTTCCAACTGTCCATGCCTGTTTGACTTGGCGGAAGTAATGAGTAACAGAACAAAAACACTTTTGTTTCTCAACAGCCTTCATCACCTGCTGTTGTTCTTTCTTTCTTTCTTTTTTTTTTTGTTTCCTCTAGGGAGTGATCAGAGCTTTTTGTGAATTAGCAACATGGTTCGGGTAGATAGTGTCTGTGTATGGTTTGATCGAATTATGGCCTAGTTTTGTTCACCAAACACATGCTAATTTGCTCAGGTCTCGTGTTTGTTGATTCAATAGGCAAGCTTGCTTTTGCGCCACATGATTGTCTCCTAGCTTGTAAATCTATGCTGTGAAGGCAACAGGCCCTGTGTTAAACTGCGTTTATTTGCTAATCGTGTAGTAATTACAAAATAAAGATGGCGCCATAAGTTTCACTCAGCCATCTTAATTGCCTTTTTAACACTGAATGGTTTTGCACTTAATTACTGATAGTAACACGGCAATCTTCTTGAAGATTGGCAATTGACATGATCTTTGTTGCTTCCTTGCAGGTGAAGAGTACTGCAAGTAGCACTCTACAAGAAAAGTTGTTTGTTACCTGTGGCCGCGAGTGATTTTGCCTGTGTGTGCTGCGTTTGTGATCGACTGCGATGATGGGAGGTAGCCAGATGATGGATCAGAGCATGGCGTTCCCCGGCGTCCACAACTTCGTGGATCTCCTGCAGCAGAACGGTGCCGGCGTGGAGAAGAACCTCGGCTTCGGGCCGCTGATGTCGCAGACGTCCTCGGGCGAGCAGTGCTTGATGGGCGAGGGCGACCTCGTGGACCCGCCGCCGGACAGCTTCCCGGACGTCGGCGAGGACGACAGTGACGACGACGTGGAGGACATCGAGGAGCTGGAGCGCCGCATGTGGCGCGACCGCATGAAGCTGAAGCGGCTCAGGGAGCTGCAGCAAACCCGCGGCAAGGACCAGGCCTCCGGCGGCAGCGGGGGCGACGGGTCGTCCAAGCCGCGGCAATCGCAGGAGCAGGCGCGGCGCAAGAAGATGTCGCGCGCGCAGGACGGCATCCTCAAGTACATGCTCAAGATGATGGAGGTGTGCCGCGCTCAGGGCTTCGTGTACGGGATCATCCCGGAGAAGGGCAAGCCGGTCAGCGGCGCCTCCGACAATCTCCGGGCCTGGTGGAAGGAGAAGGTCCGCTTCGACCGCAACGGCCCCGCCGCCATCGCCAAGTACCAGGCGGACAACGCCATCCCGGGGTCCGAGAGCGAGCTTGCCTCCGGCGCCGCCAGCCCGCACTCCCTGCAGGAGCTGCAGGACACCACGCTGGGCTCCCTGCTCTCGGCGCTCATGCAGCACTGCGACCCCCCGCAGCGGCGCTACCCGCTCGAGAAGGGCGTGCCGCCGCCGTGGTGGCCCACCGGCGACGAGGAGTGGTGGCCGGAGCTCGGCATCCCCAAGGAGCAGGGCCCGCCCCCTTACAAGAAGCCCCATGATCTCAAGAAGGCCTGGAAGGTGAGCGTGCTCACCGCCGTCATCAAGCACATGTCCCCGGACATCGAGAAGATTCGCCGGCTGGTCCGCCAGTCCAAGTGCCTCCAGGACAAGATGACCGCCAAGGAGATCTCCACCTGGCTTGCGGTCGCCAAGCAGGAAGAGGAGCTGTACATGAAGTTTCACCCAGGCGCGCGCCCGCCGACATCTACCGGCGGCATCGCCAGCGCCATATCTTTAAACGCTAGCTCAAGTGAGTATGATGTCGACCTCGCTGAGGACTGCAAGGGCGACGAGGCGGGCAACCAGAAGACGGCTGTTTCAGACCCAACCGCGTTCAACCTCGGCGCGGCGATCCTGAACGACAAGTTCTTCCTGCCGACGCCCATGAAGGAGGAGACAGCTGACGTCGACTTCACCCCGAAGAGGAACGCGCCTGCCTCTGCTGAACCAGAGCTGATGCTGAACAACCGAGTTTACACCTGCAACAACGTTCAGTGCCCGCACAGCGACTGTGGGTATGGGTTCCTTGACCGCAACGCTCGGAATAGCCACCAGTACACCTGCAAGTACAACGATCCTCTGTCGCAGAGCGCCGAGAACAAGCCGCCGCCAGCACCACCACAAGTCTTCCCGGCAACCTTCAACCAGCCTAATCAGGCGCTGAACAACCTGGATTTCAACCTACCTATGGACGGCCAGAGATCCATCGCCGAGCTGATGAACATATATGACAACAACTTCATGAACAAGACCATTGGCAGCGACAGTGTCACCATCATGGAGAGGCCTAATGCGCTCCCTCAGAGGATTCAGATGGATGATGGTTTCTTTGGACAGAGCAATGGTGTTTTTGATGATGTTAACAGCATGATGCAGCAACCGCAGCAAACTCCAGTCCAGCAACAGCAGCCGCAGCAGCAGTTCTTCATCCGCGAAGACTCTCAATTTGGAAACCAGATGGGCGATATCGGTGGCGCTTCCGAGTTCAGGTTTGGTTCTAATTTCAACATGTCTGGGGCCGTCGAATACCCAGGTGCTGTGCAGCAGAAGAACGAGGGGAGCAATTGGTTCTACTGAAGAAGTAGAACAACCTTGTAGGGCTTAAAAACCGCTATAAGCTTTGAATTTCTCCATGGTTCTCTCTTTGCTTCTGTGATGGGAGCGTCTTAAGTTGTTACCAAGTCTATAGTTCTTCGTCATATATGTTTGCAGTAGCTGCAACAAGGCTGGGACTCGGAACTGGTTTATACATGTATGTCCGTCCAGCCAGTGAACCTCTTATGGAAAACTCAATGTTATCCCCAGTTTTAATTTCTTAGTTTAATGATGTTCATATGGTCAGTTGTTGAAATGCTTGTGCTTGGTTGGGTATCTGATGATGTACCTTCTCTACTTTGTGGCTGTATGAAGTGTTTGTCTCTTATGAACTCTCCTGAGGATTTTCCTCTCATCTTGCTGCTGCTTCTCTTCAACAAAACAAAACATCGTGAACCAGTGGGTTCATATGTTTCGTTACGATTTTGGGCAATCATGTTTGATTGTCTCAGTTTCTTTTTGGCTCCCAGGTTTTGGGTGTCCAGATATAGGACAAGGTTTCCAACCTAACATACCCAAAATTTCCAGGACCTGTATCCATCACGACTTGAGTTTTTTGCCAAGTTGGTAGTAGATACTTTTGTTTCCGTCGGATTGGGTGGAAAATCTGCCATAAATCCATTTTCTTGACGTTGATTTCCAAATGACGCCGATCCACTAATTCTTTCAGGTAAAGCAAGAATTTCCACAGTAATAAAAACCTAACATCTTCTGCTGCACCCATCAAATTACCCTTAGTCAAAGATTAGTACTACGCGTTGTCTTTCACATCAAGATGCTTAGAAAGCGTGGTTTGATATTCCTGCCTTTTCCTGAAGCCGGGTCAATGCGAAAGTGGCAGTCCTACGGAAAGTTAGGCCGTCCAGACCGTCCACGCCGACTAAGGCTTCGTTTGGAACGCAGATTTTTTTTTCTATTTTCTATATTTTTTTGTTATGAAATTGAACTGTGAAAATTATGTGAGATTAAATGTTCAAATGGAGACTGATTCAAGAAATGGTTGAGCCTGCTCAGAAAGACTGAGAATTGGATGGTCGACCATTCTTCGACCCCAAGAGATCCCTCTCTCGCCTCGCGTTGGCTCTGTATTGGTGTCACCTGTCATCGTCCATGGCCCCATCTTATCCTTAGCTTGTGAAGCTAGTGTGGCTTGTGAGCCTGGCCGGCCGCCTCACATGTTTGCTTACTGGGCGGCCCCTTTATCATAACGTGGAGGATATGGAGAAGAACGGGATCACAATTGGGACAGCTCGATCGGCAGCAATTGCCCTTTTGTTCAGCCGTGGTTAGAATTTCGCGAGAATTTTAGGGAGCTCGGTTTCGCTCCTATACCTGATGATTTACGGAGATGTCCTTGGGATAGTTCGTGGTGAAGGAAAAAGAGCCAGCTGTCGAGTCCGTTCCAAGCTAACGATTCAGAGTTATGAAGGCCACCAGATCCTGTCGGCTCCGAATTCTTACTGAGATCTACCAAATCGGCTCTTAAAGAAACAGTTAATATAATTTTTAACAAATCATTATTAGCTAGTACGTAAAATGAAAACCGGGCGGCTAATGTACGTGACTTTGAACGATCAATTTGTTCATTTGATATTCTAGCTGACCTGCTGAACTTAGCCATGCATGATGGTGAGTGGAAGCATCTGCCAGCGGAATAAACCGTCACTCTCCCAACTAATCAATATTCTGGACAAAAAAATTTTTGCATCAAATTAACACATGTTTAAGGTGGCACGCGCCGGATGGAGGCCTTTGCTGGTGGCTGTTCCGAAAGCTGCTCCGTCACTGGCCAGTTTTCGGCTAGGTTCAGCGTATGATTGCGAGATCAGCATCTGGGACTGTTGAGCCGGGTCGTGGTGCAGTGCCGAGGGACAGACAGCGAGGATGGTGGACGGATGGATCACTGTCTGTGAGATGAGATGGCCATTTTGTTAACTCGGCACCTAATACTGTAAGAATCAGTAGTGTTGGAACGAGAGGAATTACCCCCGGAGATTTTATGATTATAATTTGCAAATGATCGAATTTTCAGCAAGTCGTAAAGGTTTGGCTCAAAGTCATCCAAATGCGTAGCCGACATGATCTTGCTAGTTTGTGAAGTGGGAGTACGTGAAGCGTAGGAAAGAAAAAGGCAAGTGCGCATGGCCGAGTTGGCCGCCTACCAGGCTGCCCGAAAGCAACGGGCGAGACGGCGAGCGGACGCGAGTCCGCCGCCGCGGAGCGGAAGGCTCCCCCGCGCCGCTCGAGCGAGTGAAGAGTTACCCAGTCGAGTCGGCGACGCGCGCACTGCTGCTTCCAGCCTGGTTCTTCCGGCCGGCGACGACGCGCTCCGCCCCGATCCCAACGCGACGCGGGGGAATACTAATACCTCACGTGCGGTTGCGTCCTGGCAACTGACTCCTCCCGACGAGACGACTATGAAACCAGCGCCTTGCCATATGCCTGCGGCGTGGGCCTCGTCATCCACTCGCTCCTGGATCGGGGGGCGATCGATCTCGGTTGGTCCAGTAGGACCAGTACTAGACGCGAGCTAGGCGCCGCGCAAGCAGGAGCAGAGCCTCTGCCTTCCGTGCCGTGGGAGAGTGCAACCGCGTTGCGTGCCAGCGCGCGTACGTTCTTGCGTGACCACGGCCGAACGGGGACATGCCGCCGACGATCCGAGATTCCAAGGCAAGGAGGGGCCTTCACCGAGGGAAGCCGCTCTCATCTCAACTCAACTTGGCCTCGGCATATGCCGTGGCGTCGTGGCTAGCAGCAGCGCGTCTCGATTCCCCCTCGCGACATGAGGGGCTGCTGCCAAGTTGCCGGGCCTACACAGCCCTACGGCGGCCGGCAGGAACCCCGCGGATCGCCATCGACCTGTCACGGCGCACGGCACCGGGAGACGCTGCCGCTGCTGGATCCGTGGCCTGTGCCTGCCTGTTCTGTAGCGTAGCGGCGGCTTGTCGCGAACTCCTGGTCCATTTTTCTCCCAAGACAGCACGCAATCCATTCCCGTTCCGTAGTCTAGCTCTTCTTCGCCATTAATGGGTGGACAGTAGGGACCTCGCCGCGGGTCAGCGGCGCGGCTAACTTGACCGTATGCGGCGGCGGCGGTTCACATCCGGCAAGTTGCAGGGTCGGGACGGTCGGCATGTGCGTCGACCGTGACAGCGCCAAACAAAAACGAGTGGCGATGGGCCGTGTTGATGCCGCGAAGCTTCGTGCGTTGTTGTGTTCTTTTCTCGCTTCACGGGCCGGTCCGGCTCATGGGGCTCACTCCGCGCTTTTCTGTTGTTGTATTGTTTAACGTTTGGTACTGTCAAAGGCTAAATCCTAATGGGTTTGTACGTAACCGATGAGGCGATGAGATTGTTGATGGTCTGAAAGGTTGGTCTCTATCCAGCCCATACAAACCCATTACGCTCATCTCCTGGAGCTGAGCTGCCGCCTTGGCATATGTCTCTGAACATACCTTCGCCACCATGCGTAGCAGTAGCATGAACTGCAGGTGTGACCAGATTTTTGCGGATTTGTGCAGGGCTCGGAGAAATGGATTTTTGCTGAAGTGAACCTGGATCAAGTGATACAAGCAGCATAGCCTGTTGAACATGCATGTGTGTTTCCATGTTGAAACTTCAGACGCAGTTTCTAGTTGCTCGTGACAGATTCAGCAGCGCGATGACATCGAACAAAAGCTAATATCTTCATGTGTTTATCAAGAAAATATATACTCCATTCGTTCTTAAATTGATGTCGCTGTTGATTGTTACAATCAACTTTGACTATATCAAATATCTCTAATGATAAATCAAATTATATCAAAATATATGATTTTTTTCAAATTTTTTTGAATAAAACGAATGATTAAAATTAAATTTAAAAGTCAACGACAACATCAATGAAAGAAAGCACGTTATTCCCGCAGCCGTCTCACATCTTTATCAATAGAATTAAAGATTTTGAGATAGTGCATGGTATTATAGTAGCCAATTAAACTATCAGATGTATCTGCAACCGGCCGGAACCGGAAGTGACTACAGCCGGATGCTAAATCAGCAAACTAACAGCGCTGTTAATGAAAGAGACGCCAGGATTCAGTCAAAAATCACAGGAACAAGACGCAAACGCAGAGAGGGAGGATTTGCAACAAGGTCGGGCAAAGAAAAGGGGGTCCTCAAGTTGATAGCTCAAACATAGCACTTCCAGAAGAGTTTAAAATGAAAAAATGGATAACCATCACGCATCACTTCAATTACCAAATTGAATCGTTGTATGAGGAATTTGCTGCACTATCTCAGCGCCTTCTTGCCGACACCAGTTCTCCAGGGCGTCGCATTCACTTACAACCAACCGGGTGATGTTCCTTGGCAATATGTCCACAGCACTTATTCTCAGGTTAGGAGCGCCACGGATTTCCAGGTAACGAAGGCGTTCCAGGTTACACAAGCCTTTCGGAAGAACTGCAAGATCAGCACATTGATGAATTCTGAAATTCTTGAGAAACGGCAACGTCTCCACGGAAAATTGAGTGAGCCTGGGGCAAGAAATTATCTCGAGGGTATCAAGAGATGAGAGCGTATTCACCCAAGAAGGAAGTTTCCCTCCGGGGTAGTTCTCAATGTGCAGATGCTTGAGGTTGGCTTGAGGACAGAGTGCCTCAATGATTCTCTCACTGTCTTCAATGTGTTGCTCCAGCTCATCCTTGAATACTTCACTCCATTTCAGCATCAGTTTGTGCAAATATTCCTTGCTAATCATATTGGCCTCCATGGCACCATCATGACTGGCCGCCTCCAAATTAAGAATGCAGAGCTCTCCACGGATCTTCAAGTTCTTCAACTCGTTAATGTTGCATTTGCCTTCATCTTTGGAGACTACAACAAACCTTGAAAGAGTCTGAAGTGACTCCAACTTGTCAATGCCGCTTGGCATTGATCTGAAAGGAGTAACTTTATCCCAATCAAAATGTAAACAGAGGTGTCGCAAGTTAACTAAGCGGTTCAAGCCTTCAGGCAAATCCATCAGCTGATAGCAGTCATTGAGGTCAAGTGTCTGCAAATTGAATAGGTTGCAAACTGTTTCTGGAAGCGCCTTTATCGAAGTATTCCGAAGACTGAGGTACCTAAGGTGTGCAGAACACCCAATAGAATCTGGCAAGGCATCTAGCTCAGTGTCACTCAGATCTAGCGCGCGCAGACAACTGAACTTTGAGAAAAGTGCTGACGGAACCTGCACATGCTTTGAGGGCAGTTTCATTGTGGGGCATAATTTCAACAGCCTCAAATTTTCATAGTGATAAATCTTGTCGAGTGCAAGAGGTTGGTCAGCTGGGAATACGATAGTCGCATAACGGACCCATTCAGGACGCTCAGAAACCTGTGAACACTCAGCATCCAAAGTCACAGATTCATATCTAGAAACACGCCGTGCAACATCAAGCATCAAATTTGGCACTCTGAACTTCTGGTTAGGGAAGGTGTGCAATGTTTCAAAAAAAGACCTCCAAAGGAGTTCATCAAAGAATTTGGCTGCGTCCAGCTCAACCCTTTTCCTCCCATTGCTCTTAACAATGCCATCAGCCATCCAGAGTCTGAGCAGCTCATCCTTCTCAAATTCAAAATCAGGAGGGTACATAGAACAAAAGGCAAAACACTGCTTGAGTTGATACGGCAAGTGTTGATAGCTTATTTGCAAACTAGCTAAGATAATGTCTGTATTTCTATCATCTTCAAGGAACTGCACGTCACTTAGTATGCTTTCCAACTGTTCTCTATATCCGTTAGCGTCAGATAAAAGCATCCCAAGTGACTTGGCTGCTAATGGGGAACCTCGGCAATTTGCGGCAATCCTCTCCCCAATCAAATCGAAATCATGCTGATCATTGCTGTTCCAGCCTGAGGAAGCATATACTTTGAGAATTTCCCAACATTCTTTTTCCTCCAAACCCTCCAAATGGATGTTCAGAATGTTGGACATCATCTTGGACACTCTTTCATCTTGAGTAGTGATCAGAACCTTGCTTCCTTTATCTCCGACAGCCAGCGAGGGCCTCAGAAATTCCCAGAACTGAAATCCCTTTGCCCAAATGTTATCAATCACCAGCAAGAATTTCCTTTTGCACAGGTGCTCACGTAGCCGTTGCTGCAATATGTCCAAGCTTAAAAGGTCACACTTCTGTCTGGTCACAGCTTCGATGATCATCTTAGTCGCTACCCTCACATCACACACATCTGGTAACCAAACCCAAATCTTGTCAGTGAAGAAGTTTTCTACCTCTGGAGCGGTGTATACCATCCGTGCCAGCGCTGTCTTCCCAATCCCTGCCGTTCCCCAGATGGACAACACAGGAAGGTCCACGCTAGTGTCAGAAATCAGAGCACGGATGATCTCGTCCTTCTCCCTGGTGCGACCAATGGGTCTCTCGTCGCGATGCGCAGCAGCTTCAAGAAGCCTTGGGCGCTGCATCGGCGGAGCCGCCGTCCTCCTTCCGTCCCCCGCCTGCAATCTGTACCTTTTCCTGCCCTTGTCAATCTCGTCGAGGCGTTCGTTGATCCTGGCGATCCAGGCATCCAGCTCCCAGCGCTGGCGCAGGCCGAGTTCAGTCTTGAGCCAGAGCCGCTTCCGCTTCCGCGCTGTCTCCGCGGCGGCCATCTTGGACATGGCGGCCGCGGTGCTGAGGCGATCCAGCAGGGCGTCGACGTCGAACGCGGCGGCCCGGAGCTCCTGGAGCCAGAGCTTGATGAAGTCGTCGTCGATGAAGCGGCGCTGCTCGGCGTCGGTGAGCACCGCGCGGATGCGCGTCTCCGTGCGCCGCAGCTTCTCAGCCTCCTCCTCCACTTTCCACAGACGGGAGCCCGTGGAGAAGAGCGTGTCGACGAACGCGCCGCCGATCATTTCCGCCAAGCCGAGCACGGAGAAGAGCCTCTTGAGCAGATCCATTGATCAAGAGGCGGCGCGACGGCAGGAGTTGACTGGGGAAAAGGAACGAAACGAAATGGGATGAGAAATCTCGCGCTGTGCAGGCAACCAGCGAATCGTAGATGCTGCGAAAGCTCACCTCTTTGTATGGTGGAGGCGCTCTGAATTGGGTGCCAAGTCACAGGCCGCTTCCGTGAAAGTTCCTCAGTTCCTGACCATGGCGCTCGGGGAGCTGGGGACAGAACAAGTCAGTAGCAGACTGAGAAGCCGGAGAGCCGATCCGCGCGGACAAGTGACAACTGACAAGTGAGCGAGCATCGTAAAGGGCAGCGGCGCGGCGCGGCGCGGACCAGCGGTCAACGGGTATTAGCCGAGAATTTTGTAATTTTACCATTAAAAAGAATGACCTTCGCAATTTTACACGTTCAGCTTCATTAAAATAGCATTATAATCCTCATCTTTTCTTTTACATTGGTAAAATTTTAATTATACTTAAGATTTTAATCTTATTTTTAACCCAATAACACCTCCCCCATCACCCTCTCTCGTCCCGCTGCTGACGCTGCCAGGCGAGGCCGGTGCCGCCGACACCGTCGAACCCGCCGCCTCCGCCCAAGCCGCCCCACCTCTGCCCCGCCACCTCCTCCTCGCACTTCCTGCCCCGCCCACGCAGCCGCCGCCTCCGACCACGTGCGGGGCCGACGGTCAAGGACGATGCTGGCTCGGGCGGTGGCCTGTGCAGGGTCGAGCGGCGAGGAGTGAGCGGGCTCGGGCGGGGGCATGGGAGGAGGTGCCGACGGCGAAGGAAGCGGCCGGGCGATAGTGCCGACGGCGTGCGAGGGAGGAGGTAGTGCCGGTGGCGGTGGGAGGCGGCAGCGGGCGACAGCGTGGGAGGAAGACGGCCGAGCGGTGGTGCCACGGCGGTGGGAGGTGGCGTCGGTGGAGGCGACGGTGCGGCGGCGTTGTGGGAGGAGGCGGCCAGGTGGCGGAGCCAGTGGCGGTGAGTCCGGCGTCGTCGTCGGAGATGGGCACTGGTAGAAGGTTAGAGAGAAGATTAAAATCTTAATTGTAATTAAAAACCTACCAATGATAAAAGAAAAGATGAAGTTGAATTATAATGCTATTCTAACGAAGTCCAACATTGTAATGGTAAAATTGCGAAGTCCATTCTTTCTAATGTTAAAATTGCAAAATTCTAAGTATTAGCCCCATACTAAAAAGATGAAAAATGGTGCAGCAACTTTTTTAGGGACCGGGTCCGTTCGGATCAGCTTATTTCCGCGGGCTGCGGCAGTGCGGCTGCAGGAATCTAAGTTATTTTTTTTACTGTAGTAGCAATTCAAAACAGTAAAACACGCAGCACATATTAGTTAGAAGAAGCGCATTCGAACAGGTCTCTCATCTTTTTATCGGTGTATTTGTATTCTTATTCTGTAATGCATAGCTTAATATTTCATACTTGATTTTGCAGATTAATGGTATGGATATTACAGGTGGTTGAATTAGACAATCTGCCAATTTAGTCTTTCAATGTACATCTGAAAAGATAACATAGCAAATTTATCTTCAAAGGCTACTGCACCTAAAAGAGACTATTGTTCAGTCTAAATATACCGAAATATTTTGACATGCAAGAACATCATAGATATAAAACAGTGGAATAATTATCCATATTAACAAGAGAAGGGTCATAGAAAACGAAGCTATTGTACTTTTGGTAATTTTCGTACATGACAAATTAAACATAGGCCTATGAAAAAGACTAACAAGAAGATCATTTGTAATTACCTGATAGAAAATCATTTATAACTACCTAATATTAGTGTGGACATGACAGCTGTTGTATAATTAGAGTAAAAAAGTCGGCTTTGATTATTAAAGGTTGGGTAACATGTACTCCCTCCGTCCTCAAATATAAGTATTTTTGAGTTTGGTTAAAGTCAAACGCTATCAACTTGATTTGTAATGTAATGTGAATTTACGATTGTGTTGCTATACTTTTTTTATGTCACTTTGCTATCATTGTAATGCACGGATGTGAGAAACACCGCTCTCGTTTTTCTTAGTTCATCTTTGTTATTGGAGACTACTGTATTAGCATAGGTCCTCTATGGAACGATTGGGTTGCACCACACCCATACCTTGCTTAGGTTTTCATCTAGCTATTCTAGCAATTTGATCACATCTTTGAATCCTGCTATTCTGCTTCGCTAAGACAAAATTGGACGTGCCAGTGTAAATTGTGTTGCTAGGCTGGAGCTTAGCTTCAACTTCTAAAATAAGTAAGACGAGCGCACGACGGTAGAGATCGATGCTAATGTTAATGGTGGTGCGTGTTTACACATACATCACTCTTTCTATACAAAATATAAAAAACTGAGTTATCAGTGAAGGGTGGTCATCCGTTGCTCTTCCTCCGCACTAGCAAGTGAGTTATTTACGTCACATATTGTTATCAAACTAATATTTGCTTATGTATATTTTATATTTTCTATCAGTATATTATCATTAAATTATAATTAAACATTAGCTTTATTAATTTTATTACGGCAAAGCGCGGGCATCATGCTAGATATAGTATGGGCCAAATTCTTTCCGTCCCAAGCTCCCTTTTGCCCGTGGCTGCTTCCAAAACCGCAAAAGAAGCCGGCCGGCGAGCACGAGCCGTGGGAGGGTCGGAGGGAGTGTGTGCGCCACTTGC
The DNA here is from genome assembly GCA_001602275.1 of Zoysia japonica. Classification (NCBI taxonomy): domain Eukaryota; kingdom Viridiplantae; phylum Streptophyta; class Magnoliopsida; order Poales; family Poaceae; genus Zoysia; species Zoysia japonica. The sequence goes on along the minus strand of BCLF01000003.1, from coordinate 1,056,716 downwards.
GTGGTTTGGGTAAGCCAACCCAACCAATCCCTTCATCTTCAACTCCCAGATCCGACCACCTCGATCGCCACCGACCGCCTCCAGGCAAGCGCCCGCCGCGGGTGAGCCCACCCCAACCACCCGCGCCTCAGATCCCCAGATCCCCCATTCCCCCGTGTAATGGCCGCGCACCGCCACCTTCACTAGCGCCATGGCGGCCGCCGCCGCCCCCTCCTGCCGGAGCCCGCTTGCCTGGCTCTTCACCCTCGCCGCCGCGCTCTTCTTCACTTCCTGGTACCTTCTACTCGACTCCGCCGCCGCGCCGCCGGCCAACCGCGCTCGTCAGGGGCTCCACCTCGGCGGCGGCGGGGGCTGGCGGCGCCACGGGAGGAAATGCGACCCGGCGGAGGCGCTTCTGCGGGTCTTCATGTACGACTTTCCGCCCGAGTTCCACTTCGGCCTGCTCGATTGGAAGCCTGCGCCCGGGGACGGCTCCGTGTGGCCGGACGTCACGGGCGGCGCCGTGCCCGAGTACCCCGGCGGGCTCAACCTGCAGCACAGCATTGAGTACTGGCTAACGCTCGACCTCCTCGCCTCCGAGCAGGGCGCGCCCACGCCCTGCGCCGCCGTGCGGGTGCGCGACGCGGCCGACGCCGACGTCGTCTTCGTGCCCTTCTTCGCCTCTCTCAGCTTCAACCGCCACTCCAAGGTCGTCCCGCCCGCGCGGGGCAGCGAGGACCGCGCGCTGCAGCGGCGGCTGCTCCAGTTCCTGGCCGAGCAGCCCGAGTGGTGGAGGTCCGGCGGTCGGGACCACGTCGTGCTCGCGCACCACCCCAACGGGATGCTCGACGCGCGCTACAGGCTCTGGCCTTGCGTCTTCGTGCTTTGCGACTTTGGCAGGTACCCGCCCAGCGTCGCCAACCTCGACAAGGACGTGATTGCGCCGTACCGCCATATCGTCCCCAACTTTGCCAATGACACAGTCGGATTCGACGACCGTCCAACGATGCTCTACTTCCAGGGCGCCATCTACAGGAAAGACGTGAGGATCTTGCTTCTTACTTGTTCAAATTGAATCGCAAGGGGGATTAGCCGCTTCGAATTCTTTAGTGTCCGTCATCATGGCTCTCTTGCTTAAATAAGCAACGTTGTTTCCCATGTATTTTTTTTCTTACTACCTAAAAAGAATTGATGAGAATGTTTGCCAACTAAACATCCAGAAAAGCATCCCCATCTGTGCGACACTTAACTGAAAGTAGTCAAGTGCAATAGGCTGCGGCTTCCCTGTCCCCAATGCCATATCTCCATCCGTGTCTCGCAGCGTGGAATCAATCTGTTCCTTCCATTCTAGCAATCGGCTCACTATTTTTCCCTTCCACCAACTAACGCCGCAACTAAACGGCATCAGCAGCCATTTATACGTGGTTTACGTAAAATATGTTGCCAATTATTGGAGGGAAAAATATGCCAAATACAATGAATTTTGAAATGGCTTGCATATTGAAATATTTTCTAAAATAAACAACATTATATTTTCATAAAAGAACTGAATAAGATGAATGGTCAACGTGATTTCTAAAAGAAAAAAAAAACACTTATTTTTGGAACGGCGGGAGTATTAAAAAGTGATATATGTATGCTTTTGTAAAAGTATTTTTCAAGATAAATATAATCATATGATTTTTACATGTTTAAACTTAACAAATTAATTTCTAATTTATATTCCATTTTTTGAAAAAATTATCCAAAATATTTTTTTTAAGATCGGAGAGAGTATACAATTATCTTTCCACAAAGCAATGGTGGATCGAATCAAAACTTTCTAAGCCAAATGGGGAGGCCAATTATATGGGAGCAACGCTTTTGATTCTTTCACAAGTGCACAACGTCGTCACGTTAGATGAAGGAAAAAAATTAGTGAATCTATTGTCTAGAATGGAGGGACGAGATCAATGGAGACACGGATGGAGATACAACATTGGAGACAGAGAAGCCGCGGCCAGTGCGATAATTCTCGCCATTGGAAAGCACTGCTGTTTGGAATTGATGTCAGCAGCTTAACAATTCGACATTTTTATTAAACCTTGCTCATGTGTAACCAAGACGGCTTAGTTTAACAAGAAAATTAGAGATTTGCCACCCTTATGGATGTGACATGCTCATGCCATCTTCCCCATTGTCTTCATAAATTTAGACAATTTTACTTGACTCAGTTAGAGATTTGCCACCGACATGGTTTCTAAGTCCTTTTTAACTGCCAACTGATTTGCCACCTCATTATGTGATACAGAAACAAGTAATGAAATGACCATTTTGTCCTCCACTTTCACTGTTCTCCACTTCCACCACTCCTGCTGCCGTCTCCATCCTGACGTGTCCCGCCCTGTTGCCCCGGCGTTGCCCTTCCTCGCCCCGGCTCCCATCTCTCACTGTCATAATCCCTTAAAAGTTCAGTCATTCACCATGTAGTAGCCTAGTAGCTATACAATTGGACAGGTAATTATCATCGTCGTGATGTATATTTATCAGCACATGATTAGCGACAGTGATGTAGGGTTTTATAGCTGGTCTCGGATCTGACGTTCTGACAATATATGAACTATGGAAAAAATATTATAGTGTATTGACATGCTCTCTGCACAATGTTGCAGGGTGGTTTCATTCGACAGGAATTGTACTATATTCTCAAAGATGAGAAAGATGTCCATTTTTCATTTGGAAGTGTGGCTGGTAACGGTATTGAGCAAGCAACACAGGGGATGCGAGCTTCCAAGTTCTGCCTCAACATTGCAGGCGACACTCCATCCTCCAATCGACTCTTTGATTCCATAGTCAGCCACTGTGTTCCTGTCATCATCAGCGATGAGATCGAGCTCCCATTCGAGGATGTCCTTGACTACTCTAAGTTCTGTGTCATAGTGCGTGGAGAAGATGCGGTCAAGAAGGACTTTCTGATGAATCTGATCAAAGGGATAAGCCGAGAAGAGTGGACACGCATGTGGAATAGGCTGAAAGAAGTAGAAAGACATTTTGAATACAAGTACCCATCTGAGTCTGATGATGCTGTCCAGATGATCTGGAAAGCCATTGCTCGCAAGGTGCCCTCAATCCGGCTGAAGATTAATAGATTACAAAGATTTTCTCGATTTGAAACTAACAAAACAAATGGGGCTCCACTACCACCTTCTTCTTGGCTACAGAATCAGGATTCTTGATTTCTAGAGTAACAAACTCTGGCTCCTGGTTAGATTCAATCCTTTCAAATTGGGTTGTTAATGAAGATGCAGGCTGGGGCAGCTATCGCAACTGCAAAGTCGAGAGTACATCTGAAACATGTAGCGTTACAGACACATACTAGGGCATAAGTTTTCTTCTATTTAGTCCTTTACTAGGTTCCTCTAAAACTGCCGTCAGCTGCAGATTAGTCCTGCAAAATTTTGTATGAGGTTGTATATTCTAGGTAAGATTACTGATCATTTACAGTTGCTGGCACATCTGGTCATTTCCACTTAAGTCCATAGGTGTAACTCAGCATTCGCAAGCAAGATTCTTTTGTATATCTTGCGAAATTCTATCAGTATATTTGTTGCAAATAACATAGTGGTCACATTTTGACGTCATGGATCATGACAAACTCTGCCATTTCGCCACTGCTCTGAATGGCAACTGCGGCCGGGATAAATTTGTCTCGTAGCTATTCCGGCCTCGAAACTGCAGTTTCTTAAGTAATGATATATACGGAGTATTTCAACATTCCAATGCAGATGGAAGGATCCAGGGGCGTGTTAGTAAATTCAAAGAATATACTCCCTCTATTTCTGAATTAATGTCGCCATTGATTTAAATATCAACTTTGATTATTCGTCTTATTCAAAAATTAGTTTAAATATATAAAATTTGATACAAATAAATCTAATAATAAATCAAATTATAACAAAATATATAATATTTATCAATTTTTTAATAAAATAAATAGTCAAAGTTGCTGTTAAAGTCAATACAACATCAATTTAAAACGGAGAGAGTATTAAATAAGAATACCCAGAGTAGAGACGAGTAGGGTGAACAAATGATTTGAAATAGAACACTCATTAACAAATGATTTGAAATAGAACACTCATTATTCCCATCGGAGAACACGTTTTTAGGTACTCTGTTCGGTTTTAAATTATTTCGGTTTTAAATTATTGACACCGTTCACTTTCAAAATCAACTTTACCATTCGTTTTATTCAAAAATTTATTTCAATGTGCAAAATTTTTAGCCGTGATTTAAATTTCATCAATG
>BCLF01000003.1:1028772-1051536 GCA_001602275.1 Zoysia japonica | reverse complement strand
AGAAATTAATCTTTTTTAAACCATGGTTTTACTTAATACTGGCGTCTAAAATTAGAGGAAATTCCTTATTCGTCATCTAAAATTTTACTTTTCCTCTATTCATCATTGAAAATTTATTTTTCCTTTATCTACCACTAGATTTAATTTTACTTCCCTTTTATGCCATGATCACCACTCCTAGCTAAAAATGTGTTTGTAACTTGGATTTAAAAAATTTATTAGACATATTACTTAGACATTGACATTGCATGAATTTATATTTTTCATATGTTCATGATTAAAAAATTGTAAATATTGGTTTAAAATACTTTATTTTCTGAATATAACTAACTGCATTGAGTATTTTAATTATAATTTAACTTTTTTAATCATGAACATATGAAAAATATAAATTCTCGTACTTCTAATATATAAGTACTATGTCTATAGATTTTTTGAAATCCAAGTTCTATATTCATTTTTAGCGCTGGAAGCAAGTGATAATCATGGCATAAAGGGGAAGCGAAATTAAATTTCGTGGTAGATAAGAGAAAAGTAAATTTTTGATGACAAATAAAGGAATGGTATAATTTTCAATGAGAAATAAGAAATTTGCTCCTAAAATTATGGTTTATTGATAAATTGTTATTAGCAAAAAGTTGGAAGATTCTAATAAGTGTTGCTCACTTTTTACTAGGTTCAGACACGAGAATTAAGAAAAGAAAAGTAAAAAAAAGGCGATGCTTTGAAAACGAGAAAGAGATAAAATGGAGATGTATTGAAAAGAAAAAAAAATTATCTTAAGAAGTGAAAACAACTTATAATTTGAAAAATTTTGATGAGTTCAAAGTAAATTTGGGAAGGAGGGAGACGGAGGGAGTACCTGCTATTGGCTTCTAAAATGATGTTATTGTTAGAATCTTAAGAATTGAGTTCGACACTTATCCCATCAACAATAACACGGTATTCAGCTTATTGTAATGGAAGGGACAAAAAGTATTCTGCGAGGAAGTCTAAAATCTAAAGATGGTGAAATCAGACATGAACACCATATTCAGATATTTTGTTGATTCTTTCCTGCAAGACGCATCTCTGTTTTTTCAAATCAGAGGCCATTGAAGCCACCTGCACAATAAAACAGTTAATTATAAGACAAGGTTCATGCAATGGCAGAAGTATTATACGTGAAGATCATGTGCATACCTCCGCTCGCAGCTCAAGAGATTGCCTGGTTGGAATGGTTCGAAGTCGATCCATAAGACCTAAGGCATAAAAATAATAGATAAGGAATGATACAAAGTAATGTCAGCTATCAAAAGGAAGCGTGTGTGCAGATAATGTCCCCCATTAATTCTCAAGAAACTAAATAAGTGAATTAGCCTAAAGAAAGGATTTGATACCTGCAGCTGTCGATTCTGCCTTATAAATGGAACTAATAAGGGATTGGATCTGCTTCCCAGAAGACCTGGAGAAAGGCATTACAATAGTTTCACAATATGTTGGTGAGAAACCACTGTTCAAGAGAGCAGACATATGCAAAAGGCAGACTTCTCAAAACAAAACTTCAAGCAATTACCTCAAATCAGTTCGTCCCCGCAGCAGATCACTTTCACCAATGGCTACTTTGTCAAGAGTGTATTTTGAATCTTTTTTCAAGTTCGCAATAGATGCTCTATACTCCATCATACTTTGTTCAGCATCATTCAAGAAGTCCTAGAAATGTTGATGTGGAAAGGCAAAATCGTTTAAAGAAAGTCACATATGCTTTAATGAAAAAAAAATTGAAGTTTTTATGTTTTGCAGTTTTATAAAAGCTTACCTTCTCAGTCTTGAAACGCCCAAAGGTATTTCGATACAAAAATCTACGAGGACCTAATGACACAAAATTCATCATGACTAATATATCTTATATGTGACAAGAATAGATAGTACCAAATTAACTACAAGATGATGAAAAAGCAGCTAACTTTATACACATTAAAGCAAAAGGAAATTTGCAACTAAACCAATATCGACCAGTTAGCTTTTCAAAAAGGCCATCAGGACATCTGTTTCTAAATATAACATTCACAGCAGTTCCTGCAATAATTTTATTTATTCTGGCATTCTTTGCATATTTGTAAGGCCCCTGTACATAGCGGCAACTTCAGGACAACATTGACAAACGATGGTGGCTTCATGCTCTTACTAGAGAAACAATAAACAAGCAAACTCTACATATCAAGTTGGTTTGTAATAAGAAAATACTTGTAAGTAACCAATGTTCTTAAGCATATTGTTGGCCTTCAGTCACATGGTAATTCTATCTGGCGATCTCATGTAATTTGTTTTTCCAAGTGAAGTCAAAATTCATGCAGGTTAGACAAGGAACTATAAAACTAGGATTACCAAACAAGGTAGTATCAACTAAACTTGGCTGGCATTGATTAGCGCCCACCCTGCTTCTGAAGATTGGAGTCATATGCAAGGCCTTTCAAATGAAATGAAAAATGCATGCATACCAATTTAAGTGGCCCCAGTGACAGATCATTTCACTGTTGGAAGCTATCAAGCATGATCATACAATATGAGTGCTGTATGAATCAACGAGAGATGGCAACAAAAAAGAACAAGACACCAGGACACTACAATAACTAAATTTAAGTCCTAGTTTGAGATATTTTCCATCAAGTAAGACAGTAAAACTCGTTATCTGAATGATCCAAATTTCTAACAAGTCCAAGCAATATATGTAACTACCTATTAGCATAAGAGACAGAGACCAATATGATAGCTAAACAGAAAAATTAACACCCTTGGCAAAAGACTTCAGTGCCCCGTGTTATTTCACAGTATAATCGCATACACTATTGTGATGTTACCAAAATAAGGTGTGGTAATTTTGAAGTTCCTTCACTTCAATTAATTATAAGTAGTCACCTGCTAAGTGTATGAATATATTTATTTCAATTAATTGCTTTATGGGATTTGACAGATTCTTCTCTTCCAGGTGTGTTGGTGAAGCAAAATGGAATGCAGGTCGAAATCAACATCAGCATTAATCATGTTTCATTCAATCTAGTCACAGAAAATAGTTGATATTTTTTAAACTAAGCCCTAAGGTGACCCATAGTTATATTGATGGCCTGTTTTCAGAAGAAAGTTATTTACTTGGATTAGGAGAATATTCATGGGCATCTAAGGTTCTGGGACTTTGTGTTGATCAGTATCAAATAAGTCTTTGAGTTTTTTCTTTTTACTCTCTTTATGTTAGTTTGGATATAACTGTAGCTCCTAAGCATCCATAAAGAACAGGAGTGTCAAACTAGAATGCCAAACCTTGCATTCTATGGCTGAACTCTGCTGAATGGTTTCAGGATTCAGCAAACCATGCTGTTCTCATTCAATTTCCACAGTGACAATACCTATCCTCTAATTTATACCCATCTGCCATATGGAAACAAATCATAATTTTGCCAAACTTCATAAGAAATTTCAGTGAGATGTATCAGATGGTTTGAGCAGGCAAAAACTGTTTCAGCAAGTCAAATATCGACCATAGATTTTCTTAATTATTACGCTACGCAAAACAAATAAAAGCTCCCAATAACGACCAGAAAAATATACATCTGAAGAGAATGAACGGTGAACAACCAGAAAAATATACCTCTGAAGAGAATGAATGGTGCAACAGTGGCACATCCAATCGCTTCCGTCTGATGCTCTCTCACAAGAAGCATTGCATCTGTTATAGTTCCTACAATGAAACGCAACCAGTTAGGGATTTCAGAACATCCCTAGGGGGCCAAATGAAACCTGGAAGAAAAGCTGTTCTCACCTTTAGTGCTCTCCACAAGCGCCTCTTCATAACATTTATACTGTGACCAGAGACCTGGTGCGAAACTCTGCATATGAAACAAAATTAGGATAAGCCCAAAGATGGATCTCTAGTGGAAATGCAATAATATTTTTCTTTATGATTTTATCTTTGTTAATTTAACAAATAAGCTGAACACTGTATGACTTCCAGGCAATGCAGATAGACTAGATACTGTCACATAAGTGTTTGGTTCCCATGTCAAAATAAAAAAGGGAGAAATTAGCCTGTCTTTTACGATGCCGTTTCGTTAGTTTTTTTTCCCCAACGAGAATGACGCAGATCTGAAATGATTGGTTCAAAGAAATACATGATGATCTCGTAGACCTAATACCAAATATGATGTGAAGAATAACACGGATCCATCAAACATTCGGAAATAAATAGTAACTTTTCTTCGTGGGCAACGCAGAAGGAAAGAGACCTGGAGCTTGCGGAGAGGCCACGGGGAGGCGGCTGCGGCTCCCTCACCTTGCGCCGACGTGTGGCCGGGGTCCGGCGATGCCATCAACCGGGTTTCCTCTTCTTCTCCTGCGACCGATGTATTGGGTTGAGTGGGATGGGGTGGGGTCGGGCGCTCGCGGACCTCACGGCTCGTCCTCCTCCGCCGCCGGAACCACCAGTTCCGCTGTTGCGTTTGGGGCTCTTCTGGGCCTGTTTCTATTTTTCTTGGAGGATTCTCGGCCCGCGTTTAGATTGACTCGCGGTGTTCGCCAACCCGGTAACTACTGCAATGTTGCCGGCCTACGGTGTTTTACATAATCCTTTACATTAAAGCCCCTAAGGCCATGTTCGGCAGTAGAGTAGGAATAATTCAAGTGTGATTGCTTCCGGCTTCCGGTCTTAGTTTTGTTTTATCTCATGTTCAATTCTGGTGTATGGTCTAAAACAATGTTTGATAAGATATAAAACAGCTTACAATACCATGGTGAGGTTAAAATTCGGTTTGGTTCCAAACCTCTTGGAAGTGCGGTTTGCTTTCTAGCCGAATAAAGAACAAATGCTAGATTTAGATTCGGATTCAATCCACAATTTACATGAATAAGCTATAATGAGAATATGATCTACTAGACTTGGAACCAATCCCATTGGAACCAATTCCATGCAACCGAACAAGGCCTAAACTGGATCGCAAATAAAAGTCACAATCCAGATCACGGTCGGAACAGATACTGGTAGTTCTGTGGGATTTGAACACTAGTTTTGGTATGACCTAAGCAACGCTAACAAAATTGTTCACCTTTGATCCACAAAATTACCCATTACAAACAAGCCATCTCTACAGAAGATCTATTTGATCTTCAAAACTAGTATTACAGACATTCGCGAAGGGATAGCACAGGACAGGTTATTACAGACATTCTCGAAGGGATAGCACAGGCCAGGGAAACCTGTCCTGATGCAGCAGATCTTTAACTGATGTAGCCCACTAGCTCTCAATGTTCACCTTGCTCTGCCGTCCGATTGTTCAGGCAACTGATGAACCCACAATGTGTTTGGGCTATCTATCACCTGCCCTTTCTCCTCTCCTTTTCTCTGTCTCGACTTCTGTCATAGTGATTGTCCCGCCCTCGGCTTGCACTTCTATCACGAATCCTGTCCCTCCCAACATCATTACCATGGGACCGGTCTCTGCTGTGACTGTCCTCCCGTTCCCTCTCCTGTGATTTCCTTGGTGGTGGGCTTCTACTCTGACTCTGACGCCGCTTCCTAGGATAATCATGAGCGTCATCAAGCCTGTCTTTCTGCTCCAATGATACTCTTTCTGCAAAACAGAATGTTTTTTTAGATAATATATGTAAATGAAAATAAGAGATTGTTCATGTATAAAGAAGTGGATACAGCGTGGTTCATTTTTAACACATAAATACATGGTGTGAAATGGAAATATCAATGGTAGAGATTTATATGCCAACCCAATAGGATGCTTTTATCAAATCTGCAAGATTATCGTCCGACTTCTTACGTACCAGAAGACCTGTTATTTGCACCATCAGTTGAAATGGATAAACCATATTCAGACTGAAGATGCCTACGATGGCTGGCAACCTTCCTCTCAATCTCATCCACATTACGCAAACCCTGTTCTTCAAGAGATTCGCGGTACTGCATGACAGAAATCTCAATCTGCCTCAACTTTTGCCTGCAGAACAGGAGATGTTGCAATCAGAATGGAAAAAAAAATCTTGACTCATACATCGATATAAAATCTAACAATGAAATGCTAAGAAGATTGAACAACAGGGATATTCACCTTTGCTCTTCATCAACAATTGTATCTGGACGATGGCTTGTTTGGTCAGTACTTAATTCTGTTGTATCAACCTTTCCAAGATCACCTTTTCTCTCTTCATCATCACTAATGTCATCATCTCGACTCCATTTGGAAGCTGGCAAAACAGGATCATATTTCGGCTTCTTGCTTGGAACTGATTCAAGTTCAGCAGAACCAGAACCTTTTGAACGCCCTTTACCAGTTTCCATACTGTTATTAGAGACATCTAACCCGTCATCATTAGGACCTCCAAATCTTGAAGCACCAGAAGAATTCACACTGATGTCAGCTCTTCCAGTGCTATGAGGTTCACTCTGTGCATATTTCAAATCAACATCCTTCTCATATATTCGTTCCTTCTCAGCCTCTTCCAAATTAAGCAATCTAGCAACCATCATCTCTTTACCACCGCATAATGAAAGGCCATTATGTCTACAACGGCGCTCAAGTTCAGCTAGTGGAAGCCCTAATAGCTCCTTCGTTGCTGCTGCCTTTCCTGTAGCCAAGGCACCATCTTCGTTAAGCTTAAATCCATAACTTCCATCGTCAGAGCTAGCTTTATTCTCGATTTCAGGTGCATCACCACACAGTGAGTGGAACGGGATGACACCAGAGTTGCCTGACCTAAGAAAAGTAGTTCTCAGTCCATTCAGATACGCATCAGAAAACAAGAACCAGTCCGCCCACACTTGTAGAACTTTCATAACCCTCTCCTGCAGAATAATGAAAGCAATTACATAAGAACATCATGAACAAAAACTAAACCCACGTAATCAACAAATGGTGCAACGTAAGTCACCTTCAGAGCCTCAGCGGTAATTCTTCCGGTGATACTGCGGTACAAGTCATTGAAGCTCTCCATAACATCTGGCAAAGAAGCTTCAAACTTGGTTCGGAATGCGGATGCATTCTTCACAGGTGCACTACTGTTATGCAGGATGTCAGAGACTAGCATAAGCCGAGCAACCTTGGTTGGAATAGGGGTCTCCTTGAGAGTTAAGGATTCTGTTAGGACCTCGACAATCTGAGATACAAGACAACGTCTAATGAGTATTCATGCAGTGAGAACTACATGTGAGCGATACATTACTTTGAAATACCAAAAACCACAAAAAATCTCCTAGAATAATATTACAATGAGTAAAACAATTCATAATCCACAAAAGTAAATTACAGCAACAACAAATTAGTAAATTTGATTCTTTAAGCCATGCCCATATTGGCTGTAAAGTCTCAGAACTATTTAAGCATATCTTATTGATACTTAGGTCAGATTTCAATAAAATGTAGGCATTACCTCCCCAGCTGCATCAGCATTATCTAGGGCAAAGCCCATTGCTTCCTTTATTTGACTCCTCTCCAAAGTCAATGCTCGTAGCATGTCCTCAAATTCATCACGTTGTGAGTCAGTCAATGTACGCTCTACTTCAACACGCTGAAGAAGGCAACAGCAAATTAGTCTTGCAACAGGAGAACAATTTATGCTATATCACTATATCAGATAATGAAAGGAAAAAAGGCTCTGCCTGGGTCAAAAAAAAAAAAACACACACACACACTTACCCTGCTTCTACCAGCAGCAAATGTAGATTCCTTTTCACGCTCAGGGCTTCTATTGGATGGCAAGGGAGGAGGAACCCATCTGAAATAAAGTGCATTTAATATGAAACTTTTGTCACCAGAAAACCAATTTGAACCATATAATGCATATTGGCCTTATACTCTATTAAATATCAGTATATCATGGTGCACAGTTATTACCTTCCACTTCCTGTTATCATGATGTATGGTTCCGTTCGCCATCGTTGTAAAGTATCACCCTGAGTTAAAATATCATATGCAATTAGCAGTCTGTAAGTACTATCACTTCTTCACATATTAGTCCTGAATTATATGGATGCAATAAATTGAAGTGGCTGGATTCCAAAACGCCAGTCAATAAATTAAACATTTAACAAGTTCTCTTTGTGCAACATATGTAATGGGAATATTAACCTTGTTTGCTTACTATCTTTAAAAGCAACAGAAACAAAATCCCTGGCCAGAACAGAGGACATATCAATTGAAAATGTGGACGCATAAATATCAACAAGTACCTGAGCGAAAGAGTATAATCTCCAAACGTAATATGTATGCTCTTTTGATTTAAGATCAAACAAGAAATCAAATAAAGGATTTCCTCGCCCTCTCTCCATTACAGCTTGTTCAAAAGCACATCCACCATCAAGTACATGCAGGGCCATCGTGTCAATCACATGCTGAAGGTGTCCATCTTCCGGTGGAGCAACCACTATATCTGGAACATTCGGTGTAAGGACCTAAAAAGACAAACAAACCCACGTGAAATTGAAGTTACCAGAATCTTCTAAGCGTACAGATGATCGATAATTTACTACGTAAAATCATATCACAAAACTTCCAATGTTTTTTTTTCTACTAAAAACAATTTCATGTATGTCCCTAACGAGAAGCAATGAACAATGCAACCAAAATCAAATCTTCTAAGCGTACAGATGAGCACATAGCTTGCAAATTTACATGCAAGGCACTGGCGTAGTATAAACATACTGCAAAGGACATCGGAATTGGTGTAGGTACATTACAAAATTATTCATATGTTACACCGTTTTCAAAATAAGTCATGAAGTTTCTCTTTGGCTTGCAAAAAACAAGAAAAGCATACTCCAGGAGGACCAATTCTTATTCATCCTTGAGATGGTCTAAGTCAAAGTTGAACACATGGAAACTTTCAAGGGTAATGCTTTTGTAGTGATAAAATGACTTGCATTGCGAGAATGCACCTATATAATAGTATTGCACAATAAAAAAGGAATCCAAACAACTAAATAGCAGTTGAGTTGATAAACAATTACTATTTCCCCTACCAGCTCTGAGTTTTGTGGTGTGATAGAGGCAACAGGAGGGCCACCAGGACCAGAAAGTATGACTGTACCACCCTGCATGAATGAAATAAAGAAAGAGGATCATCAATAAGAACTCTGATGCTATACCAAGATCATTCCACTTGATTATCTTGTGACAGTCGGCTGAACAGCTTTAAATTGTCACAGAAGGATAAAAGAAGCAACCTCCTTATTTCTGATTGCCATCTGCCCTGGAGGAGGGGCAGGTAATGCCTGCGATGGAAGGGCAACAGATTTACCCCATCCAATCTTCAGCTCATAGTCATAAACAACAACACCTGAAATTAATTGTTCAAATTACCTGATGGTGAGGATAGTAGGATCTCAAAGCCAAAAATAGATAAATCACGTTGAGTTCCCATAAAATAATAACCGAAGCTCTACATGGATGTTCACATTAACCTTGCATCTCATCCTTAGCTGCCTGTCCATCTGCTCTATTCATGAAGGCAACAAAACCACAGTTTCTTTGCCTTCTGCGTTCCTCTTCTGTTCGAGGCCACATGATCTTGACACTAGCAATAGGTCCAAACCGACCAAAGGTCCTCAGAAGAAAATTCTCATCAACCTATCATCATAGAATGTACCAATCAGCTAAGCTAATTAAAAAAGGCATACAAGCTTGGCAAAACATGTGCATAGGAGAAAACAACCTTAGGAGATAGATTGCCAACATATAAGTTTGTGGTTTGAGGGTCACCATCATCAAATGATCCCGGAAATCTCCCAGTGAGATTGAATTCATCGGGCAGTTCATCAAAGCGGGTAGACGGCTGCACAGAATTTCAAACATCAATGCCAAACATAAAAACAATAAAAACATTCCTCGAGAAAAATGTTCTAAGCAGGGAAGTTTTTTATTAGCTGAAAATTAGTTAATGAATAACTAAAATAAGCTGCAAACAAGTTGAAAATATTGGTATTGCATAACATAGTAATTTAATTCTATTTCCACCAATTAAGAAAAATATTAATCACCCAATCTGCACATTGAGAAAGCTCCAGTAAAATTATGAAATGAGCCCAAAAATTTATTTTAGCGCAGAAAAACTACCTACCATGGAGCTTTCACTGTGACGACCTTCACTTCGGTGATCTCGATCCTGATTGCGTTTTTCTCGTTGTTCTTGCTCAAATTTGAGTTCCTCCATGAACTTATCTATTGCTCGTGGTTTTCCTTTTTCCTTTTCCTTTGGCCTCTCTTCTTCCTTCTGCAAGTTAAGATGATTCTTAACCAAAGGAATTATGCACACTGATTGAGGTGATCGAAAAAACATTGGAAATGCCCTAACCTTTTTCTCAGGCTCTTTTGTGAATGACGGTGGCAAGAAAGATGGAACATACCTGGAGAAAATTATGCTATGTATAAGGTTTCTGTCACACAATTTAGATAGTTATGAATATCATGCATAAACCTAGATGACATGTGGTTATGACAAAACATCAAGAAGCAACACCCCTACCAAAAAAAAAAGGTTGCCGATTCAATTACTGAATAGACCTACCACCTGTCTCCAATATGGTACTCCAATTTCAGATTTTTCTCACTTCAATTAATGAAACTTCTCTACTTGGTAATGGAATTTGAGATTTAGCTGCAAGCTTGAAGCAATAAATACTTTGATCCTCAAGCTTAAACTTTCAGTTCATAGCCCACGATGATTAGTAGAAACCACACATTTTAAATTTAATCTAGCATAGGCACCACGAACATTCCAAACAGTACACAAATATGCATATCCAAATGAGCAAATCACAGATGATTATAGGTAGCTGAAGACTCTGGAAACTTCCCCTCAAAAAGACTCTGGAAACTAAAATCAGAACTACTGAAATGTGAAACTACTACCAACAAAGGTACAACAAGATCTAGTCGCAAAAAAAAGGTACAGCAAGATCTTTGATAGATGTAGCCGCAGCTTCAAGTCCTGCAAGACCCTGTTCAGAAATGAGGACCATCTACAAGGACATAGAATAAAGGAGAAGAATCGGCAGTTTTTCCTAGCTTTGTTTGATTCTAATACATAATCTCCTTCAGAGAGTGCTGTTTCTTTTTTCAGTCTCGTTCAATCATCGGTTTCATTTGCTCTGTTGTAATTATTGTTTTCTGTTTCATTAATATAAACATAGGGTAACAGTAGTACAGTATTTTCCTCATAAAAGGTACACGAAGATGATCTTTAATTTTTTTTTTTACAAGAATACCACCAAATACACAAATGGAAAACCATATCATAGATTTCAAAACCTGAATAGATCTATCATGGGTACTCTGCCCTTGACATAATATCCACACACTATCTGCAGTTACCATACCTAAGGATCACAATGGACAGCTACCAATACCCCACAATTTGAGATGACTTATGGAATCAGGGGCCTAGTGTACATCTATTACCTTACAGAAGACACTAAAATTCACACTTCACAGTTTAAAGTCCATCCATCCAGCCTAACTACCTGGACCTGCTTTCTCATCAAGCTTATACATTTTAGGAACTGTAATCCTGAGTTACCAAGAATGAAACTGGGTCTATAGAAGATAAAACCTTAACATCATAAAAAAACTACTGTATAAAAAAGGCAAATATAACTTATATAAGCTCAGCTAAAATTATCACGAGCTCAAGAATAAACAATCACTTGTTCTGTCAGGTAAATCTAGTTGAAACTAGAGCATAAAAATTCAAATGCAACACTAGCTATGGAAAAAGGTGGGGCCATTCAGAAAGCCAGTCGATGATATCTGCTCCTTCAAACAATCCTCATCGTTTACTGACAGCACCCCGCACTTGGTAACGACTTCGAAGTTGAATAACAAATAGTTCATAAAGCATAATTGAAATAAAGAAAAATGCCAGATTATATAGCATGAGGCAACTAAATTGGTTGTGTCTCTGAGTTCTGATTATTAGCCAGATGACCAGAGGTACAGTGAGATACCATCTTTTAGAAATCAAGTATTTCTGTTGATTTATTTACCTACTTCCCTTCTTTGGAATAGACCACCCATCTTTGGACTTTCCACCTGCCATTGCCGAATGAATAAAAAGGCCGGTCTCTTGATCAATTGGGGCAATAAAAGAAACAATGTATTCATCTTGGATGATGCTCAAACTAAAAACTGGAAAGACGACTATGAAGAAGTAAACGTAAATGAAATCCCTGTCACTAACCTTCTGTATCAGTCTTCAGCTTTGCATTGGGATCGATAACACCTCCTCGGATAAACTTCGCCCCAGATGAGCTGTCACCTTTGAATGACTCGACAAATTCAGCATATACACGTGCCGCTTCATCCTCCTCCCTCTTAATGTTCCAGTAGACAAAAATCAAAACGCTTGCAATGGAAAATGTAGGTAAAACTAAAGTCCACAGAAAATATTAAACGCACCTTCTTCCTCGCCTCCTCAGCCTCCCTATGCTTGTGGTACGGAACCTTTTTCGAACTCATCTGGGCATAAACAAACAATCATCCCAGAGCATCAAAATCTGGATGCCTCATACGTTTCTACCATTTTTACAGGAAGACCCATAAATAGGGCGAGGTAGGATAACCGTCCTACCTAACGCCAGTGGAGAGACACCCCTCCTTCCCTCCACCGAGAGCTTCGTCCCCCAGGCCGCCAGGCACAGCTGCCCGGCATTGGTGGCATCGCTGACTGCCCCAAGTTGTTTCGAGAGACTATCGCTCCAGGAAGAAAAAATGAAAATTCACGCGGGAACTGGACGCATATCCCCGATTGGGATGAAATCTCCCCGTCACTGCCCACCGGCAAAAATTTAAGCCCTTACCCACTCCACGCAAGGATCGACGCGGTCCTTATACTCACTACAGCCAACCTAAATCTCGACTACAACAGGAAGGAGGTGGATTAGAGTATTGGGGAGGAGAGGCCAGCTCTCACCTTCGTTGGCAACTCGAAGCTGGAGGACGCGGGCCAGCCCGAAGCGGCAGGCTCGTGCCGCCGTGCGCTTGCCGCGTTTACCAAGCCGATGCTAGCTGACTGGCTCCGCCGTGCTTACGGGCTTACGGCGCCGCTGTGGTGCGCCGATCTGTGGCCGCGGCCAGCGGGGTAGGTTTTCTCAGAGGTCGTAGAAGAAAGCAAGACAGTAAGACACTACTTCCTTAAAAAAGGTCGAAATAACACTTCCAAAAAAAAAGCAATACACTAAAATACCCTAGAATTATTACAAAATCACCCCTGATGAATGTTTAAAATATAGCACTGCCGTGTCAATGACAAGTGGACCTATCTATTGTAATGATACTTGAGTCATGATGATATATCTCAATTTTTGCAAAGTTGTAATGACATGTGATTTACCTAATTCTATCTGCTCAAGTAACCAAATCTTTATGCGTCAAACTATTTAATTTGAAGCAATCTATTTTTTATCTGAATTTTTTTTTTCTTTGTGCAAATTGAGTTTGAATCTCAGATTTACATGATTATGACATGAAGTTATTTATTGCGTTCAAAAATATATTTTAATTCTCTCATTAATAATTTTCAAAAATAAGATAACTATAGAAGCTATTAAACTCTATCGCCTATCATCATACCAATTATTTGAACACAAACTATGCAAAGATAAACAAAAAGAAAAAGATAGATTGTATAAAGAGTTACTCCTACATGGTAATGACTTTACAGTTACATGGTAATGAATTCTTGTTTCTTTTTTATTCCATCCATATCTTGATCTTATACATTTCACTTTTCACCATAAAAACACCTTTTAGCTAATTGAAAATTCACAATACCTTTATTTTATAAAAACTATTGTAAATTTCATGTTGAAGCTCACAGAGTCTATGGTATACATGCAGACTGCATCTGCAATATCTCATCAACGCAAGTCTAACAAGAAGAAGATCGACATAGGTATGCTATTATCTCGTGATGACCTTGTCTCTCTCATTAACGACAGCAAAAGCAACATAGCTCTCTCATTAACGACAGCAAAAGCAACATGGATTATATGTTGTGATGTTGTATAGTCAACAACAAAAATCCACTCGGCGTGCTCATCAACTCCATCCCCATGTTCGACGTGTCCGGCACCCCAAAGACGTGTGCATGGCTCTCGCCCTAGAACGTAGTGTCTCAATTCAACCGTGTCGTAGCCACATGATCACCTTCAATGAGCAGCCTAAGTGCTCATTGAAAGTAATAGTTTAAATCATGTAGTAGTGTTGCTACCGCCACTAAGAGATTAAAATATTGTATTGAGGATGCCCTCACATTAAACTGCGGTTGAAATTTTTTTTACTCCATCTAGACCTACCATATCTCTGTTTCTGTTTGCAACCATTGTGAGAGAAATTTTAACTATTATCATTGATCATGGGACCCACACTAATGTCAATTTCGATCATATACATTGTCCTTGCTCTAAGCTCTACCGGATCACCGATGAGACGTTGTCCGAGAAGGTTGAGTTTGTCCGGACCATGAACTAAGCATGAATGCTTCTTTTCGCAACATGGACTAATGACAACTATTTTAGAAAATCCTTTTTTAATTTTGATGGATGATAATTGTTCTTGTACCTCGTGACGCAAATGTTACATCCGCAACACTGTCTGAGACAAGTTTCCTCGGAGGTGGTGGCCCGTGGTCGTTGGCGCTGCCCCGGTGCCGGAGTGGCGACTGCGGGCCGTGTTCGTGGATGGCGGCGACAAGGCAGCCGTGCGCAAGTTAACGGAGACTGCATGCAGCAAGACCGTGCCGGAGGAGATGTATTATGTGATCTGGATTTTTTTTTTTTTTTTGCCCACAGCCGCACAGCCGCGTCAGATCAGATACGAGACGGATGGGTGGGGAGCTCACGCGGAGGCTGAGGTGGAGGTGGAGGTGAGGTGTCCGGATCCTCTCAATTAGATAGTAAAATTCCGAGTACTGTAGCAATCGCTTGGAGCAATCACTCGTGGGATGAACAACGATATGAATTAACATTATACATAAATTATTTTTAAAATGGAAATGAAGGAACTTTACTGTAGCACTATTCATATGTGATGTAGCAATAAATCTGAATCGTACTATTCTCTCCGGTTTTAAATTATTGACACCGTTGACTTCTAACTTCAATTTTAACCATTTTTTTATTTAAAAATTTTGTTAAAATGTGTAAAACTTTGTTATTATTTGATTTATCGTTTGTGAAATTTAAATCACGACTAATAATTTTACACATTGAATTTTTTTTAATAAAACAAATGATTAAAATTAATGTAAAAAATCAACCGTGTAAATAATTTAAAACAAAAAAAATAATTCACATTACCATAGCACCGGTGAATTTTTCCCTCAAATTGATAGGACTCGTTCTGAGAAGCGGAGCCCGCCCCGGAGTCTGCAGGTCGGTTTGACATCCAGTTCACCGGTGGAGGTCGGGCATAACGCGTTCTCCAAGGCCCTGCTTGCTGTTCCCCAGCGGCGGCGGCATGGTCACGCGTACCTCGAGGGCCGTTCGGTTTCAGAAATGGTTTGGCTCGTGAAAACAGTTGGCATCGATTTGGTCAAACAAAATCGTTATAGTAAATTGTCGAAATTGGATAAATGCGAAAATAAAAAATTTTAAATGCAAACCTCTTGGTTTTATTGATTTACTGCTCCATTTTTCCAGTTTACCAACTATTTTTCAATTTGAAACCAAATCGATTTAAAGATTTCCACTAATTTTTAGGTTTATTGTTCGGTTTGAATTTTTAATTTTTTAAAATTTTTTAAACTGAAAAATTGACCGTCCGATAAAATCGAGTCAAAGCAGTTTCACCGAAAATCACAGTAAACCAATCAGTTTTCAACAGTTTTGTAAACCTAAACAGTGGCGGAGAAGGGGCAATTACCCATCGCAGGGTCCGTTGACCAACAGCAGTACAGTACCATCGTTTTTTTTAAGTCAGTAACATTGTTTTGTAGTATAGCCATACTGCATCGATAACATAGTCGATGTCAAAGTAGATACGGCGGGAGCACACAATTGTTTCCCCGAGAAGCAACGTTCTGGGACTACTAACGATGGACGGAACAAGTCGAAATGTGTTACTGCTTCGCTTCTCTTCCGAATCGCATGGCAAAAAGCCACCATCAAATACTTTCATTTTGATAAATGTGAATTTTATCAGTGGATTTTCATCCAGTGTACTGCGATGCGACGACATGATTTTTTTCCCTTTGATTTCTTTAACAACTGTTTTTTGCGACTGAAGACGTCTTTAACAACTTGGTAACGTATAGACCGGGGTGCTTAGAAAAATATTCCTACTCGTACATGTGAATTTTAGAAGATAAAACTTTGTGATCAAGTACTAAGCAGAATAAAAAAACTGCAGACTTTTAATCCATCGTCCTACTGATGCGATCAACTCTGATAGCACTAACGTCACAAAGTTCGTCACAGATAATTAAGCCAGATAATTTGAATAAACCGCAGTCTTCTCCTGTTGTCTGCATCCTCCGTACCTTTCTCGCTCGTATAATCGTATTGCATTGCACGACCCGTCACCCTCCTGACGCCGCCCATGACAGCAACGGAAATCCAAACAATAAACCAAGCTTCAGACTCTCCGAGGTACGGACCAAAGCACATTCCAATATTCCATAATGATCAAGGGAACCAGTCAATGCTAAACACGAAGACCGCCAAATTATCCCAAAGCGCCCACGAGTTCTGATACCCGACTTCCGTGCGTCGTCGTCGTCGTCATCTCCCTCACTCGGTCACCGCGGGCTACGGGTCGTCTCCGTCGGGATAAACAAGTTTCGTCGCGGTTCTAGATCGTTCTTCCGGCTTGTTTTCCCCCCTTGTCACTTGTGCGCGTTCGCTGCCCTGACCAGAGGAGGCGTAAGCGCTAGCGATTGCGCGGAACGCAGAGGTGGTTCTTGGTCGTGGAGACGAATAGGAGGCTTTGTGGATCTTGGCTGGTACTGTTCTATCCTTGCTTTTCATTGTGAGTTTTTGCAGAACGCTGCCCTGACCAATTCTGCTGGCTAGGACTGTGATAAGGAGAAGCCTGAAGTTATTCGTGTGTTGAATTTCTGCAGCTATATGTCGATCGCTCTGACGTAATTCTGATGATCTGATCTCGGTTGTGTAGTTCCAGTTCTTGATCAAAAAGTCTTACGGAAGATGGAAGAGGAATCCGGCGCAACGTCCTCGATGTACTTCTGCCACATGTGCTCGCTGATCATCCGTCCTGTGTTGAGCACCGAGGAGGTGAAGTGCCCGCAGTGCCGCACCGGCTTCGTGGAAGAGGTGTCGTCCGCCGGCCGGCAAGGGAGCAACAGCGCATCCAACCGAAACCGCGCCACCGCCGCGGCGACCGCGGATGCGGAGCGCGACGTTTCGCTGGGGACGCCTGTCCTCATGGACTTCCTCGCGGCCTCGTACGGCAGCCACGGCCTCGACGGCGACGACGAGCTCGCGGCTTTCGCGCGGAGGCAGCACCGCAACATCGCGCTCATGCAGCTGCTCAGCGCGCTCCAGGAACAGGAAGGCGACGCTGCCCGCGAGCGGGTCGTCGTCGTCAGCCCCGCGGACGCGCGGGCCATGCTCACGCGGGAGCGCGCGGGCATGGGCGCTAGTGGGGGCCTCCTGACTCTCGGCGACCTGTTCCTCGGCCCGGGGATGGACCTGCTGCTGGAGTACCTGTCGGAGACCGACCCGAGCCGGCGGGGCACACCGCCGACCCGGAAGGACGCCGTGGCAGCCCTGCCGACGGTCCGCGTGCGCGAGGCCGTGAGCTGCCCGGTGTGCCTGGACGAGCTCGCGGCCGGCGCCGAGGCGCGGGAGATGCCGTGCAAGCACGCGTTCCACGACGGGTGCATCCTGCCGTGGCTGGAGATGCACAGCTCCTGCCCCGTGTGCAGGTACCAACTGCCCACGGAGGAGGCGACGACCGGCAGCAACGGCAACGGAAACGAGTCCAGTGGTGGTGCCGCGCGCGGCGACGCGGGAAGCAGCGGCAGGAGGCACTGGTTTACGTGGCCTTTTGGCGGGCTGTTCTCACAACGCTCAAATGGAAGCTCCTCATCATCGTCGTCGTGATGGCAAGGGGAGCTCAAAATTCTTAGTAGAAGGTTATTCCTCTGTTCTGGTACATAACAGTTGGCATGCATGGTAATTACTTGTTTATTCAGGATTAGTAATGGATTTTGGATATTGGCCATTGTAAAGAAGCATTTGTTCATAACAAAACTGTAGTTTTGCTTTAGTTTTGGTGAAAGGTGAATCGATATGTCTGTTGTGATGCATTTGTGATCTGTCTAAAACATGGGCAGAGCACCGGATGCCAAAAAAAAAAAAAAAACCCGACGTCTTCAACCAAATTGTGGTCAGGCACCGAGGTTCCGTCCACGTCTGATCTCTTAACGCGTTTATGCAAAATAATTCTAGAGCTTTCTGTTAGTTGGTATCGTTTTCAGGAATGATCAGGTGCATGATTGCAAGTTTCATGAGTTCCAAGTCTTTCTCTGGCTCGAACGGCGTGTGACTTGGCCAAATGTAGACCGAACCGTACTTAAGAAATAATGATGACATGGCTTTGGTTGGTTCTACGTGTCCTTGACTTGATATACGTTTCTGTCAATCACGAGCTGGTATTTTCTTCACTTTCGTAAATTTATACAATGCAAAAAAGAAAATTCAGTAGTTGTAAGTTTCCTACGCCTTTTAACATTCTCAGATGTTGAGATGGTCATGATGCAGAGTTTTTTGAACTGTTCAAAACACTCTCAGGTCCGAGCCAATAACTGAGAAGATAGGACGTTCTTCAAAATTCAGCAGAAGGTCCACCTAGAACAAAAAATAACCTGGATCACGTCTAGTTCCCACATACACAGGAAATTTCAACGGTACCAAAATAGGACTTCTACCTAGCTGTGAAAATACCAATCAACTAAATGCAGGATGTACATCAACCTTTCTAATTCGTATCTACTGAGTAGAAGTATATTTCAAGTTAGAAAGTTGGAAATTTGAAAAACAAAAATTTGCGTCCCATGTAAATTTGAAGGAAAAAAATGTTCACCTGTGTGTAGTAATACATGTTAAACCGTCCCTTGATCTGAAACATCGAATTAATTTTAGCTCATTTTGATCAAGAAAATTGACGCAGTCTGAACTCAACTCCAAGTGCAGATCAAGAAAAGAAAATATACCACCATCCAAATATCCTTGGGTTCAACAAAACTACAAGAAACCACGGTTTTGGTAAAAACTACAGTTTTGTTAGAAGTGAAGTTCTAACAAAACTGTGGTTTTGATAAAACCATGATTTATCAATAATGTAAGTCTCAAATACGTCCTGTTCTTAGTGGTATTATAATATTATAAAGATATATGTTTCTGAACGTATGAAACAGAGCTACTCAGTAAACTACTAAAGACACTAATTAAGACATGCAGTGGGCCAACAAAATACCATCAAGGGTCCAATCACAAGCCTAACAAAATTTGGCCCCCATGAAGACCCACGCATAGCAAGGGCACACTACTCAACGGTCAATGTCCTGATGATAGACGCTCCACCAACACGGTGCAACGCGACGACTGAATCTCCTGACTTGCAGAGGTGGAGCTTCTTCGCATGATTCAGGGCGAAGCTGATGGCTTCCTCCGTTGCCTCAGTATCATACGCCTTTGCAGTTGCAGCGCTCAGCATTGGGATCAGACCCCTAACAATCATGCCGTGCCTAGCAGGGCGCTCATCGCTGCAAGTCCAGTTGAAGTTGTCGTCTGGCTTAACTTCTGGAACAACAGCAGACAGCACCGGCATGCTTGGCCTGTACTTGGCCACGAGCCTTGCAGTTGTGCCACCCCTTGTGAGGACCAAGATGAGCGATGCTTTGGCAATGTTGGCAGTTTGAACCGCTGATGATGCCAAACTCTCTAATGGACTCACCGGAATTGGGGTAGCATTACTAATCAACTTGAAAACTGCTCCATAATCTGTGTGCGACTCTGCTTGTAAGCAAATCCTGGACATTGTCTGCACGGCTAGCTCCGGATACGCCCCAGCCGCAGTCTCACCGCTAAGCATCACACAATCAGTGCCATCCAGGACAGCGTTTGCGACATCAGTTGCTTCAGCACGTGTAGGCCTAGGCGATTTTATCATGGACTCCAGCATCTGGGTTGCAGTAACAACGGGCTTTCCTTGAACGTTGCATTTGTAGATCATCACTTTCTGTGCATAAAAAATTTTCTCAGTCGGTATCTCCATTCCCAAATCTCCTCTGGCAACCATGAAAGCATCAGATTCTGCAAGGATCTCATCAAAATTGGCAACCCCTTCCTGGTTCTCAACCTGCATATGAAAGAAATCAAAAGCATAAAGAAACAAACCACAGCGTACAGGAAATGTGAGTTCATGGAAGAAGCAAGCATACCTTGGACATGAGCAAGATTGACTTGGCATGTTCACCAAGCACACTTCGAGCCATCCGAAGATCTGATCCTTTGCGTACAAAGGATAGTGCAATCATGTCGATCTTATTGGGGACACCCCACTGCAGGATGTCCACTTTGTCTTTCTCAGTTAACGTTGGGAGATCCACAACGACACCAGGAAGATTGACATTTTTCCTTTCCCCAAGAAGAGCAGAGTTCTCGCAACGGCAGCGAACCAGGCCTTGCTCAGGATCACAAGAAAGCACCGTGAGTGTGATGGTGCCATCAGCGCAGAGTATTGTGCTGCCAGGCTCCAGGTCTACAGCAATTTTTTGGTAGCTCATGGAGATAATGTTGTCATCTCCCTTTATGGAATAATCAGTAGTGATGGTAATCTCTTTTCCCTGCACCAGTTGCACAGGCTTGCCACCTTTCAAAAATCCTGTGCGAATCTCTGGTCCCTACACATTGTGAATTACATGGTTTAGCATAATAAGCTTGCATATTTGATGCATTTTTTTTATTTCTGTACTTCCATAAGTTATTTAGATTGTTTACAAAAGCATGACAGGTCCTTAGCATCGAACACAAATTGTGATACGGGATCTAGATGGTTTTTAAATCTTGAGCAGAATATGTCAACATCGATCACATAACAAATCTAACATGGAAGTGATTTCATCAGCAAATTGATGTGGTGGCACACATCATATTATTGTGCATACTCCAATGGGGCACGCTACAAACATCAACTACATACAGACATCCAATCCTCTGACCAGGGATTATCTTTTAACTCAGATAAGAAATTAGGTGCGAACAACTAACGTCATTATTCCGGTGCTTATTCTAATCCCATCTAAATAATGTATCCCCTCGACACGTAGTATTATACGACTCCTACGTAGTCCCTTGTTGGCCCCAACAAACGTGCCAAAATCTGCAAAACCAGATAATCCAACCTTGCCCGTGTCTCTACTAATCTCGACATGGCAAAGGTCAAACAATAAAAAATCGACAACACATGGCATGGACCAGACTTAAACATCTACTAATATCTACTAATACTACACTCCAACTTTCCTGGGGGTGCAGGCATTGCCAAACAATTTGCGGGCTTGGAAAATTTCATTATTCATTCAATGCAAGGAGTTAATAAACTCGACTGAATCACAAATAACAGATGGAAGCGACATACGGATCCTATCGAAGCACCTATAAAGGAACATGCACCAAACATGGACGAGATGAAACGAAGCACGGGAGAGACGAGATAGATAAAGAGGCCGAGTTCGCGAACCTTGGTGTCGAGTATGACGGCGCAGATGATGCCGGTGATGTCCATGGCCCTGCGCAGGTTGTCGAGCGTCTCCTGGTGGTACTCGTGGGAGCCGTGCGAGAAGTTGAACCTCGCGACGCACATGCCGGCGCGCAGCAGCTTCGCGCACATCTCGACGGAGCGCGAGGCCGGGCCAAGGGTGCAGACGATCTTGGTCTTGGGCCGGCGCCACCATATCTCCTCGGCGCCTCCGCCGCCGCACTCCGCGGCCGCCATTGCCGACGGCGACGAGTCGGAGATCACGGAGAGCGACGGGGAGCCGCCGGATACGGCTGGGCAAGCGAATGCGGGCATGGTGCGTGCTGTTTGATCACGGCGTCGCGGTGGCGAGAGGAGATGAGATGAGATGACAGGAAACGGAGCAGTCGAGGCGAGGCGGATTGATGGAAGGGGAGGAGAGACGGACGAGTACTCCTATATATAAGGGCGGTCTGGTCTAGGCCGTGGACTTCGTGCCGATCGTGGTCGCGTGGACTTCGCGGCGGTTAGGGCAACGAAACGGATCAACGTGTTTGAAGGTCAGGATATACTTGGAGAAAAGGTTTCCGTTTTTTTTTTGCAGAATAGTCAAAATTGTCCCTCAACTTTTATCAAAAGCTCAATTTCATCTCTGAACTATCAATATGACCAATTTCATCTCTGAATTTTCGATTTTAGCTCATTTTTATTCTTAATCCTAGCTGGACGTCCATCTCATTCTGTCCACTCAGATTGGGCACGTAGAAAATAACTTTGCTGCCCTCTCTATTTTTTTCCATCTCCGAAGCTAGCAGGCCAATCGTGATTTTCTATCCTACCATCGTTCTTTCTCCCCCCCCATCGTTCTTTCTCTCCTGCCCCTTCTCTCTCCTGCCCTCCCATGGCGGCTGGTGCCCTTCTCTAGGGGTTTGCTGCAGCGAGCTTCTACAGATCGTTCCAAGGAAGGGTGAGCTTGATTTTGATGACTGGGTAGCTCGAGATTCAACTGGGAAACAACGAGAAAGGACGT
>BCLF01000003.1:1002681-1025561 GCA_001602275.1 Zoysia japonica | reverse complement strand
CTAGAGGAAAGCGTCCTGCAGCAACTTCCAATAGTGAATCAAGTAAAAGTAAAATGCCTGAGGGCTACGGACTGTACTATAGCGAACGAACCGGTTCATCATTTATTCAGGTACAGTACTTATCAAAGCAATTGTATTGTTTATTTTTGTTACTATGAAATGATTTAATATATTTTCTTGCAGTATGGTTACAAGAGGAAGATGGTGTCGTTTGGAAGGTCTAAGGGTACTGCTCAAGCATCGGCAAAGGCGGCATCTGGTGGAAGTGCCTCTGTTATAATTGAGACTAGTGCGGGTCGACATGGTGCAGTTGCAAAGGCAACTATCAATGTATCAGATGGACAAGCAAACGCAAACATACAATCTACTTCACTTGGACGTGGGAGATCAGGCCAAAGTAGCACCTCTCAGAAAAGATGTGGAAGCCAACTTATGTCTTCAGAGAAGAGTGTTGTGTTGTTTCATTAGTAGACAATGTGGTGTCTGTTGCACTCATTTTATTTTGAACCTAAGAATTTGTCTGAACATCTATTGATTTCGAACCTAAAAGCTTGTTTAAAATTGATGTGCTCTCCTTTTATATTGTAGTTTATTATTTATTAGGAGAAAAAAAAATCACATTATACATGATGTCATGGTTAGGTGCAGGAGAGAGAATGATAGAGAGGCAGATCGTGCTAGGCCTGCTGGCTTGGGGCAAGGAGAAAAATAGGGAGGGCAGTAAGGTCATTTTCTATGTGCCAATCTGACTGGACAGGATGAGTGAACGTCCAGCTAGGATTAAGGACAAAAATGAGTCAAAATCAAAAGTTCAGGGATGAAATTAGTCATATTAATAGTTTAGGGATGAAATTGAGCTTTCGATGAAAGTTGAGGAACGATTTTGGCTATTCCGCCCTTTTTTTTCCTTTTTTTTTCTTGACCTTGAAGGTAAAGTTGTATCCGAGTAGTAATAGTCTATTCCAACTTGTGAAAGAAATAAACTTCGATAGAGTCAAGCCTTCGTATAGATAGACAATCAAACATGCTTTTAATTTGCCTTTTTCACTTGACATCCTTGCAGTTCAAACATTTTCACGGTACCCGGCAAAAACGCAACGGCGTTGTCCTCGTCAACAACATGCTCCGAAGAAATCGTACGAGTAATTCTGAGGAATTTGTTAGAAATGCCGCACGACAATTCCCGTTTTCCAATATGAGAGCAGCATTCAGCAACGTGACCAGGAAAAGGGCATCCCCATGGCCATGCTCATGGTTGCTGGGTAGAGCTGAGGTGCACCGGGGAAAAGAGGGAATGCCGGCCATGGCCAGCCATAGCTTCGCTTCGGTTCGTGGCTAGTTCAGCAGCGTGAGAGCTTCGACAAGCTCAGGCCTCGTAACTCTAACCAAGCTCAAGCCTCGGCGAAGCGTGGAGCGGTGGAGGCAGAACGACGACGACGCGTCCGTCGCCCAAGAGGTGCTCCGGAGCTGTTGCAGGCCCGGTCCTGAGATTTGGTGGCCGGTGCTTCTATATAAAATTTTTATTAAAAATTGTATTATTTATAAAAAATTATCAATTAATTTTTATATTTTAAAGTAATCAATTTTATTAATTTTTATATCTTATTTTAAAGTAATCAATTTTATTCACCAATTTATTCTCTATTTATTACAAATAGAGATTGATGAAAATTAAATACGGAGAATCGTTACAATCGAAGAGTCAAAAAAGATGTGGTTAGCATATATATCTTTTTGCTTATGCACTATATAAAAAATTATCATATATAATAAATTTATGCATCTTTTAACCAATATAACTATAAAATATTATTTTATTTATCTATAATTGTTGTGTTATACTAATTAATGAATAATATTGAGTATATATATATTAATTGGAGAAGAGGCCCTTGAATTTGAGGGCCTGAAGCCGGTGCTTCACTTGCCCTCCCTGAAGACCGGGCCTGAGCTGTTGCTGCCTGCCTAGTGCCTGCCTGCCTGCCTGCC
Source organism: Zoysia japonica (assembly GCA_001602275.1). Lineage (NCBI taxonomy): Eukaryota > Viridiplantae > Streptophyta > Magnoliopsida > Poales > Poaceae > Zoysia > Zoysia japonica. Next base: position 1,023,572 of record BCLF01000003.1, on the reverse strand, counting down.
TGCGGAGACGATGGAAAGACGTGCATGCCGTGTCTGGAGCGTCCTTCATTGATGCGTCCTGTCTCAACTCTCGAGCAGCAGGCCAGCAGCTCCTGCAGTCACTTGCAGAAGCAAAAGGCCTCCCTCGGCAACGGCATGAATCCCAGCGCCTGGTCTCCGGCATCAACAGCACAGCTAGTCGTATTAGTAGCATATTGTTCGTTCATGCAAGGCAAGATCCGCAAGACCGTTCGAAGAAACACTAGGGATCGGCTGAATGGTGTCGAAATGTGGCGGCGCTTCTTCACCCGTCCCCCGCCATGCTTCGACCTGCCAAGTGGGAGTCCGACAAGTCCGTCCGTCCCGTGTCCCTCGATATCCGCCGTCTATCGCTTGGCACTTGGCAGGTGCAAATTCATCGGCTGTGCGGGCCGCGGGTGAAACCACGCAGATCGCGAGAAAATTTTTTTAATACTAATACTGTTCCAATTGTTATTAACAGAAATAATATTCGAAGTAATAAAATTACTTAGTCGGACGTTGGTTATGCAAAAAGTGTGATGTCGAGCGCCAGATATACGATTTCAAATAAATCAAATGACCAACGTGCGATTTCTGAGTACTCGAACAACCAGCATTCGACATTGCGGCCCAAAGAGTCACGGGGCAGGGCGGCAGAGAAATCAAACTTCTAACATTCGACTTCTCCGTTGTCGTGTTCCCGACATTCGACTTCTGTAGTAGTCGAATATTCGGTATTCGACTTCTTTGAAGTCCTATAATCGGCGTTTGGCTTCTTCCTTTTGCGTCCGCTCGCATCCTCCCTCTCTCGCTCTCTCTCTCACTCGCTCTCTCGGTGCGGCAGAGGAGGCCGGAGGCGGTCAAGACAGCGCAGTAGCCGACGGAAGCGGCACACACGGCCTCCACGTTGAGGTAAGTTTTTTTTCTATTTTATGTTCTATTTTGTAGGTTTGTATGTATTATTTTAATTAAATTAACAATATACTGCAATAGAATAGTTCATATTTCATATTTGCTATGCTAAACTAACTTAGGATGCGTTACTATATAATTTTTATATATTTGTTAGCATATAATTATATCGGTAATAATGCTTTTATAAAATAGAGTCGTAGTATTATATCGAGTATTAGGATCGTAAATAATATAATAATATTTGTGTAATATTATTAGTACACAAATATTATAATGTTAAGTATAAACTAATGTATGAATAAATTATTGATCAGTAGACATTAAAATTAAATTTAAAAAATATATTAATGATGTAATGTTATTAAATTTTTTGACAGATATCGATGAATTCAACATGATAACTCTTAAAATTTATTATGGCACCGGAGAAATTCGAAATGGTCCAAATGGTGTTGATTTGAGCAATTTTTCATATGTGAACGTAGAACACCCTAACTTAGACGTGTCAAGAATAATGGAGATCATAGTTTAGTAGACAAATTTTTTCCAGTTGGACTCTAGTATTTACTCAGTTAAGGTGCAATACTTGTGGACCCGTACATTTCATCCAGTTCATTGGGAGCTGAAGTCGGTGTGTCGGACATTAAAGTGGTTGCAATGGTTGGATTGGTGTTGGAAAAGAAATGCTCAATTTATTATGTTTGTGCAGCCTTGTCCAAAAATGTTATATGAACATAATTATGTGGCCTTACATACCAGTGTAACAAATGTGGTTGAAAATGATAATGATTGTCACAAAATGATGGTAATAACTGAAGAAGTTAGGCAAGATTTAGAGACTCTACATCATAATAACAATATTGGTGACGTTGAGGTTCTTGAGGGCCAAGCTGATGTTGACGATATTGATGAATGAATTATTGAATAGCTGAAGAATGCGGATCTTAATGCAACTTATGAGATTGAGCATGTGTCAGTTGGTGGTGATGAAGATGACGATGAGGAAGAGGATGACAATCAGTTTGAAAGTAACCCCATCCCAGATGAATGGAATAGACTTGAAAAGCGTCAATATAGGTGATGGATAACCAACGTTCTTGTTGGGAGTATGGATCGAGTACGATTCATGTGAATCAGCTCTTTCCTAATAAGTCTGAATTGAAAGACGCTGTAGCGCGTTGAGCAGTTCTATCACATAGAGATATATGGACTGTTAATTCTAGCCTTAACAAGTACATCGTGATGTGCAGAAACGATGGATGTTGTTTCTATGTTCATGCATACAAGTCAAAGCATGAGACACATTGGTTGGTGTCTAAAGTTTGTGAACATTGCTGCACACTTCAAAATGTCGGTCGTAAGCATCGCAACCTGACTGCTTCATTTATTGCAAATGAATTATTTGTGGAGATTATTGAGAAGAGGGATATGGAGTGTTCATACATCCAACGCTCAATTTTAAGGCAATTTAAGTATGATATAAGCTATCAAAAAGCTTGGAGGGCGAAGCAAAAGACCGTAGAAAAGTGTTGGGGCACCTATGAGGCTTCGTATTGCAATCTCTCCCGAGTGCTTGATATTTTGAAGGAAAGAAATTCGGGCACATACACTGCATTTAAAGAGACTGAGTTGAAAGATGATGAACCCAGAATTTTTCGACGTGCTTTCCTTTCCTTGGGTCAATGCATTCAGTCATTCCATCATTGTAGTTCTGTAGTTTGTATGGATAGCACTTTCTTGACTGGAAAATACAAAGGTCAAATATTAACTTCGATTAGAATAGATGCCAACAATCAGATACTTCCTATAGCATTTGCTTTTATGGAGTCTGAGAGCAAGTTGAGTTGGCTTGGGTTTTTTAGACAACTTAAAGCAGGGGTCATTCGTGATCGACCTAATGTCTGCATCATTCATGACCGACATGTTGGTATATTATTTGCTATTAAAACATTGCAAGAGGATCCCAATGAACTATATCCATGGCCTGATTTGCAGAGCAGGTGGTGCATGCGACATATGAGAGCTAATTTTTATAAGCAATTTAAGAACAAGTCTCTCATGAAAATGTTTAAAATGTTATGTAGTCATAACCAAAGTCGCAAGTTTGAGGCCCTTTGGACAGAACTAGACAAGAACACAAGGACTCACGTCCAAGGAAGACAAAAGAAACCGCCAACACCTGGGAAGACTTTACCAGAGGTGCTACCAACCCTTGATGAAGGATTGTACCCTCCAAATGTTCGAAGGAGGTCATCGAGGCACATCCAGTGTTTCTCACACTGAATTGAAGCTGAGCCAAAGGAGAAGTGGTCCTTGCTCTATGACAGTGGAGGTGCTAGGTATGGCATCATGACGACAAACATAGCTGAGGTATACAATTGTGTTATTAGAGGGTTGAGTGGATTACCTCTAATTAGAATTGTGGAAGGGATGTTGTATGGGCTCATTCGGTACTACCAAAAGAGGTACGTAGCTGTTGTACTCCATAGCTCGACTATGGATACCCTTTATTGTTTCTGTATGATGAAGCATTTGGCAAAAAAAATGAGAAGTCTGTTTAACACATGGTGCATAGCATGGGCGTAATAGAGCATCGATTTGAGATAACTTTGAGAGTCAAAGGAGGGTTAGGAAGTGAGACAAGACTTGTTACACACGAGGTTAATTTAGGAGTTGAATTAAATAGATGATGTCAGTGTACATGCAATAAGTCGAAGTTGCTTCACATTCCATGTTCTCATGTTCTTGCAGCACTGTCACAGATTGTTGTGAACACGACATTATATGTTTCACCATTCTATTTGAAGGAAAATGTGGTGCATATCTAGACTGGAGAGTTTCATGGATTTGCGGCACATTTTGACTTCACAGAATATGACAAAGATACAGTGCTTTGTTTGCCCCATCAGAATATGCTTAGACATCATCATGGGAAAGGTGGTCATTCGCAGACTAGACGCATTCGACTAGACGCATTCGAAATGACATGGATGAAGCTGAGGTTGGAGGACCTATAAGGCGATGCAGTGAATGTGATGATTATGGTCACAAAAAAAGGATTGTACACAGAATAAGGAATGCGAAGGTGGAGCAACAACTTCTACTCAACATGTAGGGGATCGTCGCGGTGAACACTATGGAGAAGCGTATGATGGACATGCTTTGTAAGTACTATGATTACTTATGTGTCATGTAATCTATAATTGTATCGTACTTTATTTTTTAATATGTTTTTAATGTTGTATGAGTCATGTGTATGTTGTAAAAACAATTGCACATATATTATTTTTATGTTGCTTTATTATATTAGTTATATGTAATGCAGCTATGGACCCACATTATGAGCTCTTGGATCGTTCTCTAGACCAACGTCACCGTGCTTTTGAAGTTGCCTCACATGGAGTATCAAATGTCCCTGTGTTGTTGGCCCATACACCAGCGAAGGCTTGGCGTCTTGACTCACGATGGTTGCCTAGGTTTTCTATACTTCATAATTTTTTTTATGTTTTTTGATTTTATATGTGTTCATACAAGGTATAACATAAATTGTATTCATTGCAGGTTATCTAGAGCTGGATTGCTCCCATTGGCGCGGATGATTGAAGATATTGATGATGATCACGAGGATGATGATGTCATACAGCCTCATGTAGAGCATTCACGGCGGTTTCCATTTGACCAGTCACTTCTATCGGCTCTAGTGGACCGTTGGAGGACTGAGACCCACACATTCCATATGCCGTTTGGGGAGATGACTGTCACTTTGCAGGATGTAGTAATGCTTACTGGGTTACCCATTGCTAGTGATGTTATTGGACCCTCTGTCACCCCTATTGGATGGCAACAGGACTTGACAGATCGGTTTGCAGGTGTCGTGGAAGGTGCATTATTTCAAATTGCACTGACACAAAAGAATGGCCCAAAGAAGCAGTGGTTACAACAGTTCAAGGTTCGACAACATTTATACTTTTTTTATTGATATCATTAATATATTATCATTATGATACATATTAATAAGTTGTTCTTTTACAGGTTGAGAACATGACACATGACCCGACGGAGTACTAGGTTGCTCGACACCTAGAGGCATACCTCCTATGGCTGTTTGGTTGGGTTATGTTCACGTCGACATATGGTGACACTGTTGATGCACGTTGGATTTCCTATGCACGAGCTATTGCTGATAGTGAAGCTACAGATGTTCCTCAGTTGTCTTGGGGGTCGGCTGTTCTTTGTGCTACGTATCGTACTCTATATTGACAGGTATGCCTCTGCTGCTACAGTTGTGGTCATTTGAGCGATTCCAGATTGGACGTCCATATGTGAAGCCAAGGTATTACACTGATGATATTTATGGTGGGGATGACGTCGACAAGCCAACAATGGGATCTCTTTAGACACGTCGTCGAGTACGTATGTTTATTACATTGCAATATATTTGTAAATGATATTGAATATACTTATAGTATTTCTTTTCAGCCTCAATGGGCAGCTTTGCATGTTCGTTCAGCGTATGACCCTTTCACGAAGCAGTTTGACCATCTTCAGGCTGAGTTAGTTATGTGGGAGCCATACCGGCAGGACCTGGTTTATGCGCATTCTGGAGCTCGTGGTATTTCGCATCTTTGCTACAGAGACTATGTTTTGGATGACGAAGAAGAAGCTTGTGTTCGACGCATTTGTTGAGGACTACGTGGTACACCGCGTTATGAGGTAGTTTAGTCGTCGTCAGGAGATCCCAGTCCTAGTAGAAGACATTTTACCTGAAAATGTTCACTGGTATATGTTATTAAACTATTATAGTTTTACATTTCTTGCATTTACGTAAATGTAAAATTGTCTACATATTGCAGGTTCACTAGGAAGGGAGTCGCAGGAGCGAGGCATATCTGACGAGAAGGATGTCACATTGGCTGTAAGAGTGGAGTGAAGCAGGCGCAGATGTGGTTCAGGAGGCGACACCTTACGACCCGAGCAGTTACCAGCTTTACCTGCAATGGTGTATTCTAAGGACGCGCACCTGACTACTTATTGAGGACCCACCACGACCATTATTAGCTAGCACCTCAGCCTTATACTCAGGCCACGCAGGAGTAGCGTTGCATATGGTGGTACGTATTATAATAAATATGTAATTATTTCAAATTTGATAAAATGTATAGATTTTTAACATTGCTTCCTTTCTGACAGTTGGACTTAGGGGCGACATCTACACAGAGGCTACTACGACGACATCTCGCCTCCAAGAGAACTAGCAGCCACTGTGTGGGGTGCATCTTGAGGAGGTACTCGCTGCATTTTCTCATTTGACAGCAAAGGGACGATATATTGTCGAGCTTGCTTCTTGCCGACAGCTTGATACTGCTCCACGTCCGTCATCGACTGCTCCTCGTCCCCCACGGGCCCCTACTACCTTTGCCATAGAGCAGATGTACACTGTTTCGGTCTACAACACTCCACCTTTTGCACGACTAGATGTAGTAGGTAGATCGTCCTCGCAGAGGCCCCCTAGAGGTCCTGGAGGCAGTGATTGGATGTTCATTGGACAATACTACCACCCTCCAGGACCTCCACGTCTCGACGAGACAGGAGGCTCAACTTGGCACGTTCCTCTACATCCATCAGGTGTGTTTTATTCTTTACTATTACTAGTACATTAGTATGTCATTACTTTATATAATTATTGAACTGCATACGATGTAATGTAGGGATGCCTCGTTTCGAGAGTGCTGGACAGTTTATGCGTTTATCACCAGCCACAGCCACTAGCGACTCCATATTTGCAGATATGGGCACCCCTATGAAGGAGGTGTCACAGCTCTACGGGGCACCTTTGCCCATGCAGAATACTCAGCCTGATATCGGACCTGCTCAAGATATGCAGTTACCGACACGACAGCGTGGTCCCCCCAGACTGGTACACTCTATCGACGTACGACCACCCTCGACATGGAGATGCAGATGTTTCGGCATCAACGCGCAGGAGGAAGCGTGGTAGAGGCAGGGGTTAGGGTTATGGTTGATGATTGTACTACATTATGTACTTTCTATATTGATGACTGTACTACATTATGTATGCACTTTTATTGTACTATAATAATTTCTGCATCCAATATCATTGTTCGGTCAGCATCACCTGAAAAAGGTGATGGTGACCTGACTTTGGCTGCTGCATCACATTCACGTTGAGACAAAACACATGGCAGGAATAATGTCCATTCACGTGAATTCAGGGCATCCAATGAATATGATGCGATAGGGTACGGTAATTTTATTCATTACTTAGTGGTACATGGAATTACATAGCATACATACACTGCGGAATACATCATATCATTGATAAACTGCGTTCTATTCTATTGTGCGTCAGAAAAATGTCTTCTTATACGAGCACAGCGACGTCTAATTAGTTCATCATGTCGCATCTTGAGTCCTATCTCTCTTTCAGGTAGTTGTTGTTGGGTATCAAGTAGCGTGCGTTGCATCCTCTCATACTCTCGCATACACGTATAGTACTAAGTATCACTTTCTAATTCTGTGATATGTGCAACATTGTTTGGCACAAAATTGTTGTCTAACTATTCTTCAAACTCACATGGCTTGTATATACGAAATAGAAACAATTCAAGTTTAGTAACATAAGAAACTATAATCATATAAATACATTAACATAAGTAGTTGAATGAGGTACTTTTGTTACCTGATAATCAGGATCCAAATCCGGACAATGAAAATACCTATGACCATGGTATGTGAAAAGTTTAGCTCGCTCTCCACATTCAGATAATGGTCGATCTTCCCATGCTGTGATTTCTAGCCTCTGATTTGCGTCGGATGTCATTGTGATCTGTGTTTGATGGATGTTCACTCCAGTTCCGTTTTATAGGCCAAAAACAAAGGGTGCATGCGCCAAATCCATGCCTACGAGATTCTGTAGGTCACATGAGATACTTCAACATTAGCAGAACACCATTATTGCCACCCTTTGTCTTGTCAATGTCAACAGGAAAATATACAAAAAGCTAAAAGAAAGAGGCACGCATCTACAGTATTGTTTCCTGCTGGATATGACATGATATGACAACACGACACCTACAGAGCCGCAACCACGCCTCGAATCGGCTATACAATTGAGCCATCTCCCCTCTCCTCCATTCTACACTCAAACAAGTTTGAACCATCAAAATAGGGAGTAAATGTCGTGGTAGGCGAGCTGGTTCTATTAGGCATTTACCACTTAGATACGATGGGAGTTCTGGTGGACCAGACTGGTACGAAAAAGATATTCCTGAGTTTTCACTTAGAACATGGAGAGATTTTGAGATGTGAAATCCACTTTGCCCGTATGATGCTAGTAAGGAAAAGTGGCCTAAATGCAACCATAGTGTCAAATGTGTTATGCAAATGAAAGTGGGGGGGGGGGGGGGGGGGGGCTGATCGACGCTTCTTTCGATGCCCGCAGGGAGCTGTTAGTATCACTTTATTTTTTACGTAGTCATTCTTTATTTTATGTGTATCTATACTTATAGTTTTTATTTTTTAGTGATTCTATGATGACGAGAACTGTGGATGGACCCGTTGGGTTGATCCACCACCTATTCCCGCGACTCAAGGGTACATCAAATACCTGCATAATCGGATGACACAATTGTATAGGGAGCTAACTGATTTACAGCATCGTGACCCTCCCATCATCAGCATCATTGATGATGATAATACCATCTGCGATGATGTATTTTGTAGGTGCCCACAGCATAAGTCTGAACTTGCAAATCCACCACCGCCAATAAACTATATATACAACACCAATTATTCTGCAGGACCCTCCCATTTTCATTAGAGTAAGAGTAGAATTGGAGCATATGTACCCCACCTCGCATAAAATTATGTTTCCTTAAAGCGAGTTAGAAGTACCTCAGTGCATGGCACCACAGACACGTTATTATTAGCCTACTGTGTAATACTATTTTATGTATTAATATATGTATGTGCTGGACTATTATAATATTAATATTATCTTCTCTATTTTAATTTTGTCAATAATATTACTACTCCTTTATTTTATAATATCAATATTATCAATTTTATAATAATAACATTTCTCAAAATTCATACACAATAATAAATTACAAATAACTGCTACTAAATAATTGAAAACATATTTTGCATGGGGACAAAAATATTTTTATGTTTTGTCGAATGTTAGATGTGTGATTTCCTTTAATCGAATTTTGAATATTCGATTGGCTATCTAATTCGTTCAAGTACAAGAAATCGGACGCTGAGTGCACGACTTGAGAGAAATCAAATTATCAATGTTCGACTTAGTATTTTTTTCGTTATTTTCCAGCATCTAGTATTAATTCTGTAATTTTTGAAAAAATACGTATTATTTTTTTTAAAAAAATTCCAGATCGCGAGCCGCGTCCTACTCTAGGCGGCCGCGCGGTACGAGAAGAGAGGAGTAGACGCTTAGATTGGCCTAAGGTTTGCACCAAATCGCCCCATCGCTCCCACGGCCGTCTTTCCAATTTGTCTCGTCCTCGTCGTCGCATGTTACTCCTCTCAGTTGTATGCTTTGCTTCATCGACCTTGCTCAACCAATAGTCCTTGACTCGTTCCCAGTTTAACCCCGAAGCCTGAACCTTAATTAACAGTTTAACATAGTATCTTGACCTCTTCAAGTTTTCCAATGGAGAAGACTGTCACACTCCGTGGCTGCCTGTGGTGAGCCTGGACGTGAGGAATCGGACGATGCACCTTCGAAGTTGCCGCGCACGGCACGATGAACTCGAATCGGGGAATTTCTTTCTGTTTTTTTCTGTTCTGTCCGATCTCCTGCATGCCTAGGCACCATCAACGGTCCGCCCAGTTTCCGGCTATAGGTTGCCCGCCCTAACGGCCAGACTCAGCTGCGCAACAACTGCCTCCTCAAAGCTGTTGATGTGCTTTGCACATTACACCATCCAGCCCCAGCCCATCACTCAAATTCCCAGCCTCCATCCATACCAGGAATGTGCCTTTGCTCCTCTTGGAGCGTCATAGAATCGAGCCTCTTTAGAACGCAGAAATTTCACAAAAATCAATTTAATTTCACAAAAAAACACAAAAAAGAAAAAAAAATTCCTGTTCCAAAGGAGACCTCAGACGTACAAACTCCAGGAAATCACAACACAAGATTTGAGCAACTTCTGGCACACAAAGATTTAATTGTTCTACCACGTGCACAGAAATACATAGTTTTCCTATGAGCACAGGCACAAAAAAACATCTCCACCAGGTCAAATATTTAAAAAAAAAGATTTCGGCCTCGTTTGGAACGCAAAAATTTCACAGGAATCAGTTTATTTTCATAAGAAAAACGCAAAAAACAGAAAAAATTCTCGCGTTCCAAAGGAGGCCTTCAAATTGAACAAGAGAGAAACAACTGGTATCAAGATTCTGCACCTATGCAATCATTTACAAGATTCTGCACCTATGCAATCATTTAGGCCTCCTTTGAAACGCAGGAATTTCACAAGAATCAGTTCAATTTCACAGAAAAAACGCAAGAAACGGGAAAAATTCCAGCGTTCCAAAGGAGACCTTAAATATCCGTTTCTCCTATCCGAGATGACTGGAAGAGTTTATGTTAGCATCAAGCAACCTGAACTAGGCAAACACTCGTATGATCACAACAGCCCACCTTTGCCACACGTGTTCATCCTGTGCTCTCGAGCCTGCAGAACAAGGAAACCGTGGAATAAAAGAACCAGGAAGGAGAGGTGGACACAGGCGATATATTCCTTCTCATCTTTCACCTAAAAAAGGCACTTGATTCCTTCCACCAGCTTTGTCAACATCGCTTTTCCTTATTCCCTCCTTGCAGGACCGCATGCCTCCCTGCGCAAACCATAATTGTCAAGAGCTGCTTACAGAGAAAGAGGGAGCATATGATTCTGAGCACTTAACAACTGAATAATCTCTGTGAAATGAGAGTTCTTCCACACCCCCCCCCCCTGTTCACTTTCATCAGATTCAGCACAAAAGATAAAGCAATGGCCACAAAGAGTTTATTCCATGTTCTGATGCATAGTAGTTTCAGTTTATGCTTCTGATGATCGGCCATTATTGAATACAATTCAGAGCCAATGTTCATGGAATCGCAAGCGTGATTTGGATAGACAGAAATGTACCAGCATGGCTCACTTGAATAGGAATGAAGGTACGTATATCATATCAAGAGGACAGCTTTCTTATCTAAATGCGAGGATGGAATACTGGTTACATGAAAGAATATGGATTCCCCGGACAACTTTGGAGGAGACGAGTAGATCCACGGAACAACAACAAGCAATCCAGGCAAATGGTAAACTACAAAGAGCACCAGCAATGCTTTGGACCACTCCTGTTAGTTGCCTTGGAAAGAACTTTCAAGCTTTAATTTTATAAAAGACGCTTTTGCATCTAAATGCTAATACTGTTTGTGTTTGATCTACCATGCTGATGATTTCTGAAACTTAAGGTCAACCATAACAAGAGAAAAAGAACAATAGAAAAAACTTACTACCCAACCAGAACAAGAGGAAAGGAATAATGAAAAATAATCTGAGGCGTCCTTTGGATTGCAGGACAATTTCCCAAATCCTGTGTTTTTCCTGTAAAATTGAACTGATTCCTGTGAAATTCCGGTGCAATTCCTATGAAATTCCTGCGTTCAAAGGAGCCTTGAGTACAAACCAAATTGTCAGGAAGGGATTCCTACAGGTCAAAATTTAGTGCCTTCCTTTAGGGCTCCTTTGGAATGCATGATTTTTACAGGAATTTCATAGGAAAAACAAAAGAAACAAGAATTTTTCCTCCATTCTAAGGCCTCCTTTGGAACGCAGGAATTTCACAGGAATCTCACGGGAATTTCACAGGAATCAGTTCAATTTCACAGAAAAAACGCAGGAAACAGAAAAAATTCCCGCGTTCCAAAGGAGGCCTAAAGGAGGTCTTATGCATGACAGTGGTTACTGTTGGTTCTTCCAGCGAGCTAGACCATAAGCCACTTAAGAGGCACTTTTATCTGAGCATAGAGGACACATAAGACTGACTAACTATGGCATATCTACAAGCGCGCACTCAAGGAAAAGCAACACAAATTCTCAACAAAAAAAAAGAAAGGAAAAGCAACACAAAAGAGTGAAAACTAAGGAACCCGTTATTTTTAATCTCCTGCGTCCTGTGCCTTATATACGACATATAACCAAACTCAGAGACTACTTCATACAGATGCACAGATGCGCAGCCCATAAGATTCGCTTATCCACTCTCCTTTTCTTTGATAGCTGAACAAGTACAAAACTTTCAAGAGGAGACAAAAGGGAACCACATGCTTATTCCAATATTCCATGCTTTGCTTTTGTGCAGTCCCAAGGAAGGCATCACTAACAGAATAAGTTCCTGCTCCCTTTATTTATATGCAAAACTGTATCCAATTCTTCTTCGGGATGCATCCAGTCAAAAAAGAAATTCAAAACTTTGGTTTTGTGTAAGTGATGAAAAAGTCATTAATGGACTATATTATCATGCTTTTGTATGCTGAATGCCTACATATACAATACCATCTGTTGGTCCAAAACACACAGAATCCAAATCATTGCCGCTGTCTACAGATGCTGCCCTTTAATTTAATGATGGAACCAAAATTTTGTCATGACATACAAGGTTCTGAATTTTATCTACCAAGACAAAACTTAAGAAATCATGCTTGTCAGAAACCCCTTCACGCCAAGTTAAAGCAATATTGTACATATTTATTAGTGCAGAAAAAGAATGCAAGTGTGTTTCTGGAATTGACAAATAAAAAGATGGTGCGTGTAGGGTCCACAGTACCTAAAAGAATAAGTATAATATCTCTATATCTGTTTTCAGTTGCTGCGAAGATTGGGTCAAGCTTGAGTGCTTGTTCCAACGATTCGAAATTCTCTCCTCACTTGCACGCCCTATAAGACCAGTCTCTTCATACCTAAAAGAATAAGTATAATATCTCTATATCTGTTTTCAGTTGCTGCGAAGATTGGGTCAGGCTTGAGTGCTTGTTCCAACGATTCGAAATTCTCTCCTCACTTGCACGCCCTATAAGACCAGTCTCTTCATACCATCTTGGCATGAGTATTCATAGTTTGGTAGAAGAGCTAAAGGTCATCACTCCCCAAGAATATAGCTCCAACGTGTAAGGAACAACCCTTGGTTACAAAATTGACAGCGGATAAACTGCAACAGACAGCTCCCATCAGGATTGTGCAGTCTACAGCAGCTATCAGACTTAACAGAATTTTCAGAGGTATGGGATTGGAGTGTTTCTTGCTTTGCTCAAATAAAGAAAATGAGATCTCTCTGTCTAGGTCCTAATATGCGATGCATTCATTTCAGATGTTTCATCATCAACAACAGCTACAGAGCCACGGCCATTTCCTGTCTACCAGGCAGAGTTTCCCTCCAGAGAGGCACTTGCTTTTGCAAGGAGGAAGTGTTCCATCAGAGACAGGGCTCGTGCTTTCAACTGATGCGAAGCCTAGGTTAAAATGGACACCTGAACTACATGAGAGATTTGTGGAGGCTGTAAATCAGCTTGGAGGACCTGATAGTAAGTGCACTTTAAAATGCTTGAACTATGATAAAGCAAGTGCATAAACGACTGCCATCTAAGAATCGTTAACATACTGCAGAAGCTACACCGAAGATAATCATGAGACTCATGGGTGTGCCTGGACTCACTCTATATCACCTTAAGAGTCATCTTCAGGTATGTTCGTATGTATAGTTTTTTAGTATTGTTGTTTTCCCTACAATGCCTCACGTCATTAAACTAAATTGCTTTTGTTGTTACTAGAAATACAGATTGACCAAAAACGTCCACGCTCAAGCTAACGGGGGAAATGCAAAAAATGGCAAGTGTAACCCACAGAGATCTCATCACTTACCAACTTCTTATAAGCTTAGTTCTAACGTCTCTCATCTCTCCAGTCGTTAGCTGCACCATGGCAATGGATAAACCACCTGAAGGAAACGGATCACCAGTCGGCCACCTAAATATTGGAGCCCAGACAAACAAGTGAGATGAAATAAATCAAAAATATTTTGCTTCACTTCAGTGTATTTGGCAGAAAATAACATAGTTTTGCATAATCAGATCTGTACACATAGGTGATGCCCTTCAGATGCAAATTGAAGTACAGCGGCAGCTACATGAGCAACTAGAGGTACAGAGAAATGGAACATGAATGAAACTGCCAGTTTTACAAACTTATGAATGCATACATTTTACATTTTCTTGACTGATGCATTTCTAGGAGTATCATTGACTAGATTTTGTGGACAAATCCATAATAAAACAGTAACAAAATGTATCTTAAATCAGCATGTGTGCACTGGAAGTCTAGAACACTGTTCACACAAAATTTTATGATGTAAGGGAAACACACATGTAGAAAACACCCGAAAAAAAATATATGAACCTTGTAACCATATAGTAGCATTTCGTTGATAGCAATAAAACAATTAAATATGCTTAATTATCACTTATACAACTTCATATATAGACAATAGTCATGTCTGACAGGTGTCGTTCCAATTGGATCTCAATTAATTTTCCTTCTGATCCTCTCAATTTTGTACCAACTGCCAAACATTAACTGCACCTTTCTCCCAGATGACTAATTGCATAATACGTGCATATCTATAGCTCCAGTGTATCCAAAAAATTAGGCATTGAAGGCTGTGAAAGTATATAGCCCCACTTTGGCAACAACTTGTATGCTGCATACCGGAACATGCATGACTTCTAACGTTGTATAACGAGGTAGATGGTCTTGGAGTGCATTTAAATGAACTCAATTCCAACAAAAGTTCAATATCTCATCAATATAACTTAAAATCTCATACATATTTTTTAGTAACTAGAGGTTAGCTTAGTTTTCAGATACTTCAGAACATCAAGATCAGTTGATATCAGATGTTGAATAAAATAGAATATGATGATGCGCAACAAAGTCAAAGTTCAAGAAAAACTGACTTATTGTGAATCATTTGGGATATTCATACCCCCTGGGTCCTGATGTAAGAGCATTGGAGTCAATGCTCCTTCCTGCTTGTTTGCAAAGTGATTTTTTTTCTGCAAAGTTATGCAAGGAGTTCATCCATGATTATAACGACGCCTCTCATCAGGTACAACGGCACCTGCAATTCCGGATTGAAGCACAAGGAAAGTACCTACAATCGGTGCTGGAGAAGGCACAGGAGACACTCACAAATCAGAATGCAGCCTCTGTTGGCTTAGAAACTGCAAAGATGCAACTGTCAGAATTAGTTTCCAAAGTGTCAACAGAGTGCATCCAGCATGCTTTCACAGGCTTCGAGGAGATTGAAGGTCCGCAAATGCTACAAGGGCACACCATGCAACTTGGTGATGGGTCAGTTGACAGCTGCTTAACTGCATGCGATGGATCACAAAAAGATCAAGATACACTATCGATTAGTCTTTCAGCTCATAAGGGAAAGCAGATAGGAGCTATGGCCTTTGACAAAGTGGGAAAAGAAAGAGTAAGTGACAACTTGTTTCTGGACAAACTAAGCAGGACACCTCCAAGTCACAAAGAAATGCGTGAGAGGAGAGATGATTTCAGTATCTCATGCCAGGCAACAAATTTGGATCTCAACATCAATGGCACAAATGACGGGTCACAGAAGTGCAAGAAGCTTGACTTGAATGGGTTCAGTTGGGCCTAGGAAAAGTAGAGAATCCATCTTGCCAATCGATTAAGACTTGTTTCATCAAGAGTAACAAGCATTGCCTTCGATCTTGTTCTGCCAAGCAGGTAGCAGTGATGACAAGTGACATTGTGTTATTCATCCATAGATCGGAAACATAGTCATACTTACAAATCTCAAGACTTAATTGGTCCTGGAACCACAGGTGCTGTCGGGCATAACCCTTCAGAGAAATAAGTTGGCGATAATTAGAACATGTAGACTGGTAGAGTTTGTCAGATATCTCGGCTTCCTCCGTGCATCACTGTGACTCTATATACAATAGAAACATAACGAATTTTGTCGCCGAACTGTTTTCTCTTGCTTATTTAGTTTTCACTTAGGAACACTGATAGTTATTCCCCTTATCGATCGGCCCTATTTCACATTGAAAAAAAAAATCTATTCATCTCCCATGAAGCGACATCGGCGCTCGATGTAACGGCAGCCCCTCCCGATTAGCAACCGCAAAAGCAAATCAACGCGTACCTCCGAACCAGTAGTTGATTTGGGCGGGCGGCGGCGGCAGCCGAAGGGAAAGCATCTTCCGCCGCTAGAAGACGCCTCGACGAACTCGGCGCGAACTAGAAAGTGGATTTAGAGAGAGGGAGTGACCGAAGAACATTTCGTCGACTTGATTTCACTGCGCACCCCGAGCAATCAAGCAAATGCAGGTGACAGTTTTTTCTCCTCTGATCAAGGGGGCTTGGACGAAGGGTACGGAGTACCTACAGTTTATGGGCTTAATGGATCGGTGTTAGCAGCCCATTTATTTAATAGGCCTAGTAATGTGGCAGCCCACCTAATCTGCTTCCCTTGGGCCGGCCGGGAACTTCGCCCCTCGAGGCGGCAGTGGCACATCAACGCTGCACTGTGCTGCATCCGATGGATGGACCGTCCCCTTGTTTGTTTCTCAAATTGTGTTTTTCCCCCCGCTCATCTGTACTGTACTGCCTTCCGATGGACGACGACATTCTGTATGCCAGAAGCGCCAAGAACATAGTGAACTTTATGTCGTGACCATAAGAAAGCCAGAATAACAATGGAGGGTGTATTATACTTGTAGACGCGGTGCACGCATACGTCGATTGATCGAGGCCACAGCCGCATGGCTAACCACATTAGACCTCGTCCTTGGCATGGAACTTTTTAGCGTCCAGATTGATGCACCGAAGAACTATGGAGAGGGGACCCATGGCATCTTCGAAGCCTTTAGTAGTAGTAGTAGTCGTCTAGTAGTAGTAGAAACCTTTGCGCATGGCATGGAACCTTTTTTGCGTCGTGTCGCCCGCTGGACGCGCGAGTCTCTTTTGGACGGTACCGCCACCCGATTGATACTTCGATCCACGTTAGGCAGGTCACCGACTCAGCCGAGCAATGTAGTCTTAAACAATTTGACCCGCCTGGCACGCAGAGCCTGCAGATGCGTCAAACCTACCGATTCGGCGAGATGGCGAAGGAAGGAAGGAAAGCGCCGAGAAGAGAGGAGGCCAGGACCAGTCCCAATGCTTTTTTTCCCTCCCGGAACAGGACACCCGACCGACATGTCGATCCCCGTCATTTCTCACAGGTCCCGTCCGGGTTACTTAGCGCGAGCGAATCCAACCCAGTGGGTCTGTCGATCGCTGCTACGTACAGGATCCGAGGCGCCTCCACCTCCAAATAAACCGTGTTACATGGGGCGGCGGCGGTGGTGCGCGCCAGCTGCCGGCGCCGGCGTCGGTTGAGGGCCGGCCGGCGTGACAGGTTCGTCAGGGGTGTACAGATCATTATTCTCTCGCTGCTCGCGAACATCCGGCGGCGAACCCGGCCGATGCTGTCATGCATGGCGTTACGCATGTCCGATACGGGGAACGGGGGCTAGGCTCTGATCCATCATTTTCTTTTGGCCATGCGACGAATCGACCACGTGTGTCTGATGCTTCTGTGCCGGCCGGCTACCCCGGCTCATGTGGGTTCATGTGCGAGGTGCTGCATTTTGACACCTAGAACGCGAGGGATTTGAAAACAGGAGCCAAGTGTAGTAGCTAGTGATCATGAGGCGGTTTAGTTGTAAAATTGAAGGAGAAAGAACTTTTGATCAGGAGTAGAGCGAGGTTCGTGGAAACCACAAAGACAAATGCACAAATATTGAATTTTTTAATTTCTTCTTGTTTTGACAAATGGCACTATGGTATCACACTAAAATTTTTGAGTAAAACGAATGATTAAAGTTGAATTTAAAAGTCAACGGCGACATCAATTAAAGAACGGAAGGAGTAACAGTGAGTAGTCTTCTACGGAGGCCCTAGGACCGGTCTTAGTGTTCTAAACCGGTTGGTGTTTTATGCGTCTCAAGACGCTTGTAAACTTTTGTACATACATTCTATTCTCCTTATAATATAAAAGCCGGAAACTCTGGATCTTTCGAAAAAAAATGTAATAGAAAATCCAATTAATAAATAATGACTTATATATATTTTCAGGCGTGTCATATCATTATTGATTAAGTAATTAGAATGATGAGGCAAGGACATATTATGAGCAGTCTATTAACAAAGTTCTCTTCAGTGCACATATTTTGATGCCTGAAATTTCTTTTGGAATTAATTATAAAAAATTCAAGTCTCACTTGACTTTAAAATGCGTCTCCTTATACTATATCAAGTACTAATAACACACATTATGATTTTGCACAAAATAGACAAAATAAGAGACAGAAAAAGTACTACAATGAATAGTATTTTCAGTTATTATCCAATCCACCTTAAATTGAGGACTAAAATTCCATGTGCGTTCGGCTTACATATACGATGGCGTGGCGCTAAATATATCGCAATAATAAACCAATACAAACGTGCATCTGTCTATAGCTCAAAAGAATATAGCTCAACTATCAATGCGATGTATGCATGCGCGTGCAGATGCAAACTCCTGTAGTGAAAATGATGATAGAAGACATCCCTTATATTGTATAGGAGTAATATGTAATCTAATTAATCGAGGAAAACTCGGTTGCCCACATTTTTCGGTTGTAATTCTTGAGGTATGAGTACTTTTCTTGATGATGCAATATACAAATATATTGCTCAGCTACGAGCTTCTCTTCTTGATGGACGATGATGGATGATCGAGCTTATCTTCACATTCAGTGTTTCTGCCATGAATTGAGTTGTATCCCTTGTGATCCAATGAGTACTCATTAAACTTGCTTATCTAGCTATAGCGGCAGTTCTAAGTTGGCCTTGTGACCTGAGGGCAAGAAATGGAAATATTGATGTGAGATGATCATGTAAGGTCGACATGAATGAATATGACAAGAAGAAACTTTTCCTAGATAATACTACATTTCACACGTGTATATGAATGAAATGCATGCATGCAAACATCAATATTGCACCACTTGTATATAGCAGTATATGCAGTTAATTAAAGTGCTATTTAATGGACACAAAGATCCTTGATAGTAAAATACTCCTACATGATGGAGAGATATTTAGATGAGAGATGATGATATGGATGTTTACCAAGATATAGCTTTCGCCCATTTGCAGGCTTTGTGTGAGGATTCCGTAGACGTTGACTGGAAGGAGGGCTCCGGTAGTGGAGTGGACGAGAATCACATCCTGGCCGAACATGGCTCGCAAGTCTAATGGACCCCTCGGGACCTCCATTGGAACTCCATTGATGAACACCGTGATCGTCGCTGGAATTAGCAAGCAATCAGCCGGTGAGTCCGCAGCCAATTTGCAGGCCAGTCAGCTCGAAAATTAGAGTATATCAGAATCTTTCTAGGATTGTTATCTGCTCGATCGATCCCATGCAATTAAACTCTTTGACTATAAAATCAATAAATCAGAAGGAAGTTAACATGAGGACATCAGCGTCAATTGTCACTTGACCCCTCCATATGACCATATCACGTAGTCATTTTGGGTTCCAATTTGCATGCGCGGACTTTACATAGCGAAAGAAACGGCATGCACGCATCAGGTAGACTACTTGTAAATGCACATGTAAAGTAGACTGTTTATATGATACTCCTACCTACGTGTGTGTACCCATGCCGGAAATACTGAAATATCAACAAAGGTAAATCGTTGGTATGTTGCGCATCTGTTATTTCTACTGCATGGAGTATCAAAGTGGTTCGTTGTTGATGTTGCTAATGACTGTTGATGCTGTTAAGAATGTCTCCATGAATGTGTCATGCACATGGTCGGTTAAGCACAATGAAAACAAATATAGATATATAGATGCTGCATGCATGATCAATATAGTTAGTGTATGAAATTTGATCAATGTCCGTTTCTTCACCCTGATTGAGATGATCAATTTATTAACCTGTACAGGAAAAGATTAGACACATACGTATTTAGGGTGAATTAAGAGGAAATACATGTATTGTGTGGCATGATCTTATGCACCGGTAGACTTGGGATGTAACCGAACAATACTGAATTGGCTGTAGAGTAAAGCACAATTAAGAACTGACGCAATTTACTATAACAAGGAAGACCAAGGTAGGGTGACATGCATCCAAAAAATGTGAAGTAAATCTCCTTGAATTCCGCATCACTTCAATACAAAAAGGAACAAAACTGCTGCGCGGGGGTTGAAAAAAATATTGCTAATACGAGTCACAACGTTAGATCGAAGATTCTAACTTAAAAAAAAAATCTTCGTCTTGAAAAACACATGCATGAAATAGACAAACCAACCGATCGAAGATTCCAAGGGAACAATCACAACGTTAGATCGGTGTGCAGTGGTACTCACCTGCAGGTAATTGCTGATGCGAGTAGTCTTGCTGCAGCTGCGGCTGCTGTTGCGCGGCAGTGCTCGGCACCAGAGACGAAGAGGACGCGACGGTGCTCTCCACAAGCCCCATCTGCCGAGAGATGGCGAAGAGATCGTCGCTGCTGTCCGCATCCCCAATCAGCCCGGACACCAGCGGCGACGAAGCACCGCACGACGTCTGGAAGTACCCACCACCACCGGTGCCGGACACGCCTGCGCCGAACGCGAACAGCCCCAGCGACGAACCTCCCGTGCTTCCGGACGAGGAGGAGGAGCTCGCCTGCTGCTCGTACTGGCACGCGCTCCCGCCCATGGCCAAGGGATGATGGACGGCTTGACCAGACGACGGAACGCCGAGGGCAGCGCTCGCCGCGGGAGGGCTGTTGGCGCCCGCGGACGACGCGGCCGCTGCCGCGGCGGCG
>BCLF01000003.1:990537-1002188 GCA_001602275.1 Zoysia japonica | reverse complement strand
CGCCGACGGCGCCGAAGCGCTCGAGCAGCTTGCGGATGCGGACGGTCTCGTCCTTGGGCGGGTTGACCATGCCGCTGTTGAAGATGGACTCGAGGATGAGTATCTGCTCCGGCTTCGGCGTCCACCGCGACCGGACCGGCTCCCCGGTCCCCCGGCCGCCACCGCCGCCGCTGCTACCGCCACTGCCGCCGCCCGACGGCGACGACTGACGATCCGGACTATTGCTGCTTCCCTCCATCGATCGATCGAGTTAGGCAGGGTGGAGAGCGTTGGTTAATTGGAATCTTTGGCTCTTGGACCGTGAGAGAGGCACACGCTACGTGTCAAGGGCAGTAGGTTAGCTAGAGACTGTCGATCGAGAGAGAGAGAGAAGTGGCTAGGTAGCTTGAGGGAGATTGGGGTACCCAATTGAGGGGACAACCACACTTGCACACTCATGTCCTTGTTGAGGGGTTGTTTACTTATAGGATCGGAGGGAATGGAGGGTGGCTATGGAAGAGAGGAAGAATGTCCTGGAGAAGCGTATCTCTAGTGGAGAGTGGCGCATGATGAACTTTTACGGCAAGGCTCCTTTTGTAGTAAAAATAAAAGGGGCTAAATGTTGGTTACATGAACTGGAGAAGTGCTTTGCTACTGTTGGTTAGTACTTAGTGCCACTGCCAACTAGCTTTGGCTCATCTCTTGGTAGCTCCTCTGAATAGTCAGCAGTAACTTAGTAATACTGTGATAATGCATAGTAGTAGTAATATTTTGTAAACAAAATGCCAAGGCACATTCCCATGTTGTTACGTACCTTATCAAGAAGATTCCTTATGAAATTTATTTCTGTTTGGGTGCTGTGAAAACTCCTTGCATTAATTTATCAGCGAACTAATTCCTTATAATTAGGCCTTAGTTTAGGAGAGACCATGAGCCATCGAGCAGGTGGCATGATGACTAAGATGCCCACGGATTACTATTGGCTTGTTTTATGGGACAGTGCAGTGTTCCAAGTGATAGCAACATTGTCTCGAATGGTGTTCCAAGATGACGTTGACGGTAACATCAATTTAGGAATGAAGAGAGTAGCATATTTTCTTCCTCAACAGTAAGGCACGTCATGTATCAAACGTTTTCCCAGCTTGAGAAAGGAGCGCATCAAATCTGTTTGCATGTTGCAACTAATTAACCCGCTTTGCTCTTCCTAAGTACTCCTGTCTAATTATGTTACCGTAGCTTGTAGATAATGTCCATGATCAGTGGCCAGACAGAGTAGGTTCCTCTCCAATCAAATGGTGTGTTGCAACGATCAACATCACAAAAAGATCTCGGCTCTCATGGCCATCAAATCACACAGCCCCAGTACATCAACAAATGAGAACAGACATCCGTGCTTGCGTCTTCGTTCAACGATGGAGAGAAGTGCCTCAGTTCCCACTATCATCAACATATCGTCTTATCCTAATTTGTGGGCACTCAATTATTAACATCTATACTACTAATTAATGGAGTGATCCAACCACAACTTGGTTGAGTGCAGTGTTAGACATCGTAGCTATGAGCACTATAACTTTGCCAAACCTACCTTTACTGTTGCACAAAGTCCACAAAAGCGAATAAAGAAGAGTTCAATACTCTGTTAATATGGTGCTTTTGTCTCTCAAATCAATCGATGCATTTGCAGATTTAATTTTATCTGTTGATGATAGTAATATGTTATTTGGATGTAAGACTTAATTAAGAATGTTTCTATTGGTATGTAATGTACTCTTTCCGTTCTTTAATTGATGTCGTCGTTGATTTTTAAATTCAACTTTGACCATTTATCTTATTTTTCAAATTTTTTTGATAAATTTCATATATGTTGATATAATTTGATTTGTCAATAGAGTTATTTGAATCACAACTTAAAATTTTATACATTCTGAGAAATTTTTTTAATAAGATGAATGGTTAAAATTGAATTTAAAAATTAACGACGACATTAATTTAAGAACGAAGGGAGTACTCCTCTCTGAAAGATAATGAGGGGAAAAAAGAGAGCAAAGGGCAGAACTATTGTCATATTCTTTATACATAGGCATATTAAGAATCGTGTGTTAACAAGCAACATTAAAATATTGTTTAATTTAATATGGAGGGACTACTTTACCTCAACCACGATACGGACGGCCAACTGTCGCGTCCTTCTCACCAGAAGCCAGATGTAATTATCATTGCAAGGTTACCTCATCAAGTTCCACGATCTAAAAAAAAAGGATAATACAATGAAGTAAAAAAGAAAAGGGGTTTTCAGGTACTATATTAATTTATCTTTGAAAGTCAGTATATTATAGTATTTTTTTGAACAGCTGAAAAGTAAATGTTGGATATGAATCCAACATAGCTGAAATCTAGCTGCCATGTACCACCATATTTTATTGTCTTCGTGCTAGGGAAAGTGGGTTCTCTTCCCTCTCTACATTCTTTGGGGCAGATGCTCCCCCCACAAGCACCCTAAAGCGAGTCCAAATCACATGTGCTGTTAGAAGTTAGGAGGGGACAGCTGGGTCCCATATTTGGCTCGCCTTGACCTTATTAGGGATGGTTCTGGGTCCCTTCAAGCTATTTTTTCCTCATAGGTTATTGTATCTGTTGTGTCTTTTTTGCCTAAGTCGCCTTGCCTTCTGCCATGGACAGGAAATGAAAAAGAGAGAAATTCTTATTTACCATCCAAAGATAGATCAATGCTTTGCAAGCCATCGAAAAACTAAAGTTTTCTTATCTGCCATTGAATTTGAAATTGATGTCTCACATTAAGAGTGCATAGCATTTTATCATTTTCTTTAAAAAAAAATCTTCATTTCCATGATTTTGGTGATGAAACCGTCTTATTTATTTATCTACTTTGACTTTTCTAAGCAAAAGATGCTCGTTGTCCACAATTTCACTCCAAAATTTGCATCGTAAAATTTAGCATAGCGTCGCTAACCAAGGTAGCTCAATTGATTAGGTTCCTATCTGTTGGATTCTAGCCTCCGACCTGCTTTTATTTTCGACTAATAATTCTATGTTAACTTGTTGATCTATCAGCCCAGTCTCTCATAGACACTTGTACTGGTATAGGATTTACAGGGTCCAGTGCGTGTGCATGTGCTATGTTTTTACAAATGTTAGAAGGGGACTTGTCGGCATCATGTACCTCGGGTACTTGACGGCCCGTACTCGTACGTGTAAAACCCCGAGTTAGGGGTCGGACGGCAGCGTTCGGGCGCGTGGTCTGACCTTCGAGGTGACGATCTACGAAAGTCGCATCAAGGCACACGGAGACGCCGACCTGAGAACCAACCCCCGAGGACCGACCCCTGGGGAGTAGGTACGGCATTATGACGTATTTACTCCAGCGGCCAACCGCCCTGACAGGACGGGACGGGTTTCACCACGATGACATTCTAGCTAAAGCCGCGGAACCAGGCGGGCTGCGGCAGTCAACAGACAAGACCCGCTGGCACTGTGGCTGACACTACAGCGTCGGACATGCGCTACAGTGTCCGCCGCTGTGTACGACGCGACGGGCCACGCTCGCGCATGGGCAAGACGAATGATGGCGATGACCGTGGAGAGCCCACCTTCTTGTAACCTCGGACCGCCCTATATAAGGGGGGGCCCGGGGAGCGATAGAAAAGGAACAGGAGAACAACGAATAGACGAAGAACAACAAACACAGAAAAAGCCCAGAGTTCTTACGCGTATCCATTCACGCGTGAGCAGCCCCACTCATACGTGCACCGAGCACTCTCAATCTAAGCACCGGACTCTCTCCCGAAGAGAGAATCCGACTCCTTATACTCTTATCATCGAGATAATCCACTCCCTGGACGTAGGGTATTACACCGCTCGAGGTGGCCCGAACTAAGTAAAAACCCTCTTGAGTCTTCCGTAGACTAGGCCACATCGAATATGAAGACATACCACCTCCACGATTGTATTTTCGTACTGTGCCGGTGGTCAGAACACCGACAGTTGGCGCGCCAGGAAGGGGGGATTCTCTTGGTGTGCGCTCGCTTCGCCTTTTCGATGGCTTCCTTCTTTGCCGTCATGGGAGACACTTCAGTCTCTCACCTTCGTTTCGGGGGCTTCACGGTGGCCATCACCGGAGATGGCCGGTCGTGGTGCGTCCCCACTTTTGCCTTCGGACAGGCCTTCCGCTTCGGAAGCCTGAACTTCGTCGCCAACGAAGGCGTCGAGCTGCGCCTTTAGGCTCCGCGCAAGAAGCGTGCCACGCGGCGCCGGCGGAGCCATCTCGTTCTGGGGCACGATCCGTCGAGGGAGTGCTTCACTCTCCATGCCCCTAAGGGCGCGGAACCGGCAACTCCCGGCAACACGCCAGGTGCCAACTCATCCCCGCGCCCCGCGGTGGACACTGTTGTCCAGGTCTGGCCGCCCCTGGGACGGACAGGCAGCCTCGAGCCGCGAGGCAAGGCTGCGGCCGGTCCCAGCGACGCAGCTCGAGCCTAGGGGCGGTCCACCTACCAGCAGCTCGTAGCTGGAGGACCGCCAACTTTCGATACCCCGCTCGAGAACCTCGTGGCAGCGGCGTGCGTCCTCGACGAGACCGCCGCTCCTGAGGATCCACCGCTGAGGGAAGTGTACGACCGCGTGCGCTTCTACCTCGGCAGTGCGCTTCAACAACCAGAAGTGTCTCTCCGGCCCCAGCAGTCGGAGACACGAAGCAACCGCTGATCCCATGACCGGCGAAGCTCGGCACGCGACAGCCGAGTCGAGGAACGAAACCATCGACATCACGTGGGGTCGGTCCACCCGCGGCTCGGCCCCAACCACGACGCTCGCGGCACCATCGACGCCCGTCGACAGGCGAGGAGCGAGCTTCGCGCCGAGTCTCGGCGGAGGCGCTCCTTCGACTGCTACTACCGACACGACTCCCTCGACTCCAGAAGCCCAAGCCCTGACAGGGTCGGGCCCAGAGTGTTCGGATCGCTCATACGGCACGCGAAATTCCCACAAAGATTTCGCGCCCCGACCACCGTCGGCCGCTACAACGGGGAGACGAACCCCGTCCACTGGCTCGAGGACTACCGCCTCGCCTGCAGGACCGGAGGAGCAGACGACCTGTTCTCCATCCAGTTCCTGCCGCACTTCCTCACCGACTCGGCCCGAGGATGGCTTGAGCACCTCTCCGAAGGCTGCATCCAGGACTGGAGCGACCTACGCCGCATTTTTGTCGGTAACTTTCAGGGGACTTACACGCGCCCAAGTAATTCCTAGGGCCTTAAAAACTGCAAGCAGGAGCCTGGCGAGTCGCTCTGAGATTACATCCAGCGCTTCTCACGAAAGCGCAACGAGTTGCCTGACGTCAGCGACGCCGACGTCATCAACGCCTTCACCTGTGGCATGACGTCCAAAGCGCTCGTCCACAAGCTGGGCCGCAGGAATCATCGGACGGCCCGAGATCTACTCGACATCGCCACGACCTTCGCCACCGAGGAACAGGCCGTGCAGGCCAACTTCGACCGAGCTCGGGCGAAAGACGAGAGGACCGAGACCGACCGTCGGGGTGATCAACTCCCCGACCGACGCAGCGAGCGAGGCGGCGGCGGTTCGAGCCGCAAGAAGGGAAAGGGCCGACGCCACGACGACGACTTCGTGGCAGCCGCCGACCGGCCGGCCTGACCCTCGACCAAGAAACCGGCCAATCACGATGGCCACTTCAAGAAGATGCTTGACCGGCCCTGCCCCAACCACTCAGTGCCCGTCAAGCACACCGTCCGGAACTGCCATCTGGCCAGGAGGTTCTTCAAGGGCGGGTTCCAACCCGAGTCCTCGGCAGCGAAGGCCGACCCCCGACCCAAGGGTGCCGAGGACGACGCCAGGGCAGCCTTCCCTGAGCCAGAAGATTGCCTTTTGATCTTTGACGGCCCCACGGCCTACTGCGAGTCCCGTAGCCGACAAAAGAGGACCTGGCGGGAGGTCAACCCGGTCGATCCCACTATCCCCCGCTATCTTAAGTGGTCCGAGGCCCCTATGACCTTCGACCGGGCCGACCACCCTGACAGTATTCCACAACCCGGGCGCCTCCCGCTGGTGCTCGACCCCATCGTCGGCTCTGTACACCTATCAAAGGTGTTCATAGATGGAGGGAGCGCCCTCAACATCCTCTGCGCCGACGCCTTCAGGGCGATGAAGCTGACGGAGGCCGACCTCCACTCAAGCCACGCTCCGTTTCACAAAGTCATCCCGGGGGCTACGCAACGCCCCTCGGGCAGATCACGCTCCCAATCACATTCGGTGACCGGAGCAATTTCCGGACCGAGTCGCTCACCTTCAAGGTGGTCGACTTCACCGGCGCCTACCACGCCATCCTGGGCCAGCCATGCTACGCGAAGTTCATGGCCATCCTCAGCTACATCTACCTGAAGCTGAAGATGCCCGGGCCAAAGGGCGTCGTCACGGTCTCTTCGCGCTTCCAGCACGCCCTTGCGTGCGAGCAGGAAAGCTTCGAGCTGGCCGCCTCCTATTCTGGTGCAGCCCAGCTGGACGAGATCCGCAGGGCCAAGGGGTCGGCCTCGACGCTCGACTCCAAGGCCTCGTCTTCGACCTCCTTCAAGCCCGTCGACGACTCCAAGGAGGTGGCTCTTGACCCCGCCGACTCTTCCAAGAAGGCCAGGGTCGGAACAGCGCTCTCTTGCGAATAGGAAAGCGCGCTCGTCGACTTCCTCATCCGAAATCGGGACGTCTTCGCCTAGGCACCCTCGAACATGCCCGGTATCCCGAGAGAAGTCGTCGAGCACTCACTCGGCATCATTGCGGGCTCTCGGCCCGTCAAGCAACGACTCCGGCGTTTTGACGACGAGAAGCGCCGAGCCATCGGGGAAGAATTGACGAAGCTCCTAGACGCCAAGTTTATTCAAGAGGTCTACCACCTCGAGTGGCTGACCAACCCTGTAATGGTTAAGAAGAAGACTGGGCAATGGAGGATGTGCGTTGACTACACGAGTCTCAACAAGGCCTGCCCGAAGGACTCATTCACTCTCCCGCGCATCGACCAAGTGGTGGACTCCAGTGCTGAGTGCGAAACTCTGAGCTTCCTCAACGCGTACTCTGGATATCACCAGATTTTCATACGCGAGTCCGATCGGTCGGTCACGTCCTTCATCACGTCCTTCGGATCCTTTTGCTACGTCACGATGCCGTTCGGGCTCAAGAACGCCGGCGCTACGTACCAGCGTTGCATGCAGAAGTGTTTCCACAACCAACTGGGTCGTAATCTGGAGGTCTACGTCGACGACATCGTCATCAAGACTCGGCGGGCCTCCGACCTCATCCAAGATATGGAGGAAACGTTCACGAACCTCCGGCGCTATCGAATCAAGCTGAACCCCAAAAAGTTCGTTTTTGGGGTGCCCTCGGGCAAACTGCTTGGCTTCGTCATTTCCGAACGAGGGATTGAAGCAAACCCCAAGAAGATCTCCGCCATCCTCAGCCTCGGGCCCGTCAACAATGTCAAGGGTGTCCAGAGGCTACCTGGGTGCTTGGTAGCCCATAGTCGCTTCATCTCGAGGCTCAGAGAAAAAGCGATGCCTTTCTACCGGCTGCTACGAAAAGCAGAGCGGTTCACCTGGATCACCGAGGCCCAAGAAGCCTTCGAACGGCTCAAGACCCTGCTCTCATCGCCGCCAATCCTTACGTCCCCAACCCTGGGAGAGATCCTTCTCCTCTATATTGCGGCGACTTCGAAAGTCGTCAGCACCGTCCTCGTCGTCGAACGAAGTGAAGAGGGTCGGGCCCTGTCTACTTCGTCAGCGAGGTGTTGGCCGACGCCAAGACTCGGTACACCCAGGTGGAGAAGCTGACCTACGCCGTTCTCATCATGAACCGCAAGCTGCAGCATTACTTCACGAGCCACTCCGTCCAGGTGGTCACCGGCTTCCCATTCGTGGAGATTGTCAGCGGCAAAGGCATGGTCGGGCGCATAGCCACATGGGCCCTGGAGCTCATGGGGCTCGACGTCACCTTCGTCCCTCGGCAGGCCATTAAGTCCCAGACCCTGACCAACTTCGTCGCCGAGTGGACCGAGGCTCAAGAACCGCCGACCCCCGATCGGATCGAGTATTGGACGATGTACTTCGACGGGTTCTGCATGCTCAAGGGCACGGGGGCTGGGGTCGTCCTGATCTCCCCGAGGGGAGACAAGTTTCGCTACGTACTGCAGCTGCAGTTTTGCGCCTCTAACAACGCGGCCGAGTACGAGGCGCTCCTCTACGGCCTGCGAATGGCCATCACCCTCGACGTTCAGCGGCTCTACGCCAAGGGAGATTCCGAGCTAATCGTCAGTCAGGCCATGAAGACCTCCAGCTGCCGAGATCCGAAGATGAAGGCCTACTGTCAAGAGGTTCGCAAACTCGAAGGCAAGTTCGATGGGCTCGAACTCCATCACGTTCTACGTCGGGACAACGAGGCCGCCGACACCCTCGCCAAGTTGGGCTCAGAGCGTGAACCGGTCCCCGACGGCGTTTTCCTCGAGGTCCTTACCAAGCCTTCCATCAGGAGTACTGAAGATCCGCCCACCGAGGGCATGAGCGGTGAGCCGACGTTAGATCCGAGGGCGGAGGTGATGGCCGTCGCCCCCGACTGGTCCCGCGATATCTTCGTTTACCTACAAGACGGCATTCTTTCGGCCAACGTCAACGAAGCCAGGAGGGTCGCACGTCAAGCCAAGGCCTATGTCATTTCAGACGGCGAGCTCTATAAACGAAGCACGAGTGGTGTACTGCAGCGGTGCATCCCTCAAGAGGAGGGCATGCACCTGCTCGACGACATCCACTCGAGCATCTACGGTCACCACGCTGGACCCAGAGCCCTCGTCGACAAAGCCTTCCGCCAAGGTTTCTACTGGCCGACGGTAGTTGCCGACGCCGAAAAGCTCGTTCGAACCTGCCAAGGTTGCCAGTTCTACGCACGGCAGACGCACCTGCCAGCCTAGGAGCTCCAGACGATCCTGATCGCCTGGCCCTTCGCTGTCTGGGGACTCGACATCCTCGGACCGTTCAAAAAGGCACCCGGCGGCTTCACCCATCTTCTTGTCGCCGTCGATAATTTCACCAAGTGGATCGAGGCCGAGCCGGTGCCCAAGATCACTTCGACCCGAGCGGTCGGTTTCATCCGCAACATCATTTATCGGTTTGGGGCCCCAAACTCCATCATTACCGACAATGGGGCACAGTTCACCGGTTGACAATTCTGAAAATTCTGCGACGAGTACCACATTCGTCTGGACTTCGCCTCCGTAGCGCACCCAAGGACGAATGGGCAGGTCGAGCGGGCCAACGGAATGATCCTCGAAGGGCTGAAGCCGCGGGTTTACGACTCCATCAGGCAGGCGGCCGGATGATGGGTGAGCGAACTCCCGTCAATCCTTTGGGGTCTGCGAACGACCCCCAACAGAACCACCGGGTTCACACCGTACTTCATGACGTTCGGAGCAGAAGCGATGCTGCCGACCGACCTCGACTACGACTCTCCGCGAGTCTGAGCCTACGAGAGTCTGAGCCTACGACGGAGAAAGGTCGCAGAACGCGCTACAAGACGCTCTCGACCAGCTGCAAGAAGCGCGCGAAGTCGCCCTCCTACGATCCGCTAAGTATCAGCAAAGATTACGATGACTGCACGCTCGGCGCGTCAAGGGTCGGGCGCTGAACGTGGGAGACCTGGTGCTGAGAAGAGTGCAAACGAAAGCCGACCAGCACAAGCTGTCGCGCCCCTAGGAGGGACCCTTTGTAGTCAAGCGCGTCTTAAGACCCGGTGCTTACAAGCTAGCGACCGAGGATGGCTGAGAGCTCGAGAACGCATGGAACATTGAGAGCCTCCGAAGGTTCTACACCTAATAAAAACAGCTAAGTTCTTACAACTTACTCTCGCTTGTCATTTTTGGGTGTCGAGCCGTGGCGGTCTTGGCCACACCCCGCACCCGGGGCTACTTACCTCCGCCCTCTCGAGCGTCGAAACGTCCGACCTTGCTCATTGTTTTTCGATTTTTCTTATGCGGGGGCGCTGCTCTCTAGTGACCTTTACGTCGTCTCGTTTACGTCGTCTTCTTTTTTTTCTTTTCGCTGACTCATACTTCGTTTTCGTTTCCTCGGGGTCGGATCCCCGGCCCGCGCCAAGCTCGCAGGCGACCCCAGACGCGATAACCTTCGCGCGCTTTTTGTTCGAAGTCCTCGCGGCTACACTATCCACGATCGGGAATCGATGACGCTCCACAGCTGTATCGGGCCCGACGCCCAACCCTACGAGCTATACTCGACCTGTTCGTGTGATTGACGCCCAACGGGATGCGAAAAAGCAGCCACAAGCAGCGAAACGGGTTGGAAACTTGAGTCCGCGCTTTGTTTTCCCTGGGGTCGGATCCCCATTTTGTTTCTTCGGGGTCGGATCCTCGGCCCGCGCCGAGCTCGCGGGTGATCCCCGAACACGATAAACTTCGCACGCATTTTTGTTCGAAACCTCCACGCGGCTATACTATCTACAATCGGGAGCCGATGACGCTCTACGGCTGTATCGGGCCCGACACCCGACCCTACGAGCTGTACTCGACCCTTTTGTTTGATTGATGCCTAGCGGAGCGCGAAAAACAATCGCAACAAGCGAAGAGGGGTCAGAAACTCGAATTCAGTCATGCAATAATGATTTATCAATCGATATCTTTTATTACACGACGCTTTTTACAAGCCTAATTCTATACATAGGGGAACGAGCCGAACCGCTCGGCCAAGAAGTCCTCCGTCCTGAAGTCGGCGACGGCCTTCGCCCCAGGCTCCTGTATCTCTACCGAGATCGCATCCAGCTGCTCATCCGAGTAGCCGGATGCGAAGCCCTCGACGACCCTGCCGAAGTCCATGTCCGGGTAATGGGAACGAGCCAGGGCCAGGACTGTCGCGGACTCGTCCTCCAACGCCCTCATGATGACATCGGAGACGACCCTCGGAAGCTGATGCAGGGCATGCGTGAGGACCCCCGTCGGGACGGAATCCTCTGGCACGCCAGAGTACAACTTCCTCAAAAGACTCAAACCCGCCGACCTCAAGGTTTGAACTTCACCCGCCAAGCCTGCACTCAAGACCGTCAGCAAAACAACTCCGAACGACAAAGCAAAACAAGAAGGGGTCCGCCCTTACTGTCTCGTTCCTTTTCGGCGGCCTTAGCGGCTTGCCCTGCCCGATCGAGGCTCTTTCGGAGCCGCTCATTCCGGACTTGAGCCGCTGAGAGCTCCTCCTGGACTCCAACGGCCTCCTGGCGCGTCCGCTCGAGCTCCGCCGCTGCCTGCTCGACCTCGGACTGCAGCACGACCCGCTCCAACTTCAGGAGGCCGACCTGCTCGAAGAAACGGTCACGCTCCTCCTTGACGATGCGGATCGTCTGCTCTAAGGTCAAGCGGGCCCCCTCGGCGTGCTGATGAAGGAGCCCGAGGCGCCGCATCTCGGTGTCGTGCTCAGCAGCTTGACGACGAAGCCCTGCAACACAAGTTAAAATCCGACCCCGAAGTTGGACGAATACGATTCAACTTACCGACGACCGTGCGGTTGGCCTGCTCGAGGACCGTTGCGACCCGGGTAGCCCGGACGTCGGAAGCCGCTGCCTCCGCGCGCGCCTTGCTCGCTTCCTCGAGGGCGCCGCGG
>BCLF01000003.1:967498-979361 GCA_001602275.1 Zoysia japonica | reverse complement strand
GTGAGCACCCTTGTTACATGCGATGACAAGTAAAATATTAGATATCATTAGGTGCATAACTAATCGCACTCACATATCACTTCACACATTTAGGAAACGTCGCGGGAGATCAAGATCTAGCGCTGATCGCTCCGGAGTCGTCCGTCGCTGAAGATTTTTCTCTTGTTTGTGCTAACTCGCAGCAAACCGAAGGCAAGCCCCGGTGCATTACCCTGTTTTAAATTTTTACTTTATCACCATGTACTGTATAGCTAATGTATTGTGCATTAAATTGTAGGAGTTGTTTGGAACCCTAGAATGTATGATAGTACCAATTACTCTATTGAGTATATATTGGTACAGGTAACTCGATGTAGAGCTAGGCTATGAGTTCTAATCAACGGTAGAAGTCGAGTGAATGAGAAACCTCACTCACGAGATTTTAGGTTATACTTTAACCCACACTTGAATAAACCTGAGACCGGGCGGGGATAGAGTATAGAAAGGTTTGAGTAGGCTAGGCCTTCGCGGTGGTAGCCCCCGTCTGTGTCGGTTAAGGACCGATTCGAGTGTGACCCTGTTGAGCAAGTTTGAACTGTACCAGAGGCATACTGGGGACATGGGACCCAGGAAACTGACGTAGCTCGATACCGTAGTGGTTGGACGTAACCCTACCTCTCTTTCGGCGGGGAGTAGAGAAAAGCCTTGGATCTAACCATGGATGCACCCGGCGCGGTGATCGCATGGAGGACCATGTGCTTGGGAGAGGTGCGCGTCGGACCGACCCTAGGGTATTGTTGTGAAAGGTTGCCACGTGCGGCTTCTGGGAAGCGCGTACATGTCGTGTACTTCGGGTTTTTCCCAGCTGGTGTAAATCGATTATAATCGCTGCCCCTCACAGTAATGAGTACCGCTTGTTCACTGTGTCATGTCGTAGTAACAACTGGACTAATAATAATGATAATATGATTGTTTGCTTAGTTATAGAAAATTGTTTGGTAACCATGTCTGTTATAGTCTAAAGTGCAAATTAAATTTCATTTCGTGAACTTAACTTATCGCTAAAAGTTGAAAGTAAGGATCCATGTTAAAGCTATATTTTATGCAAATGGCCATCCCCTGAGTCAGCCTCTCATGCTTAGGAGTCGGCTGTAGTTGGCCATTTTTGGCGGGTAAGACTTGCTAAATAATTAGTACTCACGGTTTGGTGTTTCCTCTTTTTGTTGTGTGTGTATTTCTCCCTGCAGGTTGGTGTGGCTGTTGCGGCCAAGGAGTGTTGGAAGGTGAGGCTACTGCGAACTGGTCCTGTGAACCGGTTCCCTCCTCACCGAACTCCGGTCGCGAGGAGTGAAGCATGTCTTAGGGCAAGATATGTTTCATCATAGAAAACCGTCGTATCTCTTCTGTGTCACTTCCGCTATGTTTTAAAACTCTGTTTTAAACTTTGTCCTCTTAAGACTACTTGAACTTTATTGTAAGACCTAATCGGTTTCCCTATTTTATATTATCACTCGTGTTGTACTATTTGGGTATTGTTGCTCAATATCACCCGTATCGATCCTAGGCGAGCCGTCCAGTGTTTTGGGGCGGTTCTGCCACATTTCTCCGAGCCGGAGGACTGCCTCATGATCTTTGGCGGCCCCGTGGCCTACTGCGAATCCCGCGGCCGCCAGAAGAGGACCTGGCGCGAAGTTAACGCTGCCGACCCAGCAGTCCCTCGCTATCTCAAGTGGTCCGAGGTCCCGATCACCTTCGATCGAGCCGATCACCCAGACCACGTCCCGCAGCCCGGGCGCCTCTCGTTGGTGTTCGACCCCATCGTCAGCTCCGTGCGCCTATCGAAGGTGTTCATGGATGGAGGGAGCGCCCTCAACATCCTCTATGCTGACGCCTTCCGGGCGATGAAGCTGACGGAGGCCGACCTCTGTCTGACCCACGCTCCGTTTCACGGAGTCGTCCCCGGGGGCTACGCGACGCCCCTCGATCAGATCACGCTCCCAGTCACGTTCGGTGACCAGAGCAATTTTCGGACCGAGTCGCTCACCTTCGAGGTGGTCGACTTCACCGGCGCCTACCACGCCATCCTGGGCCGGCCATGCTACGCGAAGTTCATGGCCATCCCCAACTACGTCTACCTGAAGCTGAAGATGTCCGGGCCAAAGGGCGTCATCACGGTCTCGTCCCGCTTCCAACACGCTCTGGCATGTGAGCAGGAGAGCTTCGAGCTGGCCGCCGCCAAATCGGGCCCGGCCCGGCTGGACGTAATCCGCAAAGCAGAAGGGTCGGACCCAGCGCTCCACTCTAAACCCGCGTCGTCGACATCCTTCAAACCCGCCGACGACTCCAAGGAGGTCGCTCTCGACCCCGCCGACTCCATGGAATATCGAGAACCTCCGACGGTTCTACACTTAATAAAAACAGCTAAGTTCTTGTAACTTTGCTCTCGCTTTTTTTTATTTTGGGGTGCGAGCCATGGCCGTCCCGGCCACCCCCCGCACCCGGGGCTACTTACCTCCACCCTAGCCAGTGTCGAAACGATCGACCTCGTTTTTCGCTCGTCGTTTATCGATTTTTTGCGCCGGGGCGCCGCTCCCCGTTAACTCGTCACGTCTTTTCATCTTATTGTTTCCTCGGGGTCGGATCCCCGACCCGCGCCAAGCTCGCGGGTGACCCTCAAACGACAAACTTCGCGCGCGTTTTTCGTTCGAAGCCTTCCCGTGGCTAAACTATCTACGAATCGGGAGCTGATGACGCTCTACGGCTCTATCGGGTCCGACACCCGACCCTATGAGTTATACTCGGCCCATTCGTTTGATTGACGCCGGAGGGGGCGCGAAAAACAGACGCAGCACGCGAAGGAGGGTCGGAAATTCACATTCAAACTCAAAACTTCTCGAACAATATTGTTTGAATAGCACTTTATTAATACAATGACACTTTACATGTTTGGACCTATACATAGGGAAATGGCCCGAATCGCTCGAGCAGGAAGTCCTCCGTCTTGAAGTCGGCGACGGCCTTCGCCCCCGGCTCCTGCGTCTCCACCGAGATCGCGTCCAGCTGCTCGTCTGAGTAGCCCGACGCAAAGCCCTCGACGACCCTGCCGAGATCCGCATCCGAGTAATGGGAGCGGACCAGGGCCAAGGCTGTCGAGGACCCGTCCTCCAGCGCCCACATCATGACATTGGAGACGATCTTCGGGAGCTGCTGCAGAGCATGTGCGACGACCACCGTCGGGACGGAGTCCGGCACTCCGGAGTACAACCCCCCAAAGAGGTTCAGACCCTCCGATCTCAAGGTCTGAACCTCGCCCGCCAATCCTGCATTCCGAAACGTTAGCGGGAGACCAGGAACAACCAGCCCGACGCCGCCTCAACAAGAAGCTGGAGACCGGCAGCCCCAGCCCGCGCTTGTGGTACGCCAGGAAGCTGACGATCTTCCCTGGCGGCGGCGCGGGCACGACGTGGCCATAGCCAGCCACCTAGCCCGCCGACTCCTTCGGCGGGACCCTCCCAACGACGGTCCAACTCTCGAGCAGAGCGTCGTCGACGCACGATGGCTCCCACCCAGACATTTTGCAGGTGGCGGCGACGGAAGCGCGAACTACGGCGATCGCCGGACCTAGCGACGCTACGATGGAAAGCGGAGCTAACGAGCTCTTGCGCAAAGGACAAAGACAAAGCAAGGAAGCTGGGTGAAAACGCAAAGTTACCGCGCTCCTCCTTTTAAAGGGCCCGAGCAATTACTGCGCCTCCCACGATCGGCCGAGGAGTAACTGCTCGATCGAAGGGTCGTGCCCCAAGACACACCCCAGCAGTCCGCCCACGGCCCGCTGACGAGCGGGCCCGGGCCGCATCTTGTCGCCTCCGCCGCGGACAGGACGGTAACAATTACTCCGACGAGACGGTTGCCAGAGCACGTCTGGCAGGCGACGTGACGCGGGCGCGCGAACCGCCACACCCACGACACCGTCCGATCGAATTCAAATCAACCGCTCGGATCGACCGGCGGTTCAAATTCCTGGGCGGTCCGATTGCCCTCCGCATGGAGGCACGGGAGCCGTCCGATCCCCGTAACCGTAACGGGGGATTCGAATAAGGGGAGGCAACCGAACGAAGCCCCCCACGATCGGCTAGCTGACAGCCGAGGCCACCGGGCCAAACCGAACGTTCGAGCGCTGATCATGGCCAAGCCTAGGCGCGACACTGATCATGGGCAGGAACCGCATCGAACCGGTCCGACCTAGGCGTCTTACCGAACGAAAGACCGAGAACGACCTCGGCCCGACCTCGAAGGCCGGAACGATGCGTGCACGCAGAACGAAACCCCTAACAATCGGCTGACTGATAGCCGAGGCCATCGGGCCAATTCGAACGATTGTACGCTGATCATGGCCCTGGCCTAGGCGTGACGACGATCATGGGCAAGGACCGCGTCGAAACCGGCCCTTCCCAGTCATTTCGTTGGATGAAAAAACCGAGGCCAGCCTCGGTCCCACCCCGGACGTCGGCGCTATGCCCAGTCGGCCCTCCGGATCGCCTCTAGACTCGGGGGCTGGGCCCACAGAACGAAACCCCTAACGATCGGCTGACCGACAGCCGAGGCCCTCGGGCCCATTCAACCAATCGGACGCTGATCATGGCCTCGGCCTAGGCGTAACGCCGACTACAGATAGGGGTCGCGTCGAAACCGGCCCCTCTCGGGCGCCTTACCAAGTATGAAAATCGAGACCAACCTCGGTCTGACCTCGACCGTCGGCACGATGCCCAGCCGGTTCCCCGGATCGCCTCCTAGGCTCGGGGGCCGAGCCAGCGGAACGGCTTCGACACGATCGACCATCGATGAATGATTGTCCGCGCAACGTTTCAGCCCACGACCGACCCTCCGGATCGCTCGAGGGCTCTGGGGCTACGCCCTACGGGCGCGCTCGCGCGCCCCCGTAGGAGCACAACAAACCTCAGAAACAGCCAGCTCGACGCCGCCTCAACCAGAGATCGCGCACGGCGTCAGGCTCGGGGGCTACTGTCGGCATCACGTATCCCGGGTACCTAACAGATCGCGCCCGGACGCGCAAGATCAGGGGTCGGGCGCTCACGTGTTCCAACCCTCCCCAACGGCGATCTACGGCGGTCACGCCTTATCCGCGCGGGCACGCAAAGACCCCGGCCTCCGGAGGCCGACCCTCGGGGAGCGACCCCTGGAGGGTAGGTACCACGTTAGGGTACATTTACTCTGATGGCCAGCTGCCATCCGTCCTGACAGGACGGGACGACATTCACCACGGCGACACTCCAGCAGAAAGCTGCGACGGCTACCGTACAAGACATGACAGCACTGTAGCCGGCACAGTGCCGCCGGACGAGCATCACTGTACCCGCCGCTGCGCACGACACGACGGGTCACGACCATGCCTGAACGGAACGAAATGATGGCAACAGCGACGGAAGGGCCCACCTATCGACGAGACGGCAGGATCGTGTGGGACCCACCACTCGTAACCCCAGGGCCCCTCCTATATAAAGAGAGGCCCGGGGAGCGATAGGAACAACGACTACATCCCCACGGACCAACATCACCTCAAGTAACAGTCACAAACACACGAAAGACAACCTCAAGCTCCGTTAGAGCCCAAGGGTCCTTGCATCCTTCCGAGCAAGCACCCCCACTCGCCCATATTCCGGATTCTCTCGCGAAGAGAGGATCCTGTCTCGTAACATTACCATCGAGATAATCCGCTCCCTGGACGTAGGGTATTACACCGTTCGAGGTGGCCCGAACCAGGTAAAAAACCCCATGAGTCTTCCTTAGACTGGGCTATATCGAATCCGAAGGCACACCACCCCCTCGATCGTATATTTACTGTGCCGGTGGTCAGAACGCCGACAATTCTACTATCCTTTGCCAAAAACGTACTGTGGTGCGCTTGCTAATCTGAATTGGCGAGCAGCAATGACAGATGAGTACTCTGCTCTTCTGGCTAACAATACATGGGACCTGGTGCCGCGCCCCTCTGGTGTTAACATTGTGATGGCTCACTTGAACGCTACAAGGCACGATGGGTACTTCATGGATTTACACAACAGCCTGGTGTTGATTTTGAAGAGATATTCAGTCCCGTGATGAAGCCTGCAACCATCCGTACAGTTCTCTCTTTGGCTCTCTCCCATGATTGGCCTATTCATTGGCTCGATGTGAAAAATGCTTTTTTGAACGGCACCTTAACTGAAACAGTGTTTTGTGAGCGACAATCTGGTTTTATTGACCCTGCACGTCCCGACCATGTATGTCATCTCAACAAATCACTGTATGACTGATGCAAGCCCCTCGTGCCTGGTACAGTCGCTTTGCTTCTCACATCCTGAAGCTTGGTTTTGTTGGAGCTCGGTCTGACACATCACTCTTTGTTTATCGGCATGGTTCAGACACTGTTTACTTGCTACTTTATGTGGATGACATCATCTTGACAGCCTCCTCTACTCCGCTGCTGCGTCGGGTTATTGATGCTCTCACTGCATAATTCTCTATAAAGGATCTTGGCAATCTTCATCATTTTTTGGGTGTCTCTGTTACTCGCCGTGGTGATGGTTTGTTTCTCTCTCAGCAGCAGTATATACTCGACATTATTGCTCATGCTGGTATGTCTGATTGTAAGCTATGCAACACCCCTATTGACACCGGTGCCAAGCTCTTTGGTGATGGTCCTCCAGTTTCTGATGCTACTTATTATCATGGTCTTGCTGGTGCTCTTCAGTATCTGACATTCACTCGTCCAGATATTTCTTATGCGATGCAGCAGGTTTGTCTCTATATGCACGACCCACGCTAGCCTCACCTTGCCTTGGTCAAACGCATTCTTCGGTATCTTCGTGGCACTCTTGATTATGGTCTTCAGCTACATCGTACTCATGTTACGGATTTGGTTGCCTACTCTGATGCTGATTGGGGTAGTTATCTTGACACTCGTCGCTCCACCTCTGGTTATGGGGTGTTTCTGGGTGACAACCTTATTTCATGGTCATCTAAGCGGCAGACCACTGTTTCTCGCTCTAGTACAGAGGCTGAGTATCGTGCTGTAGCTAATGCTGTAGCTGAGACCTGCTGGTTGCATCAGTTGCTAGAGGAGCTCCACTCTCCACTGCGGCGTGCCACTCTTGTTTATTGTGATGTCAGTGCTGTCTATCTCTCGACGAACCCGGTGCAACATCAGTGCACTAAACACATCGAGATTGATTTGCACTTTGTACGTGATAAGGTTGCTGCTGGACATCGAGTTCTTCATGTGACGACCTCCTCTCAGTATGCGGATATC
Source organism: Zoysia japonica (assembly GCA_001602275.1). NCBI lineage: Eukaryota > Viridiplantae > Streptophyta > Magnoliopsida > Poales > Poaceae > Zoysia > Zoysia japonica. The sequence continues at coordinate 972,073 of BCLF01000003.1, read as the reverse complement.
TTTACTAAAGGACTCCCTACTTCGGTCTTCACCGAGTTTCGCTCCAGTCTGGACGTCATCTCCGTGGCTGATGATCGACGCTCTGACTGCGGGGGCGTGTTAGACGCTTCGTTTACTAGCCAAACTCTTCGTCTACAGAACTATGCATGCATGCATACAATGCTTGACTCTTTGGTTCTCTCTTGAGCATTACTTCTATGAACCGGTTGCCTATATATGTAATGCACTGCTAATCTAATGTATTATTCCAAAATTATTCTACTATCACTAGCTACCGCAAACCTGCGATGTCCTAGACAACCTGGACCGTCGTTTTCCAGGTGTAGGTGGTATCGATACGCCATAGTTCACGTAGTTTATGCTAGTGCAGGACGTGGCGATCCGCCTTTATTTTCATGGTACCTAGATACAAAGAGGCATGAAGAATGTATTTCGTCTCATAGTGGTACTATTATTGGTTTTATAGCGTCATGCAGTGGCGGAGCGTGAATCTAAATAGAGGGGGGCCGACTGCTACAGTAGCTTCTTTCATAAACAGCGAGGTAAGGAAGGAAAAATTGAAGCAGATCACTTTCATGTGCTGTCATCAATCAATCTTTATGTTTTTTATCTTGATTTTACACTTTTTACCATTGCAGTGCACTAATTTCTTAAAGAAAATTCCTAAATCAAGGGGGGGCCGAGGCCCAGTTTGGCCTCCATGAGGCTCCGCCCTGGCGTCATGCATCTCAGCTCAACCTGTGAATAATATCTTTCTCAACAAAACATGTGAATATGGAGCATCGTACTGCTTAGTAGAATTTTAGGGTGAATTTGACATTATAATTTTATAAACTTTGAAATATGACATTCATGTGTCAACGACAGATAAGACCTTACAAGTGAATGACACGTGAGCCCGAATATTATATTTTAAATTTTACAAAATTGTAATAGCATGTATCAAATTAATGCTAGATTTTATTTTAAGAGTTAGCTGCAAAGGAAATACTACTACTAGTAGTAGACTGAGTCTTTTGTGTGTCGGTGTTTTCTTACGGTTCCAAATTTTTTCCGCCACATGCATGACTGACGGCCCAAAAGTTCTGCCGCGCAGGGCGGACAGGCGTCCGACCGCGACCAGGGACAGGAAATCCATCGCGCGTACCACTTGCCCCTGCCCGGCACCATGCCACTCCATACTCACTGTGTGCCACTATTCCAAGTCCTAACCAAGACCAATCATGCAAGCATGCCTAACACTCTTGACCTTCTCCACCGCCGAGCTCCTAAAGTTGTTACCGGATCTAAAGCCAGTGGAATCTTGCACCAAAAGTTGGGTAGGGTTAAGCTAATGCAATGATCATTTCACCAGCATGACCCTAGAAACGGGGGCATGCACTAGGTAGGCCTGAGAATGATCGAGATGCACTCATACATTATCATGTACCAAGTCAAAAATTGTAAAGCTATTTTTATTGTTGTACACTTTTCTTCAGTTTTTATTCTGACTTTTGTTGCCTCTTAGTCTTAGGCTCACCTTTTGTTCCTAGTATCGAGACAATATATATAGGGCACATTCAACTAATTCCTTATGTGGTATATGGTGGCAAGTTAGGTACGTACTAAAATTCATTTTGCCCATATATCACTAGTAAAGCATACCCACCTCGATTTCATAGCTACGACAATGTGGCAGCGAAACATTCAAACATAATTTGCATCTAATGTTACCCCTCCAAACCTTTTAATAAAAAAGCTATTTTTTAAAAAAATGATAAGATTTTGAAAGCTTCGTGTTTTTTTGAATTAAAGAGGTTTGAAGGGTAATTTTACACCCCTAATCTCTATTCTGGTCTTTGTTACAAAAAAAAACATCAGTCGTAGGTTATAATATATGACAATATTGAGGCACTTGTGACATGTTTACTGTTCATCATGGAATATTAAAGGTCTTGAAACTCTAAGAGTTAAAGAAACAGGAGTAATACTGCTGTGATGCAAAGATACTAATATACTATAAAAGTTAAAGAAAGAGAAGTAAAAGAAACGGCACTGACGTAGCGGCCTTAGTGACATACAGTATACGTATAACAAAAGCATATCTGATTAAACTGACCAAGCATGCATTTTCTTTATCAAAGGCGGAGCTTCGCGTCGACGATGCGACAGGTGCATTTGCCGTGGACTGTCCGCGAGGAAGAAGACGAGAGAATCGACACAGAAAAATAATGCCGCATGAGTCATTGTAAACTTTGGCTCGTTGTCGGGATTATCATTTGCATCGCTCATGATTGTGCTACATATACAATGCCACTAATTTGAGCCCGTGTGCACAACTAAAAGAAAAGGGCGAGTGTCGTACCCATTTTTGGGATATTCTATGAGCATCGTATTCATTTCTGCAACAGTAATTAGCACGCACGTGCATCGTGAATACATAGCACATACCAATAATATTACATTTATTATCCCAAATAGAGTCTTACACTCAAGACTTAGATTATAAGCCAGCGAGGTGCACCTAGACAACCTCGCACAGTCATTACATAAAAAGAGAAAGACAAGAAGCAAAAACTACATGCAAACTTACGCGCAGAACGGTCCTACTCATCACCATCGAGGCCAGCACCATCTTCTTCTTCATCTGAGCGACAACTGCAAGAGGTGAGCACAAGAGTACTCAGCAAGTCTTAACCCCGTATTTAGCTGTATTCATATTTACAAAACCGACAAGAAAAAGCTATGGTTTCTTTTTAGCGAAAAGCGTTTTTATGCAGGCTTCTCTACAGATGAGTTTTTAAAACAGGATTGAAGTGTCCCTGCTCTATCAGTATTTTAAGGGTTGGACCTGGGGGAGGAGTCACATTTCTCGCCAATTCCCAAATTTTAACTAGATGGGCCTCCACTATCCCAACCAGACACTTTTCAAAACACGGATAGCTACACCCACTCACACCATTAAAGAAGTGATCAAGACTAATCATTGTGAGCCCAAGCTGTAGTGTGTCAATACCATAACAACGGCTATTCTGGATAGATTATACACTCTGCAGAGGTTGTACACTGTACCCACAGGCTATGCTCCTCTTGATCAACAGAGTCACATAACGTTCACCTCAATGCACACCAAGGTGTCCATAAAGTCCGCCTCAAGATGCAAACAAAGGTCATCTCTCGGAGTTTTCCATGTCACTGATGACGCGATAACACATTTCCGTAGCCAGACCGTGGGTTTAGGTCATCCACGTCTACTCCCTGGGACCTACACACAGACGGTTAATTATGAAAATCAAGGGGCTATACCGGTGGGTAGTACGATCCCATGGCGCGGGCTATTGCTGTAACCGAAGACCGAAGCGTAAGCATCTCACGTCTGCTCCTGCGACTTGTGTACACCCGACCGTCTTAGGAGTCAAAGTAGACGACCAAGGGGGTGCAGCGAGTCCCACCCAGACAGGTTCTGTGGTTGCACGAAATCACTACGCTGAGGTCTGATGAACCGGTCCTTATATGGCAGGCGCGGCGCTCGTCCACGACAGGTGGACTAGTCCGAAGCCTACACACAGCACACAGCTCTAGCCAAAAACATTATCCCTTCCCATCACCTATCACTAGTTTTCTCTATGTCTCATCTCACTTTATTTGACACACTCCTTCAAACTCTTGTAACTCATTTGATAAGTGATGGTCATGTATATTGAATGATGAAGCATAGCTTCTTGTGAGTGTTCCTAAGCATTCTAGTTCAAGACAACTTTTCCTGCATTAAATTATTTAATGACGAAATTCCTACGCTTAACAAGGTTCGATTGACGACCCGGTATCAAGGTGGTATTTATACCTATGAAAAGCAAGTTACTGATATAAATATAAATACGTGTATAGCAAATCAAATTGGTTTATAACTAAACAATGTTTTGAACATATAGCTACGAACATGCAAGCATACGGGTTCCGTAGGTGCGTAGCAAAAAACTAGGAGCAAAATGGTCAAAAAATTAGGACTTTAACTTCGAAAACGTCCTCGGGCTCTTCCTCGTATTCCGGGTCGTCAGGCTCTTCGTCTCCGAGCGCTTCATCGTCTACACGAGAAAACAATAGAAAGTAAATAAATAAATTTATACAAGAAAGAACACAAAATGAAGATCGAATAGAAACCAAATTAATAGAAAGTTATCGTTGAGTGTCTTTATAAGGTAGAGCTCGGGTTTATGGTTCTAACGGTGCAAAGATCTCGATAAACGGAGGTAATATGTGAAATAGTGGTAAAAATAAGATGTAAGGGTCTTTTTGTAATTTTCTAAAAATTGGAGGACTAATGTACAAATTTATGGTGACAAAAAGGGCTTCTTAAGTGGATTTTTAATGTGTATGGCTGTATTTGTAAAGTAGAGATTTTTCTTGGAATTTTTGAGAATTTATTTGGACTTAAAATGGTCTAGGAATAAATTTCTGTGTACACTGAAGTGGGTGGCCGTAGCAATTTTGGCTGTGTGGCTGACGTGTGGGCCCGGGTCCCACTGGTCAGTGAGTGCGGGCGGCGGCCGGCTGTTGCGTGGGCCCGAAATCCAGCGCTGCGCGCGGGCCGTCCAC
>BCLF01000003.1:953799-966321 GCA_001602275.1 Zoysia japonica | reverse complement strand
GACGGGACGAGGCTCGCCAGCGCGGCGCGGCATCGGCTCGGGGAAGAAGACGCTTCCCCGAGCGGGCCGTCCGTCGCGCTAGCCCGTGCGCGCACGCGGCCCAACTGGGGAAAAGAAAGGGGGAGGGGGAGCAGTGCGGCTGGGCCGGGGCCGAGAGGCGAGGCGGTGGGGCTGAGCGGAAGGCGGCCCACGTGGAGATATTTTTTTTTGAAAGCAAAGCAACTCCAAATTCGAATAAATTCAAATAATTTCGAATAAATTTCGATAAATTCGAAAAAAAAATTCCACTCAAGCCCATATCAAGATTCGAATTTTAAATTTGAAAATTTTTCTTTTTGAATCTATTCATTATATGAGGTTTTTCGTTAAAATAAAATAAAAGAAAAGTGTATAAAGAGAAAAAATCGCAAGAAAAATTTATTATTTCCGACTCAAAATTTTGAGGGTATCACAGCAAGAGAATACCAACAAAAACATGCATCTTTTTCGCTTAGAGTGTAGTGGGGTGCTTGAACCTATGACCCTGATCGTGCAGCATGTATCATTATTCGCACGATAGAGTGCCCCACTCATGTTAGCACTTTTACGGAAACGCTAAGATACGATCTGTCGCAAAAAATTTGCAGATCTGGTTTCATAGAGAATCAGTACACTAACACAACTATAAACAATACAGTAATGTCTCCTCCTAGAGTACTCATCTATTGAGTAGTTTTAAAATCAACAATGATTGTTAGTAATCCTGCTTTTATGTTTTGTCGTTAATAGCTTTTACTATTTGGCTATGCTATGTGATGTGCGCTTTAATAAGCATTAGCATATCAAAGTGCTGTTTTTATAAGTATGTTTGTGCATGAACACTAGTTTCCTCGTCACCCAACAAGGCCCACACAACGAAAAGTAAGTCTAAACAATAAACATAATTTTGTACTTGTATACTGAAGTATAGTAGCTTTTCAACCAAGAGTCAGCGTCATTTTCCTGCTAAAAAATGTATCTGATTAAAGTGTGCAATAATTCTAGTATCTTCGATGACATGCACATCATCGTGCAGAGTAAACAATTCAATCATTATGCAGAGTAAACAATTCAAGCACGTCAGAAAGAGAGTTAAAAAGCTACTCCCTATGTTCATTCTACAATTCAAATTTTATTCGCAAATAATTGTCATTATCACTTACCGATATACCAATAAATCTCTATTTCTCTCTCTTATTGTTTTCAATGCATGATAACCATTTTACTTCTAATTTATCCCTATGTCCAAAGCTAAATTGATAATTATTTCTGAACACAGGAATTATACTCTACTAACAAGTGAGAGGTTTTTGTGTTGAAAAGGAAGATAGACCAAGACCCTTGCCGGTCACCCTCAGTTTGCTTATTTGACCCATAACTCACCACAACATGCATGATCCACCGGCTGTAAACTTGTAACGCTTTCGTCATCTTCTGTTAATCACAATTTTCTCTTTGGATCAACTTAAGAGATAAGTATCGAAAGCAACATAGCAGCAGAACATATACTGCTCCAACTGGCGATATACCATTGGTACTTATGTCAATTAGATGCTTGCTAACTGGAGGGATCCTTTCCTATTCCAGTGGATGTGTGATGCGACGTGAAAATGATACGAGTTAGGAGTACAACACAACCAACGATTTAGAGTTTTTTGGGCAAATAAAGAGAAACAGACGAACAAGGAACAGAACACAATCGATGTCACGGCCCGACACATAACGATGCGCCGGCAAATCATTCTCGGCAGAGTGGGGGACCGATGGAAAGAATTACTACTAGCTTGATTCGCTAAGGAAAGGCGCCCCGGCCGGCGGCCGGCCGGCCCGTAGCTACGAGAACCAAAGCGGCCAACAAAGTGCGCCGCGCCCTAAAATTCCCTGCTCCATCGATAGATACCTCGAGTGTGCCCCAAAAGCCAAATCAGGGGCATGCTACTTAAATCGGGGTTTATCCCGATACTTCTCTCAGCGCAGATGGTTGATAACTACAAGTCGTCTGCATTAATATAGAAGTGGGTCTCGCAACGAGAACCGTTGACACTAATCATTATGTGCAGCATGTGCGATGTTTACAGACGACATGCAATGTAGGAGGAATCTGTTTTGGCGATCGTTCCTCCCAGTTCCTTCCAGAAACTCACTTCGCGAAGAAGCTATTGCTACGACGTAAGTGCGGATCACTTTGTTTTCTGATCGATGTTACTGATGTATGGCTGCAACTGTCTGTAATTATGTTGGATGTATGCTCTTCGTCCTAATATTATCATATGCTATCCTACAGATTATTAAGAAGCTTAATTAAGCAACAAATCCTTGAAGCAGAAGTTACTGGAAAAGACCAAGCAGACAACATAACACAGAGCTAGATGTAAGAGAAACATGCCGAGAACTCTCAGATTAATAAAGCTAGATCCATGCGAGAGAGTTCGGCTGTCGGCCGGGTACATGTCCCTGTCACTTCTCCAATGGCGACTAGCTGTTCCCTTCCCCAGAAACAAGGCGTGCGGACAGAGCATGTTGCTCTTGGATCGCGGCGCGAGCAGCCTTATGGTCAGCAATGGCCGCTTGCCCCGTGCGGCCCATTCTCGCCAAATTCCGTGGAAACCTTTGGCTGCGCGCGGCTTTTCTTGGCGACGAAGCTTTTCTTGGCGACGAAGATTTTACTATCACCTTGTCAGTGGTTCGGCGCCCAAAGTTCAACTGCACCGGCCGGCCGTAGGGTGTGTGCAGCTAGTGTAGCCTTGTTTCGACGTCAGGGTTATGGGTACGTGGAAATTCCTTCCGTCACTGCCAGTGCCATGAGATGAAGATTTTTCCAAAACCGCACTTAGCACGTTTCGTGTTAAGAGAGAAGAAAGAGAACAATAACCATGACATGAAGATTAGGGCAACTTGTCTATGTGCGTTGAAGGTGGTCAAACCAAAAATATTCTACACTAGGTGTACTATTCAACAACTGAATTTTTTATTCAGAGCGTGCGTTTGAGAGAGTAATTCATGTTAAAGTGAATAATTTTCTATGTGTTGTTGTAACTTTGTAATCCAATATATGACACTGAACGCGTGGTCTAAGTTGTAAAAAGGGCCACAAATTCCTTCCATTTTTGCCTCACTCTTTTACCATGTTAGGACTTGGGATTCTTCAAAGGAGATATTGATGCAACGTTCATTAGAAAGAAGAGCATTATATTTTGAGTGAACAAAATCTAGGGTAATTTTTAGCTACAGCAATGGACGAGATGAGTAGGCTGCCGATGCATCAAAGATGGGAAACAACAATCAACTAGATGACAAGCGCTATGGTGACGGTAATATAGGGGTATAATACGTGCAGTTAAAGTTAACCTTTGAACCTATTTAGTTAAAAAAATTAAGTTTTCTAAAAGGGGAGGTGATTTTGAAAACTTAGTTCAGTTTTCTGAACGAGATATGTTTAGAGGTTAACCTAATAGTCAGTACTTTACACCCTTGTACGGCAAGAAAGTTGAGTATGAGTCGAAGTTGATGAAGAATTTGGTTCTTCTCTCCGGAAGGGATCAAAGCATTCACACAGGACGCTTTCAGAAAACCTTGTTTCATTCTCTCAGTGCTAGATCTTGATTTGTTCAATTACACAAATAGCTTTCTCTTCTGCATCAGTTTTATAAAAAAAATAACATGTTTTTTTTTTTAAATTGCACTACGTGTGCAATTGTAACTGTTACATAGACCCCCGAAATGGGTCCGATGCCGGGCCGCTGTCTGTGATAGCGTCATGTAACGATACTGAGGAACCATTTGATGGCCAGCTCACCCAACAAAAGCCACATGCTCTGCTAGCCGTCGGTGCCCTCGAATGGAAATGTTCTTGCCGATCCATCTCGCGCGCGCGACCAGAGAAACATCATGTTCTCAGCGCAACCGAGTCGTTCTTGACCGCGCGCGCAGGCCAACTAGCACTGCCGTTTTCTGCCTCACCGGGCGACCTGCAAAAAGGACCAAAAACTTCTGTGCAGATCCAGAATCCGCCCGTGCGGCGCGGCGGGGTCACGGTGCCCGGTGCCGGTGGATCCGGCAAACCGTGCAGCGGTTCGCAGGACGAGACGAGACGCCCCCGGCTGGCCGGCTCCCGCGGCGGGACAGGGATTGGGACATGCATGGACTGGTGGCCTCGATCGACCGTGTGCTGTCCTGCAGGCACCTAGCATCGGGTGCTGGGTGTGTCGCCGCGGCGCGGGACACTGCGGCACGACACGACTCGCTTTCCAGCTTCGACTGCTTTTGCCGAGGGGTGTTTGTTTGCGTGGCTGACTCACCGCCCTGGTCATGCCTGCACGCTCGTGTCCCCATCATTTTTTTACGGGCACTACGTAACACGCTGGTGTCTTTGTATGGCCGAAGTCAATCTCCGTTGCAGCATCGCAGCAAGCTGCCAAGCCCTTTTATCCGGCCGCGTTTTCAGAGGAAACTTCTGGCCGTGTTCCACTACGACGCGCATGCCGCTGAACTGCTGCTGCTGATGCTGGGAAGGTTTTAATAGTGTGAACTGCTGGCCGTGTTCCACTACGACGCGCATGCCGCTGAACTGCCGCTGAAAATTTTATAGCGTGAGGTTTTAATTTTATGGTCTAACCTTAAACTTACTAAAACAAGTAAAAAAAATCATAATTTTAAAGTTACTAGATTAGTTGTATATATAATAATAGAGTGATAAATTGTGCTGAGTGGATAAACTATTAGATTTCCACGTTGATCGCGTATTTTTTCTATATCAAACGATGCGATTCGTGAGTTTCTGTAAAGTTTGCGTACTTGATTTGCGGCTAACTATATGAACTGGTTCGCGGCGGAACAATACCCGCTCCACTTGATGACCAGCCGCCCGTACTGTGGACTTTGACAGTGTGAGTGATGTCTGGGTTGGTGTGCTTACGAGGGTAGGGGACGCAAAGTTCATTCCCCTCCCTGGGAGGATGACAACTGCGCATAAAAAAAATTGTACTGAAAAGGAGTTGTCAAGTTTGAATTTTGGGAGTAGGACTGCTTGACCAGAAAGCGTCATGTGTGGCCGTGCGGGTGAATGCGGGTGGCCAAGCTTTTACCACGACGGCTCGGTTCGATCCACCAAACCAGGAATGTCGAAGCAGGCCATCGCCGTGTCGAATAAGCAGGCCTGAGCAGACGGCCCAAAAGAACTGGTATGTTGCCTCCTGGTCCAATACGTTAACGTGGGTTACCATCTCTCACGAACTAGCCCGTCCGCATTTTGGGCCCTATGGCCTGCTACGGCGTCAGGCCTGCAGGCACCAGGTTCTGCATCAAATAAAGCACAAGCTCAATTTGAAAAATGAAAAGTCTGAAACCATCATAAGGCGGCAACAAAATCCTGTATGATTTCTGAATGTATAACCACATTAAGAATATGCACTATTTACCATCATATGGCATGTGGACCAGTTTTTGAATTTGTAAAAGTAAATCATGTGTGATTTCTTTTTATATATACTCTAATGCTTGTGCTCCGCTACGGATTAAACAATTTACACAATACCCACAGTGAGTATTACGAAGTGGATATTGTGTAAATTGTTTAATCCATAGCGAAACACTAGGCAATTGATAATTTAAGAGTCATTTCGTTGGGATTCGACAATTTGACACACTGACTCACAGTCATACACTCAGATGGTCACTGTGTCATTCACACAAGTGTGTCAAATTATTAAAACCACCACGAAACGAGTCTTAAATTGTCAAAAAAAATCCTCACTGTGCTATAAACGACAAATTGACGCAACAATTTAATCTTTGTTCACACCATTTATTAGCATATAAAGCTTTCATCAATTATACGTCAACATTTAGTACACAAACTGATCCATGATTTTATTTATGCAAACACAGGTTAGGCATAATCATGTTTTTCATTTTCATTATTTAGAGCAAATTACAAAAATTGTAGAGAAAAAGAGAAGGATAGAATCCAAGTCATGCTTTCAGCCAGTAATGCCCAGCTCCTACTTTATTAACACCTACAAGTAAATTTCTGAGCTTTGAGTGAGGCCCCAATCAATACACAAGAGCCTTTGATGGGGACGACTCCACTTCATAGTCCAATGTGTTCATGTGCACCAGCTGTATGCCAATCAAACCTTGTCATTATCTCAGTACATGTGCAGAAAAGAACATTAGTTAATCAGGATAGCAATACTGAATAGAAAATACCTCGAGATCCTCATATTGTGATATTGAAACATCACCACGATGAAAATATCTGACAGCGGATGGTAGTAGATGATAAAATCCAATGTTCGCATCACTGTCATAGTGTAATAGCCAAGGAATCATCTTGTCGGGATCACTTACCCCGAGTATCTAACAGTTCGTGCTCGTACGCGTAAAGCCTCGAATCAAAGGTCGGACGACAGCGAGCTCCGACCCCCAAAGCAACGATCTACGACAGCTATGTCTTAGCTGCGCTAAGACTCGCGGAGACTACCTCCGAAAACCGACCCATCAGAGAGCGACCCCTGGGGTAGGTGCCGCATTATGGCACATTTACTCCGGTGGTCAACCGCCATCCGTCCGGACGGGACGGAACGGGATTCACCACAGCGACACTTCAGCAAAAAGCTGCAACGGCTGCTGGACAAGACCCGGTGGCACTGTAGCTGACACAACAGTGGCGGACGGGCGCTACAGTGCCCGCCGCTGCGTGCGACGCGACGGGTCACGACCGCGTATGGGCAAAGCAAATAATGGCAACGACAGCGGAAGGGCCCACCTGTCGGCGAGGCAGTAGGATCGCGTAGAGCCCACCATCTGTAGCCCCGAACCTCTCTCCTATATAAAAAGAGACCCGGGGAGCGATAGAGAAAAAACGACACAAGATTACAAAACCACAAAGAACAAACCAACGAACTCCACTAGAGCTCAGGGTTCTCGCATCCCTTCGGGCGAGCACCCCACTCATTCACGTTCCGATCACCCTCCACCCGTTCCCGGATCCTCTTGCGAAGAGAGAATCCAGCCTTTGTAACATTATCATCGAGATAATCCGCTCTCTGAACGTAGGGTATTACACCGCTCGAGGTGGCTCGAACCAGATAAAAAACCCCTCTGAGTCTTTCTTAGACTAGACCACATCGAATACGAAGGCGCACTGCCCCCACGATCGTATACTTTTACTGTGCCGGTGGTCAGAACGCGACACATCTCAGCCATAAGAACTGAAGCTACGCTATGCATCCGTGATTCCTACTGCAACTTGCATCATTCGATTTTCTTTCAGTAAACCAACAAACAGAACAATGCTCTATAAAGCAATATGTATCATATTTCTTGACAAAGCAAAACATTTCAGATTTGCTAAACTACCAAGATATTGTCAAGTGTCATTGTGCTTAACTTTTTCAAGCCATCAAACATGACCTTTTCTAGTGGCCAATTCTAGAATTAACCAAACATTTTCAGTATTCATGACTACTCTGCAGCTGAAATGGTGGTCTGAAACTGTAAAAAAGCTAGAGGAAATCAATTGCTCATCATGATCATCTCAGTTTGGAGACAGCATGAGCTTTCTCAGTGTAACCGAAGTTCTGCAATCTTGGTCAAGTTCCCTGCCATCCAAATAACAACAAAGACTTTGACTAAGACATACAATACTTGGTGGCAGCAGCGAAGGAAATATGATAGCTGCAAGAAAAAACGAAACCTTGAGAAAAAGCAAATTAAAGAAAAAAATGGCACCAACACAAATATGCTTTCAAAGTTTTCAAACCTATGAACTGTAACATAAAATTATCTGATGCTTGTTTTCCTTTCATGAGTAGACATGGTTGTTGTTCCATAAGCATAAACCTGCACATTAATATTATACTATCTCCGTTCCTAAATTTTTGTCACTTTTGATTTTTTAGATTTTATGTTTGACTCTTCATTTTATTCGAAAAAATTATAAAAATATAATTTATCGAACAAGTGTGGTATCAGATTGTTTCTATCGAACAAGTGTCATATCAAAGATTGTTTCTATTGAAACAATGTGCAAAAGTAGTAACATGCCGTCCATTCAATGTACAATATGCATCTATCACCGTCTAAAATATCTACTAGGCTGCTTTTTTTATAAAAAAAATGAAATCAGAATGTTATTAATGAAAAAGTTTCTGTGACCGGGGCTGGTCCCATGCCTTAGAGAAATCGGGTTACGACTGTCCTTTTATGGTTGCTTCGTCATCCGTTGGTTCTCGAATGTTTGCGATGTATGAAGTGTCAGATCCCCAAAATTTCGACAGTGAGATGGCATTTGACCGTCTAAGGCTGCCAGTACATTCATCGTTTCAACAGCACATCGATGTGTTCGATGTGCTTATTGGTGGAGGCTCAAAAAACTTCAAAGCTTCCTCCTCGAAGAAGAAGGAATCGGCTTAAGTTGCAACCTCTTGTCTCCTCTCAGTTGCGGTGGTCTATCGTGGGGCTGCTCCGATTGCCGGTGACGAATGTGATCGGGAAATTTTTACATAGATCCATATGTAATCTTTTAGCTCAGGGTAATCCTTGTAAGTATACCAAACTTTTCTATGAATTAATGCAACCCGGTTTAAAAAAAAACAGTCGTGGGTCTCTGTTCCTACGGAGAACATAATAAAAATATATCCGAGACAGCATCGCTTGACAGGAAGGCGAACCAGAGCTCACGTAGTTTTCGTTGTGAGCCGAGCTATTGTATGGCCTCGCCTCCTGAACATAAGTTTCGGCCTCATGTTTCAACCACGTCGAGGCACAAAGGAGGCAAAACCGCACAGGTGGGGCACGGTACCCTTGCATGTGTCACCCCCTACTACCATTTCAATTGCCCAATGTTCAGGGAAAAACATTAGCTGCAACTGAGCTGATGAAATCCGACAGACAACACAGCTTATTAACATCGCCCAGGTTTTCAGGCAAGAACATGAGCGGCAGAAGAACTGATGAACTCCGACAGACAATACAACATATACGGCATGGCACAAGCATATTAAACATAGACATCGATCCTTACGGTAACGCGTCATACTACACCCATAATTAGCCAATGGTTGGGTGTGACATACAATACAACACACCGTCCAAACAAAAGCCACCCCGTCCTGGACGATCAGTGCGCATGGATGCTTAGTTTCACATGTTATGTTACATTAAACCATTAAGTCATAAAAAGGGATAGAATAGCAGGAGGGCACCGACATATACTCGTGCGCCCACCAAATTCTAGATGACTACTTCATAGATCAGTCAGATTTTGGCGTTAGGTGCTGACCATGGTCCTGTGGACCTGCAGATGATGATCCGACCTTGTTAAAAACACTGCCGCTGAAGAGTTGCTTCCCAATCCTCCCCTTGAAGGGGAACCTCCTCTTGAAACTGTTCCGGAACAGCGAGCCACCACTTCGTCTTGGCACAAGAGCAGAATGGTTCCTCTTCAAGCCATGATCGCTGCGGGGAGGGTAGGCGCTGCTGCTTCCACCTGCACCATCGCCAACTGAGAGATTCCTGCGAGCAGATCTGAGGGCAACATGCAGAGGTTCTGAAAATGACACACATCCTTCGTCATCAGCAGCTCGCATACACAGGGGGCACGGTGGTTCATGTGCTTCAGTCTTGGGAGTGCTTTCCTCAAGGCAATCTGCATGGAAAACATGCCGGCAAGGAAGGACTGCTGCTACCGGCATGTCGGTGTTTTGAACAATCCTATTTGAAGTCCAGGGTGACTTCTGTCGCAGGGATCTCTCACAGAGCCCACATTTAAGAAATCTCACCAAGCTTGTGGGAGATCTTTGTGATTCAATACTGATATGATCCGAAATGTCAATGGAATCTCCATCGTATCCAACATCATAGCTACTAGCATTGCTCCATCTGAACCCTTCCCTTCTTGAGCTTGTGTTTGGTTCAGGTGAGGCCTCCATCTTCCCAAGCTCACTCAATGCGTTATGGAACTTGAGCTCTGGACTTGCCAAGCTGCGACGCCACAGAGGTGAAGCTTGGCTGTCATCACTAGGTGTTGTTCGCCCAACATTACTAGCCTGGGGCATCCTGGAGGCTTCTGCTTCTGACACAGGATTTTGGAAGACAAGGGGATATACCGGTTTTGACATAAATGATCGCCTAGCAATATGATTGCGGGGTAGATACGGAGCTGCTTGTTTACTGGATGATGCTAGTTGACTTGATTCTGAGAAAGGTGATGCTGAACTGAAACTGCTCCCAGCAGTCAAATGCCTCTGAAGCAGATAAGATTAGAAATAAACATTGCGATACAGTGCAAAATTACTGATCGTTTTCTTTGATCTATGTCAACCCTCAATGGAATGGGGAGAAAACTCATAAAAGAAAATTTTAGTTTACCTCAATTGATCGAGGATAATCAGAAGCATCTGGTCTTGATCCTAGCAAAGAATAAAGCAAATGTTAATTTATATTCAACAGCAAAATATCCAATGACAAGACATACAGCAATGTGCGGTGGTTGTTTTATATTGTTGCAGGGAAAATCTACTTGTCACAAAGAAAGAAGAAAAATTGCAGGAGCAGCAATCTTAACCTTCCAATTTTATTATTGCCCAACTCAATACTTCCAACAAACAAAATTAAACATATCCCGATAGATTGGTAGACGAACAAGATGAATGACAACTAGGACCATGCAAATTGCTACGCGTATTGCATGATATACTTATATATTACAGCAACATTTATTTACTGCTGCAGAAAAGATAATTATATAAACATAATTTTCCAGTCTTGAATAATGTTTAAGTTGATGAAAACAGATAGGCATAACATCCCAGTCCAACCCAAGTATAACTGAGTAAATGCTGCCTAGCACAACATATAATGGGGAAAAAGGTCAAACATCTTATAGAACTTATACAATGTATAGCATATCCAAAAGGACATAGGCACATATGATCATTTTGATGACAGTGTTTCATCCACATGTGCTTCCATGTGGCCATGCCATACAAGTACACCGCAAGCATTAAGCAGCAACAAGAAAAATTACTATTCCAACGGCAACGATGTGACTCAAAAGTCTACAATTATGTTTCACCAAAGTGTTTGCAAGCAAATACTGGACCTATCCTACAGAGTACAGATACAATACGTTGTAAGTGTTTTCGTCATGAATTAGTTAGCATACTGGATTAGTTTCATCAGTGAAAGTCAATCTCATAATTCTATGAAGAAAGAACTATATTAAGAACATGTAGCCAAGTTATTTATGCACCGTATGAAACGAGGAACAAGTAAATACCTCCAGTAGGTGTGGAGAATTCGCCAAGATCAAATCTTTGAAGAGAGGGTGTCCAGCGTGGAGCCTGAAGGCTGTCAGCTGGGCTCCCAAAATAGGAAAGTGCTCCATCAGATACAGAATGATGGTGATTGAGGTACTGATCACTGCCAAATGCACTTCTGCTCCCTTTACTATGGGATGATCGTGATGACATGTATGGTGGATGATCATGGGGAGCATCATGAACCCTATGAGGCAATCCATCCGATGAATACCTGCAGTCCCATCTTCTCGAAGCTGGGGGAGAAAAGCTTGAGTTTATCCGCCAACGAGGCTCAGTAGGATCCATGGAACAGTCTCTGCTAGCAAGATTAGACTTTGTCCCATGTGGCCTAGCGGCCACGCAGCAAAGAGCACCCGTCTTGACCAATTTTGCCGACCACAGGGAGTGGTGATCACAGCTTGATTATTTTTGGATGGGATAAAGCTTTATCAGCACGATGAAACCAAGTCAAGAAGTAGCGAATGTCAGACATATATAATTCCACCTGTGCATAGACGAGGCATGTCAGCGTTGCCAGGGATAAACAGAAAAAATATTTATCTGGATCCAAAAGAAAAGAAAATAGCCAATAGGGAAATATTATTGCCATAAATCACAGAACCTAATTCACAGTTAGCAACCACTACCTCATCCAGCATGAAAACATTTATGCGCATAGGCTAGTTATATCACTAGGCTGACTTATTTGTGCGGCAAAGCGTCATTCCTTTCTCCTACCATTTCGTTTCAACAAGGTATCTAACAGGATTATTCAACAAGAGATTTTCCATCGGGCCAAAATCCAACAGGTGCAGACCCAGAGGCCAGAGCCCACTTTATTACTTCACTCCTAATCCAACAAACCCGTGACCAATCCAACAAGCTCGTACAAGATTAGGGTACTAACAAATCGTACCAAAACTCCCCTATGAGGAACAGATACGATTCCCCAATCAAATAACCGCATCAAAATATCTAGTAGATATTCATCTAATCTCAGACCAAGGTTAAGGAGACGCTTACCTACCACTAAGCCAGGCGACCTACAGACTAAACCGCGTGCTCCCGTATACGCAACCACTGACGCGTCAATCACTCAAAGAACCTACAATCCCAGCTGAAGAATCGCAGCAGCTAGGAGCCCCGCCCCGACCCTCGTCGCTCCTTCCAACGCATAAACCCCCCCCCCCCCCCCCCCCCC